>JZKD02S2136990.1:222393-273878 GCA_000966675.3 Picea glauca | reverse complement strand
AAGTGGATTCTCAGGTATTTGAGAGGTACTACTACACATGCATTATGTGTTGGAGGTTCAGACACTTTTCTACAGGGATATGTTGATTCAGATATGGCAGGTGATAAAGACAGCAAGAGGAGCACCACATGGTATGATTTTACTATAGGTGGAACAACAGTAAGTTGGATTTCGAAACTGCAAAAGGTTGTTTCACTTTCAACAACAGAGGCAGAGTATGTTGCTGCTACAGAGGCTAGTAAACAGATGATTTGTTTACAAAGGTTTATGGAGGAATTGGAAAAGAAGCAGGAGAACAGTAGGTTGTACTATGACAGTCAGAGTGCCATTCACCTTGAAAAGAACTCAGCCTTCCATTCAAAGACTAAGCATATATAGTTGAGGTACCACTTCATATGATCCACTTTGGAAGATGGACAATTGAAGTTGGAAAAGATACACACTAGCCAAAATCCTGCAGACATGTTAACAAAGGGAGTAACCAGGGAGAAACTGAGTTCTTGCTCAGTTTCAGTTGGTCTTGAAGAATGAAGATGAATATGAGAAATTTGCTAGGTCCAAGAAGGTTCATAGTCCAACATATACAACAACGGTGGATTTGTTGAGATCAGTCTCCAAGTGGGAGATTGTTAGTTGTGGAGCCTAATTATCTTTCTGATTTAGAGGTCTTTTAATTTCAACTGTGTTTATACCCCATGTAGTATTTACACCTTAGAAGTATGTACGCTCTTCCATGTGGGGGAGTGCAGAGGGGGGTACCCCCTCTGTGGGGTCTGGGGGGGCTATCCCCCCGGCTGGGGGGTCTGGGGGCAAGAGGGGGTTCGGGGGCGAAGCCCCCAAAGCAAAAATTGCCTTGTAAAAGTATATTGTAATTTCATTGTAAATCTGGACCGTTCATTATAAGGTCACAGATCTAATGATAGAGATTATGTTAGGGTTTTTTTCCCTAGAAGGCAACCCTCTTTTATGAGGGAAATGAATTGCGTCTATGGATGTTGGTGAGTATTGTATTCTGAGAGAGGAGACTGTGAGAGAAAGAAGAGGAAGTTACATCAGGTTTTGCTGTAGGTTGTATCCCTTCATTTTGCTGGATATGATAAATAAAGGACTTGGCAATTTCTCTGGTGGACATAGCCCACACTGGGTGAACCACGTAAATTTGTGTCTCTCTTGTATTATGTATCTTCTGTGTTTTATTTCTGCATTTGTTTTATTTTATTGCTCCGTGGTCCTGTTTTTGTAACACCCCATCCATGCTCGAAGAGGCTTGAGTTAGATTTTTCCCATGAGTAAATGGGTTTGCTAACACAACAGGTTGCTGTTGTGCTAATAAAATTTGGACCTTCACAAGCCAAGGGAACATGTGAGTTGGGTGGTCTTTCGTGCAAAGGTTACACAGATACTTTGAATTTCTTTTCTCTGTGTTTCCCCCACCATAATTATTGGTGGGCTTCTTATCCCCCTTACCCTTATTTCATTGTTTCTTCTTTCCGTCAGGCTGCTGGTTGGCCTTTGGGTTTGTCTATTGCATGCTGTGTACATCTGATGTTCGATTAGGGGGAGAAGTCGAACCAGTGGTTTGGCTGGCCATTGTCTACTGTATCAACAATTGTTGCAATTGATTTGACAACTGCTCAGTGGGATTCGCTTGTGTTGAACCAACTATACCATCGGCATGTGGTCCAGACTTCTGTCTGGTCTTGTCAAGAATGGACCGTGCTGCATTTGGAAAAACTTCATAAAGTAAACTAGACTGAGAGTATATTAGTTCTAGCTGTTGAGCTCTCATTATCGCTTCTTCTCAGAAAACATTCCTGACATTGTAACATCTTTGGACAACTGAGGTACCAAAGACTTAAGGAACCAATCTAGAAGAAAATCCGGTGGTACTGGTACTTTTATCAAACTCTTCCGATGCTGCCATTCTCAGATGTGATCTGAGATATGGTCAGCCTTTATTTTCTCAAATTTGGCCAACAACTCGGTGTCGACACTGTATCTCATAGGTAATCACATGATCGCTTGGATCTTCGTTAGGCTTACCTCCGAACTTCGAAATGCCTGAGGGAAACTTGGTTGGCATGGGAGGTCAATGTGGATCGTGACATATTGGGTCATTTAACAATATTGACAAGTCTGGAAAATGCAATGTTGCCAGAAAAGGTAGCTTGGGTTGTTGAGTATGTACAGGAGGAAAGGAGCTTGGAATTTAGTTGGCACCAGGTTGCCAGGAAAAGTTAGGCTGCTGACCAGGGTTCTGGTAAAAACCATGGCCTTGTCCATCATTCAGATACTGTGCTTGTTGAGACGTCATCAATTGAATCCCATAGTAGGATGCTGAGGGCTAGGAAGGGATTAATCCTAATGTTGTGTTCCAATGGTTCTGGAAAGGGTTTCCCCTTACTGATTCGATGGGAATAGGTACTGAGCCTTGCCTGGGGTTCCAATGGCCATGGAAGGGGTTGCCCCTGGTCATCATAACTGATGAGGGGATTGATCCTTGCCACAGATTCCAGGTTCCTTGAGAGGTGTTTGTCCCCTGTCCAGGAATAGTACCCTGCATAGGATTTTGTGATCCAAAACCAGGGTTTCCCCCAATCGAGACAGAAGTAGATGAGAATGTGTTGTTACTAAACACGCTGAAAAAAGAGAATGTCAAAGAACCCATTGATGTGGTGTTGGAAGAAAGTCCTTGAATACCTTCTTCGAATAAGTTGTAGTTCATGTTCGACCAGATGAGCTGCTGGGGAGCACCACCTAGCGAGGGGGACGATGAAGGTATATGACCCCCATCATAAGGGAAAGCATTATACAGGGATGAGGTGGCCCCCATAGAACCTTGTAGAGGAGAGTTAGAGCTCCTTGCCCCCAGACCCATGGTTTGTAGGGTGGAGTAGGACAGGAAAAAGTTCATATCAAATCCAGGCATCTCGTATGAGAACGGAGGGCTTGTCGCACTTTGGGTGAACGAAGCAGTGATCGCCACCATAGATGAAATCAAACCACTGCCCGAAGTAGAGGCAGTCGAGACCATGGTGGTCCGGACTGACGAAGGTGTGTTAGAAGGAGGAACGCCCCCTATAGTGGCATATGTAGAGGGAGTGTGAGGAATCCTTGATGAAGTAGCATCGCTTGGTTCCATTCCTGCTTGTAAGACTATTTGATTCTCACGATGAGTTACCCTTGGGGGGACAACTTGTACAATGATGGACATCGACAAGTCAATGAATGGAGAATTCACTGGCCCAAGAGCTTCTCATGGGTGCAATTTCCTGTAGCCCGGTTGCCTCAAATGACCCTTGCTGGTCAAGTCTTCACCTTAGCGGTGATGGGGGTGGATCCAATTCAACTGGAAACAAGCCCTGAAGCCTTCGTGACCGACAGAGCTCTTGATATTCCACTTTGTGATAATATCAATGACACACTAGGGATTTTTACTAACGTTGAAAACCAACACACATTATAAAGAGTTCATATGAGATAAAGCAATCAAACCACTAGCTTGTTGGAAGAATAGTTACACCAACGAACACTAGAGAAACTTACCAGTCCAAGTGAAAATTGAATACGGAAGCACCCTCCGGGTATAATCTGCAAAGCGTGGCCTAATGTTTTCCTTAGGTACCATGGTATACCCTCGTAGTAACCTATGTAAGTCACTATAATTAAGGAAACTAGGTTGCTAGCGTGCGAACATTCACCAGGCAGGTACAATCGATAGTCGGGTGGATCGTAATGAGCAGGGTATCAAGCCCAAAACCTATCGAGGGTATCGAAAGCAAGTGTTCCAGAATACGAATGAAGACCTCAAACAAATTAGAGACCCATGAAGCTCCATGGAAAATGAAATCAACAGAATCCCAAGACAAGTCCTCTATATGCGTTCCCCACTATGCTTGGTCCGAATTTGGAGGGGTTATCTCCGCTACCTTTCCGCATGTGACCTCGTGTTTAGCCCCTGTGTTAGAGGGGGGTCTTGGATAACTTTCATGTTTATTGGAATTTTCACACTCCCTAGGTTAGACTCATATGTTTGTTTTATAGCCTTCAAGAGTTTCCTCTCCAACCTAAATCAAGGCTCTAGCCTAGACTAGTTGATGGACCCTACAAGCATAAATTCTAATAAATTTTAATTAAGCGTTAATTTTAAGTGGATTGTCTTAAGTCAAAAAAACAAAAATGAAACTAGTGGTGTATTTTAAGAGACAAAAGAAAAGAGCATTAAATGAAACTGAAAGCAAACTTCTTCTTTTTGACAAATAAAGATTTGCAAATTTAAACGCTTTAACCAACTTTTCGTAACTACTTTTTCTAATATTTTAAAAAGAAAAACCAAAAACAAGATTTTGCTTGACTACGAGCTACTTAGTGTTCTAAGAATTCAGTAAAGAACTTAAGAAAGCACTCTTCTTCCTAACAAGTAAAGACAAGTAAACTAACTACTTACCAAACAAAGAAATGTTTTTTTTTTTTTTATGCTTCAAAATAAGAAACTTGAAATAACTTCTTTTTCTTTTCTTCTAAAGCAAGTAAAAAGGAAAAAAGTGAATACAAGACAAGACCAAAAACTGACTCCAAGTCTACTGCAGATCGCAAGGAGTCACTGACGATACTAAATGAGTTGATCAAAAAAGACTCACGAACTCGTCTCAAACCCTTACAAAGAAAACACAAGAAATCTTGATAAAGATAAGCTAAACTGACGTCAAACCCAGGCTATAGGATGTAACAATAGAGAACAGTACTAGATCAAGAAACCCCTGAGAAGCATGAATTCAATCAGGGAAGAGGTTGACTGCCTCTTCTTGTAGAAAACATTTCTTGACACAGGGACACCACTGACACTTAAGCAGCCTGCGTATGTACGTGGGCTATCTAAAGGTAGGGTGCACATGTATGCGTGCAGACCCACTGTAGGCCGCATAAACCTATATAACTTCTCAGAAGGAAAACTAGCAGTTAGGATGACAAGGCAGGGAGTACTGGTATGGCAGACCATAATCCCTTAAATACTCATAAACTTACAAAAAAATCTAAAAAAAAGGTAATAAAACCAATTAAAACGCCCAAAATGATATCCCCTAAAAACCCTATACGCTTCCTCGATATGGTTGCCAATTATTCTATAGTGGGAAACCCCCCTATGGAATACACTAGGGTTCAACATGTAGGCATAAGTAACCATCTAAAGTCTCCTACCTTTTAAGAAATACCCCAAATACACCCCACATTCATGCATTAAACACAAAGTAAAAATATCCAGGAACTCTACTTTAAACTCCACGTCCGGCGTCGATCCTTTTGCATTCGGTTGTTTCTCAACTACAAGTCTCCTCCCAAGGCTGACCTACATTCATAAAAATAAAAACAAATAACTATGAACATGCATATTATATATGAATTAGTGGTTTAGATGTCATAATCAAATATAAATCAAACATAAAGATTGAACACATCATATTCGGGACAGAAAAAGTATTCCTTTTTATTAATCTCACAAAGTTACTTACAATGAGATCAACTACTGCTCCTTGAACCTGGTCCGGGATCCTCTTCACCAAGCTCCAACTATGCTTCCAAATATCTTTCTCCTCTTCATCTCTCTCTAGGCAATGGAGGAAAAAGGAAAGGATAAGGAATTTTGGCTAAAAACTCACAATGTGGCTGCAAATTCTTAGGGCAAGGGGGGAAAGTGAAATGGGCAGAGTTTCACTGTTCTTATGCTTAGCTTTGGAATGAGACCCCAACACCTCCTTTTGTATGACAAAAGGATGGTTATTCGGTTGGGTGATGGGCTATAGGTGGTGGGACAGTTGGGAAACTACCCAATAGCCCGTAATCTCAATGATTTCCTTTCAACTTTTGCAAGTATATGTGGGTTGTAGTGGTGCAGCTAGCATACGTATGTGGGTAGTAATGGTACAACTAATGTACATATGCGGGCAGTAATGGTGCAAGGTGTGTACATCTTCAAAAATAGCGTTTTTAAGAAGAGCTGCTCAGTGATGGATTGGAAAAAATGGTAAGCAAGAGGGCCTGATGCTAGGTATGCATGTATCATGCAATTTAGGGTTATAACAAGAAAGTACAACAATCTATCAGGGAGAAACTTCCAGGAAGTGTATTCTTCTCATTTTTTGGCCAAACCAGGTGCAGGAAGATCACAACTAGGGGTTTTTGGACATTCGGGATCCATTGAAGTCATCTATTTTTCATTTTGAGCATTCTAAGCCAATGAGTTTGACACTTTGAGAATATAATGAAAATGATCCATTGGAAGCTGGACCAAGATATGTAGCCCAAGAGAGGGGTGAATTCCTTTATCATTTTGTTGTGTTATGTGCTTACTTTTGATGGTTGTTTATGAATGTTTATGGTGTTCATGTTAAGTAAAAACTCTTTAAGTTTATGTTCTTGCAAACTTGATCCAATTTCCTAAGTCACATAAATATTTCACTTGCAAATTTTTACACATAAACCTTTTTTTTATTTTCAGATCACTTTGTCTTCTTGTAGTGTCCATATCAATGAGTTCTTCCTCCTATTTTTCTTCTTGTTCTAATTCTTCTTTAACATTTTAATCATGATCATAAGAAATATGCCATGCATCTTAACTGTCCACCTTATTTCCTTCATTTTTATGCTCATTAAATAACACATCTCTACTTGAAAAATATTTATGTACGCAAGGATCAAAATATTAAATGTTTTTTTATCAGAACAATAACCAATAAAAATACATGTGATTTCTTTGACATCTAGTTTTCTCATATCTGTTGGATCATGTTGTCATTGATGCCAATGGTTTGATTGATTGATGTCAAGTGATTGAGTGATTGATTTATGTTAATGTATTGATTGATTGATTGATTGATTGATGTCAAATGTAATATGTATTGTCCTTGATGAACATGGATCAATGAGTTGTCATTGATACATGATGAAGATGGATCAATGTGGTTTCATCGGTATATTATCCATTGTTGGAATAATGTATAAATGACTCATTATTGTATTATCATGATTGATAAGGTGCACAAATGGATGAACTCCAAAGTGGTCCCCTTATGGTGAAATCCCTCACGGGAACACATTTTGTAGATTGAGTTATCCTAGAAGAATGGTTGGAGAACCCATGTTTGATTGTGGAATAATGAGATGAATATCAATGAAGTTGTTGCTGAAACTATCCTAGATGGATATTTCTTTTCATGCCATTTTCGATGGTATGTGTAATGTCACATAACTCCTCACGGTTTGAGAGATATGGACTTACGAAGTTGAAGGACCTAGACGTGAAGTCTTGAAGCCCCCAAGGTCAAAGAAGTCAAAGTGCCTTAAAATAAGAAATCATTATTTAAATGATAAAGCAAAGTGACTAAGTCAAAAATATTATTTAAATGATAAAGTGAGGTGACAAAACCAAGAAGGAATATTTAAATGATAAAGTAATGGAGAACTTTCTAATTATGGAAAGTGGTTAACCTTAATATGAGGAAAATAGGTTAAGTGACCTAGAAATGGGTTAAGTGACCTAGAAGTTGGTTAAGTAATCTAGAAGATGAAGAGTATAAATAAGAGGCTAGGGTCTGTTGTGAAAAGTACATTTTGGGAGAATATCTTTTCGAGTATCGATGAAGAGATTCTTGTGAGAAAATTTTTGTTGTGGATCTCTTGAGCATGATTGAAGATCTATTCTGAGAAAGAGAGCATGAGGAGGATCTCATGGATGCATCAAATTTTTGGAAATATCGGAGATCTTGATGGAAAAAGTTTTGGAGCTTCAAAAACCCTAGTTTCTGAGGTATACGTGGGTTGTAATGGGCCAAGACGTGTACATACGTGGGCTATATGAGGATAGGGTGCGTACAGTGGATAAAATCATGGAGATTTGTATTTGAGATGATGACTAGCTGGTGGTCAGTTTGGAAAACAAAAGACAGAAGATAATGTGATTGCAGGTTGCAGAGGATCTAAGCATGTGATGAAAAGGATAAACCCTAATAGCTCAGAAGGGATACATAGGCTACTGTATATACTGGCCGCGCACATATGCGGGCCGTAGTGAGCCAGGGCACGTACACGTTCGGGTTGCACTATTGACAAGTTGCGTACCTGTTGCAGATTGATATCTGTTGAGGATTGTTGCCTCATCTCAGTTGGTGCTGAGGGTGTAAGCTGAGTCTTGCATTATAGAGATGGTGCTCTTGTAGAGTTGTACTCTATTCAGTTGTTGCTGAAAAAATCCAAGGATTGTAGTCCGTAATAAAAATAAAATTATACATACATCTTGTGTTCTTTGTGTTCCTTGTGGAGATGATTTGTTGTTGATATATTGCTTATATATGTTCACATCTAACTGGTTATAAATGACAACAATGAGTAATGAGAAAATGTTGAATGCTAACTAATGAGTTTTGTGTAAGAGGGAAGTTTTGGGAAAAATATCCCCACACTCATTCACCCCCCCTCTATGTGTGGTAGGTGTGTCCAACAATTGGTTTCAGAGCAGGCCTTTACTACAAGCCTTAACAAGTTTGAAGGAGATCCATAGACACACAAATGGATAGTGAAGTTCCAATCCTTGATGAGGAAAACTATTCTACTTGGAGAATAGAGATGAGAGTACATTTGAAGATAATGAGAGTGGCTATTTGGAAGGCAACCATTGGTGGATCACTTTCCTTGAAGAACAAGTCAAAGTTTGCAGCTCAAAGGGAAGGAAAGAAGAATGATTCATTGGCTCTCAAGACAATTCTTAGTGGACTCTCAAGCCCTATCAAAGAGAGCATGGGACAATGAAATTCCGCCAAGAATCTATGGCTAAATCTAGAGGAGACATATCAAAGCAAGAAGGAGAAGGAAGATATTGAATATCACTCCTTCAAGATCATTCAAGGTAAAGAATCTCCAAAAACCCTTGATTGTATTATTTCTAAATGTGATCTTGAAAACATTTCAAGTGAAGATAGCACAAAGGAAGATCTCAAAAGTATTTCAACTGAAGGTAAATAATCTCCAAAGACTCTTGATTGCAATGATTCAAAATGTGATGATGTTGAATTTTTCTCAAGTGAAGAAGAAGATCTAGAAATAGTTTGTGTGAAGTTTGATGGTAGTTATTCCATGAAAAGAATAGAAGAAGATCTATTGGAACTTCAAAAATAAGTTGAAGAGGGTTTATATAGATATAGCAGTGATCATTATTATACACACTATAACTATCTTTCGGATAACACTAAGAAGTTTCTTATGAGGAGTCAAAGGCACATATTGAAGTTAAAGGGAATGCTCAAAGAAATAGAAAAGAGCAATAAGAATCAATTAGAAGAAAAGGAAGAAGAGATCACAAGACTAAATAATGAAAAATAAGATATGAAGGTAGATGATGAGATTAACAAAAGTTTTGAAACTATTGTCCATCTCAAGACCCAAATTGAAGAAGCCAAAAGGGTAGAGGAACTATTGAAGGATCAAATAAATGAAAAGGAAGAGTCATTTCATAAGTTAGAATCTGAAGTTGTTGACCTTATAAATAAGGTAGAGAAGTCAAAAAAAAATTTGAATAGCTCACAAATATTTAATGAGATCTTGGAAAGTCAAAGATCACCACATGATAAATTAGGTCTTGGATAGAAAGGAGAAGATACACATGCTGAAGCAAGCAGCTCATAGAAGCATGAGGTAAGTCCATAAAAGGATGAAGACAATGTTGAAAATCAACCATCTACAAAGGAAAGGAAAATTTCAAAAGAACAAAGCAAGGAAGACATCAAGAAGCTATCTTTGGGACACCAAAGCAAAGGTATGAAAGCAATTTTTATGGGCATTGTTATTCATGTAATGAATATGGTCACAAAGATTTTGAATGTAAATCTTATGAAAGGAGATATAATGGAAGATTTTATAACACCACAAGATGTTGGATATGTAATCAAGTAGGATATATTGCTATTCACTGTAATTCCATGAGATGCTACAACTGTAGTGGATTTGGCCACAAATCCCAGGATTGTTGGAACACAAGAGAAAGTTCATGATAAGGACTTCACATAGCCTGGATAGAAAAAGGATTGAAGTAAGGAAGGGAGACATCTTTGAAAATATGGATGCTCAAAGCTCAAGTTCTAAGAAGCAGGGACACCTTCAAAAGTGGGTGAAGAAGACTGAGCAACAAGAGCATAATGGAAGCCTAAGAAGAATCTCAAGTATGTCATCTACTAAATCATACACAGGTGATAGTGGTAATAGTTGCGTACATATGCATGCTGACCTTGAATAGGTCGCGTACATATGCGATATTTTGTGTAGCAGGTCATGTATATGTGATAAAGCTTTGGGAAAAAGGTTATGCACAGTGTAACACCCTATTTCCCCCAGCTTGTAAATATAACTGGACTGGCCAAGGACTATGGAAAAATCATAAATGTGAATATGTGATGTAAATGGACCTTGAGGAAGAGGTCAATGAATGTGAATGATATTTTGAATTTATTGTAGGACTGCTGAGAGGGGATGTATAGAAAAAGAGACCACGATGGCGGTGGAAGGCCCCTGAAAAGGTGGCGTTAACTTCCACCGAGAAGGAAATACCGTATTTGGACTCCATTGGCTTGGAGAACCAAAAGCGGCTCGCTGGCCTTGGAATTTAATGCCTCGCAGGCTAGTAGGCGTATGGCTTGATGAGGTATGGGATGGTAAACCGCCCATCCGTAGAGCCGTCTGGCCTGATCGACGCGAGGGTAATCGTGCCACACACAACCTCGCGAGAGGACAAGGCGTATGGAAGAAGCAATTGAGGGGGAGACACGAGGGGAACTCTGGCAATTTTACATAGAGTGAGTGATAGTAGAGGGGAAGGATTGCAACCTTCACTCCTGGTCACTGGTAGACAGAGAGACGCAGTCTCACGGCATCATGGTCTCAACTAAGGGGTGGTTAGTGGTAAATCCACTGGGAGTCGCTATGCCTACGGTTGGGTGGAAACGAGCACCCCTCTCAGCAGTTGCCCATACTTCTAGTTCCATTTCTGATAAGTGTTTATATATATTGCATCTTGAAATTCATAGACTGATATATGTATATATATACTCATGGAACTGTGAAATTGTGAATGATTTCAGTGTTAAAATGTCTATGCAGTGTTTGATAAGAATGAATAGATATATGCTTATAACAGAGGAAACCATGCATGACTTATGTTGATAAAAGGAATTTAATTATGCCTTGGCTGAACTAAGTTAGGCTTCCAGCTCGCTCTCGGGAAGCTGTTTTCCCTTACCCATCTCCAAGGATGCCCCGGAATAGATCTCATCACAGAGACTTTCCCTCCCTGTAAAGGTTTACCAAGAACCTGTAACTTGGCTGCGCAAGCCTTAACAACCCTGTACGAGGAGGAATGACCCTCTTAAAAATCCCAAGGTAGCAGCATAGGGATAAGTAACAAATCGACGGATGAGATCTTGTCGGAAGACCCATGGTCATTCACGACCGTTAGATTGATGAAAGAAAAAAGGGCGTTACATACCTTGCCCCTTTTCCCTCTATCTTCGTGAATAGTGAGGAAATCAGGATCGTAGACCCTAAGATCCATGAGAACATTTGGACCGTTGATTTTTCCACATCCATGATGTAGTGGGAGGATGCGCGAGGTGGAACAGATCTGAGCCGTTAGATCCTAGCTAGAAAAACCCGACAGTCGTTGGATTTGTTAAGAGATGCATGAGGGTTAAGTCCTCGTGAACAAGAGGTTGAAAGTCTCAATGAGAGGCGTGGCCATCGGGATATCGAGAATCACGAGATCGGGATTCCTGTTGACAAGAGTTTCAGGATGTTCCATGGTGAAAACCCCGGGATGGATCTGAGCCGTCCATCATAGGAGGACACGTGGGCGAGATCGAGCAACCCGTCGACGTATCGGCTACCGGGGTTCTGAGTTGATAGAAGATCTCTGTCATCGGAGTACCGAAAGTCCCAAAACCCCGAGAGTAAATCAGAACCGTCCATCTTAAGGGGACGCGTGGCATAAATCCAAGAGCTCGGGAAAAGTCCCGAAAAGGGAGAGTTCATCGGCATATCGGGGTTCGGTATTTCGCGAATCCGGAAGACAAGAGGCCGGGAAATCCAAGTTGGAAATTTCGGAAATGATATGATCCATTCATCAACTAGGAAACAGGTGGCGAGATCAGGAGAGTCCATCGGTATTTCGGATACCAGGGATTCGAGGTGACAAATGGGAAAATTTGGATAGGCATCGGGAGTTCTGAAATTAAGAAATTCGGGACCTTTGAGTCTCGGAATAGCGAGGAAATCCTAGCCATAGATCTCGGATAGGACACGTGTCAGAAGATCCAGAGAAGAGCAAAGTTCGGCACTTCGTAATGCCCGGGAACAAAGGAACAATAGCAGCGGGAATCGTGAAATTGTGAAACGCGACGCCCCGACAGGCTAAAGGAATGTAGGCCACATAGGAGTCGGCGAGGTGGACAGGTGGCAGATCACATCGGGTTTTTGGGAAGTGAAGTTCCGAAGGAAACTTCACATTAGGATTTGTGATCCCATGATATCCGAAAAGGTGACAGGTGAAGGTATCGTTGAAGAGTCAACCCTTGCGTGTGTCAGTGCAATGGTGTATCGGGAATCGGAGGATCGAGAATCCTGAGGAAAAAGTGTCCATACACTTTGATCCAGCAAAGTCTGAAATCCCGACAGGAGCTAAGACTGTGGTCTTATGGATTAGCGGTCATGTGGGCCGGAGTTTAACCAGGAGGGCAGACCCATCAAGGCAAGTGTCAGTGTTTTGGTCCATCGGGGTTCGGGGGTAGGAAATGCGAATGTCATTGACATCACAAGCGTCGAATCCATGACAGAAGAAACCCCGATAGGGACATGAAAGGTAAGCGTTTGACTTACATCGGGTTTCGGGGAAACACAATACACAAATGCGTGGTCACGAGAATCACGAAATCGCGAAGTCTGATTTCTCGATTTGAAAGGGGAGATTTAGTGGAGAGTTTCTGTGGGTGCAGATTTTTTTCAGATAAGGAATTAGAAGGACGTTAGAGTCCTTCGAGTCAAGCAAAAGACCAGAAAAATTTGATTTAGGTAGTGGGTGTGTTACACACAGGGGTTGCAACTTGATGTAATGATATAACTTTGTGTTATAGAGTCTGACATGATTTGTTGCAAGTTGTGACACTGTTTGCTGCAGGTTTTCATGATTCTATATTGGATTATGTAATGTGATGATAAAAATAATGAAAGGCTAGCTTGGATGCATGACACTAACCCATGAGTATGGATTGATGCATTTTCTGTTGAAGAACAATGCTGGTTATGAAAGTGAAGTTATGGCACCTTGGTCATGTGATATATCTTGATGATGCTTTCTAGAGATGTCATTGATCTATTGAAGCATACTACTAGTACATGCATTGTTGGATGCTTAGTACTTGCTATAGTAAATTGAAGATTGATGTTGATCTGTTGAAGTACATGATTGGTACACATTTTGGGTTTCATTAACATATCCTATGATGTATTATTGAAAGCTTACTTGTTGGATATTTTTTGGTACATGCATTTGAATGGGCTACATATTGGGACATGTAGTTGGTGAATTGATGAGATGAGCATGGTGTACATCATGGAGGAGTCATAGCCTTGATGCACGATTGGTACACTCCTAGTACATTCATATAGATACCTACTAGTAGTTTGATGGCACATATTTTTTGAAGGATTTGGCATACATGTATGAGGATTCATAATGTTTTGGTATTGATTCATGGTTGATGCACTTGCTTGGTACAAGTGGTGATACATGTTTTGGTACACTTATAGATGGCATATGCTAGATGATAGTACACCATTGGTATTACTTGATTAGCACAACAATTGGTATTTTCTTGATACATGGTTATGGTACTTAGTTCATGATGAAGACATATCATGAGTGATATGACACTTGTTTGGCATATTGGTAGATGCACATGGTTGGCATATTGGTAGATTCACATGTTGGCATATGGTTGATACATTACATTGATGAGATCTTATAGCACATTGTATGGTATTGATGTACATGGGTGTTATGCATGATGGGCACACAATTGGAACGTGATGTACTTGGGTGATGTTCTACTCATGATTCTCTATTTTTGACATATCTTTTTGTTTGGTATAACATGAGTTGGATGCATGAATAGGTCCAAGGATCATTATATGGTAGCACATTGTTCATCTTGCAGAGAATATAGGGGAGTCATTCTTCTTCCCATGATTCTAGGAGGATATATTTATCAAATGCATACCTAGAAAAGAGCCCTATTTTTGAAGAAAGAGCATAGAAGCATAATTCCAGGGGGAGCGATGGTCATAGGGGGAGTATGAGCAATGTATCTTCAGCATTACATCAGAGTGATATCCCTTGTTCAAAAGGGGAGAGATTATTCAAAGGAAGGTCAAAGGCATTCATACAGGGGGAGAAACCCCAAGAGGAGAATGTCCCTTTGCCATTGATGTCAAATGGGTAGAGATGGTCACATTGATGTGATTGATGTTTCGTAATGGGGAGAGATAGTCGTATTGATATGATTTATGACTATTGATGTAGAGCATGTTGCATGCCTTTTATACATGTTGACATCAACGATTGGTGTTGACATCAATGTTGGTATTGCCATCAATGCCAAAGGGGCAGATTGTTGGATCATGTTGTCATTCATGCCAATGGTTTGATTCATTGATTTCAAGTGATTAAGTGATTGATTGATGTCAATGGATTGATTGATTTATTGATGTCAATGGATTGATTGATTTATTGATGTCAAGTGTAATATGTATTGTCCTTGATGAATATAGATCAATGAGGTGTCATTGATACATGATGAAGATGGATCGATGTGGTTTCATTGGTATATGATGCATTGTTGGAATAATGTATAAATGACTCATTATTGTATTATCATGATTGATAAGTTTCACAAATGGATGAAATCCAAAGTGGTCCCCTTATGGTGAAAGCCTTCATGGGAAGACGCTTTGTGGATTGAGTTATCCTAGAAGAATGGTTGGAGAACCCATGTTCGATTGTGGAATAATGAGATGAATATCAATGAAGTTGTTGGTGAAACTATCCTAGATGGATATTACTTGTCATTCCATTTCCAGTGGTATGTGGAATGTCACATAACTCCTCACGGTTTGAGAGTTATGGCCTTATGAAGTTGAAGGACCCACACATGAAGGCTTGAAGCCCCCAAGGTCAAAGAATTCAAAGTGCCTTAAAAGGATAAATCATTATTTAAATGATAAAGCAAAGTGACTAAGTCAAATATATTATTTAAATGATAAAGTGAGGTGACAAAACAAAGAAGGAATATTTAATGATAAAGTAATGGAGAACTTTCTAATTATGGAAAGTGGTTAACCCTAAAATGAGGAAAATAGGTTAAGTGACCTAGAAATAGGTTAAGTGACCTAGAAGTGGGTTAAGTAATCTAGAAGATGAAGAGTATAAATAAGAGGCTAGGGTCTCTTGTGAAAAGTACATTTTGGGAGAATATATTTTGGAGTATCGATGGAGAGGTTCTTGTGAGAGAATCTTTGGTGTGGATTTCTTGAGCATGATTGAAGATCTATTCTAAGAAGGAGAGTGTGAGGAGGATCTCATGGATGCATCAAAGTTTTGGCAATATCAAATATCTTGAAGGAAAAAGTCTCGGAGCTTCAAAACTCCTAGTTTATGAGGTATACACGGGTTGTAATGGGCCAGGACACATACATACGCGGGATGTATGAGGACATGGTACATACAATGGATAAAATCATGGAGATTTGTATTTGAGCTGATGACTGGCTGGTGGTCATTTTGGACAACAAAAGATAGAAGAGAATGTGATTACAGGTTGCAGAGGATCTGAGTATGTGATGAAAAGGATAAACCCTAATAGCTCAGAAGGTATATCGAGGTTGTTGTATATATTGGTTGCACACATATGCGGGTTGTAGTGAGCCAGGGTGCGTACACACATGGCCTGCACTACTGACAAGTCATGTACCTTTTGTATATTGATATTTGTTGAGGATTGTTGCCTCATCTCAGTTGGTGTTGAGGGTGTAAGCTGAGTCTTGCATTATAGAGTTGGTGCTCTTGTTGAGTTGTACTCTATTTAGTTGTTGTTGAAAAAACCCAAGGATTGTAGTCCGTAATAAAAAGAAAATTGTACATACATGTTGTGTTATTTGTGTTCCTTGTGGAGATGATTTGTTGTTGATATATTGCTGATATATGTTCACATCTAACTGGTTATAAATGACAACAATGAGTAATGAGAAAATGTTGAATTCTAACTAACGAGTTTTGTGTAAGAGGGAAGTTTTGGGAAAAAGATCCCCACACTCATTCACCCACCCTCTAAGTGTGGTAGGTGTGTCCAACAATATCTTCTTTAGGAACATGAGAAATTTTATTTCATTCAAATATTCTTAAATGGCTTACTGCGGGTTTATAACCATGAAGAGATTCAAAAGGAGTTTTATGGTCTAAACTTTTAGTTGGAAATCTATTTTTCAAATAAACAATAGTACAAATAGCTTCAGCCTGAAATCCATCTGTAAGATTTTTACCTTTTAACATGCTCCGTGTACATTCCACTAAGGTTATGTTCATTTTCTTAGCTACTCAATTCTACTGTGGAGTATGTGACACTGTATACTATTGTAAAATTCCATGGGATTTGTAGTACTTGATGAATGTACCATATGTATACTTCCCCCCTTGATCTGATTGGAGGATCGTGATGTATTTTTGTTTTTTCTTCTCAACCATATTTTTAAACTCTTTAAATTATTCAAATACATCACTTTTCTTTCTCAGAAAATAAACCCATACATATTTTTTGCAATCATCAATAAAGACCAAGAAATAGTATGCTCCACCAAGTGATCTTGTTTTCATAGGACCACACACATCTATATGCACAAGTTCAAGGATATATCTTTTTATTTTATGTGTATGAGGAGGGAATTATTCCCTATGAATATTCAATAATGCCCACCCTTCACATGTAGAGTGTCCATTCTTAAGAAATGGAATCCCTTCCACCATTCCATGTTTTTGAAGTACTAATAAATCATGTTAGTTAAGGTGGCCATACCTTTGGTGCCAAAAAAATTATGTTTTCATGGTTGTGGATGCTATCTCTTGATGGATCTTTTCCTTCACATCAATATTGTATAAACCTCCAACTCTGATTCCTATTGCAATAATCTTGTAATGATACTGGATATCTTTTACCACACAATGTGACTTTAAAAATTCTATTTTGAAATCTTAACATGTTATGGTAGAGACTGAGATTAAGTTTTTCTTTATGCCAGACACTTACATCACATTTTGAATATGTTTAATACAACCATTTGGTAATGTCATAAATACATCACCATATCCTTTAATTTGATATGAATGATCATCCCCGAGATATATATTAGCAACATTATTTGTTTCATGACAATTTTCAAACTAGTCTTTATTACAAGACATAAGTATGGAGGCAACAAAATCAACAAACCATGCATTTGAGTCCTTTGTTTTAGTGGACAAGGAAACAACTGAAATAAATAATATGATATTTTTGAAGTCATCATTCATTGTTTCTCCTACATCAACAAAATTACCAGTATTCCTTCTATTTCTATGTTTGGATTCATGATATTTCCTTCTATAGCAATCTCTAGCACAGTGTCAAAATTTGCCACAATAATAACATGCATCATTCCTTTTAACATTACCATCAAACTTTGGTGTCATACCTTGTTGTGGATTTGCATATAGTGTCTTTCCATATGGTGGCATGATCACCTTGTTTCTTTTTCATGGATTTCCTTCAAAAAGTGGTTTCCATTTTTCCATCAACGCTAGATTAGAACTTTGATACCTTTGAATAAGGTTATTTTTCCTTTCTTCCTCATACATAAATATACCTGCCAATTCTTCAGAAGAAGGAGCCTTCTCCCTTGCTACAAGACTCATGATAAAAATCTCATACTCCTCTAGAATACCATTTAAATTTATAGTGACTAAATCAATGCTAGATACTGTTAGCAATAAAAGTCACAATTTGAATGCTAAAGTGTAAGATCAACACCCATCAGCAGGTTTAAAATAAATTTTTATGTTAAGGTGGCAAATGGATAAAAAACTCAGTAAAACAGTGTCAATCACAGTAAGTTTCATAGAAGATGCACCAACAAATGAGGTTTTGAATAACTTGGATTAGGGTTTACAGAATAAGATGAATATGGGGAATACTTCAGTAAGAAAAGTGGAATATATATACCATTTACATTAGGTAATACTAATAGATATAGGAATAAAACCTTCTAAAACAATAACTTCTTAAATCAAAAGGGAAACTCTGATGAAAACATGAGCAACATCGCAACAAATCCTTCACTGTAATGCAAATACAATAGATCAATTTAAACCTTCAATAGATGAAAATCAGAGGAAGACATAAATAAGATGATAAAAGGAAAAGACTGATTTATTAAGCCAAAATGTCTCAGGTCTGGTACATAAAATCCGAGTTGTCTATGTTACCTTTACAATATCAAGAATATGAGTCTCATTGTAATCCTTTGAACCCTCTAACTGAGCTACAATGTTTCTTTTATAGTTTATACTGTCAATGACAGATTTACAATTCGAATAACTTCCTTATCTTAGGATCCATGTGCCTTCAAAGAAGCATAGAAATAGGTGGATAAAAAAAAATAACCAAAATGCTAAAAACTAGGCTAATGTTGGTAACACCCTTAACATTTCTTTATTGTTGATGAACTATCCCTTTGAGCACATTCTTCCTTTGACAGGTGGCTTCCCAACTTACAAATGACCCTCAGACAAGTTTCATGCATTAATTTGACCATTTGACCATCTGGTAGATGTTGATTCCTTCAAAATATCCATAATAAGAGTTCGCATTATAGTTCACAGTACCAACCTATATCAGCCAGTTCATAGCACCGGGCGCTACGAACTTTCCTGTAGCTTCTCATTTCATTTCAGAATGCATCAAAACATTACAAAAATCATTCCCATTTCCACCAAATTCTATAATAACATATGATCATGATATATGACTAAGAAGATAACACACCCTTAACCGAACATGATTTATCAAACATGACCATCCTCAAAATTGCAAAATAAAAAAAAAGGAAACTGTCAAAATTGATATGAGTTAAGGTGTTCATCTTCTTCATTTTTTGACTCTGGAGCTCCTCCTCGTGGAAAATTTATCTAACATATCCAGATTCTTTTTGTCCATATCCTCTTTGAAAGGTTGCAGCTCCATCTTTAGCCTTTTGATCTGAGCCTGGTAGGCTTTGTTTTATCTGTATAATTTTTTGAGCTTCCTATGGAGGGGTTGAAACATTTTAGCTATAAATCTGGCCTTGTTAACAACTTCATGATACATGACCATGAGTCCATTAAGATTCTTCTTTGCAATAAACTCACCCTTTTTCATTTCATCAATTTCAACCCTTTCCTCTTTAAGCTGTCTATTGAGCCTCTTAAAAGTATGATTGCTCTCCTTTTGAGGAGTGGTGGTGTCAATGATTTCAACATGATTTTCAACTATATATTTACCTTTCCTCTAGGATGAAGCCCTTACTGCATCCTCTTTCACAAGTATCTCTTGTTTGGTTGTTTCTCTAGTAAGAGGCCTCCTAGATTTGACCTTATCAGCTGCACTGGGTGAAGGAAACACCAACTTCCTTCCATTCAAGATTGTAGCTTTAGTTAAGGAGCCTCTATTGGACTAGGATCTGGCATAGGTGAATATTCTATTTGTGAAGACTATGAAGGTCCTCCTCCTTCATGATCCTTATTTGCTTTATCACCTCTAGTAGTCTTCATCTTCTTCCTTTTCTTTTTCACTTCTGAATTTATAGTCTTTTCAATATGAAGAGGATTTTCATTTTAGACTGTGGAGTTGGAGAAAGGTTTAGCTGGAAGTGTGAAGAGGTAATAAATGCTTCCAAATCCATGTTTTTATTTCTCAATTGCTACATCACTAGCATCTTTATAAGGCCTGAATGGAAGACACTTGTATCAACTGGTTTTGATTTAGCTTGGACCCTGTTAGACATTTTTCCAATACTTCTAAACAGGTAGAACGAGAGATTCATGGAATATTTACCCATGAAATGTAGAAGTAGCCTTATATGGTACTAATATATCATGTTGAATCTTCCTTCATAGGTGAATTATATTTGAATCACCTTTAACATCTTATCAAATCCCTCCAACATCTGATTTCTAGGAACACCCTTTGACAAATTGTCTCCTTCGTATTATGTTTTGAGGAATTCCTTTGAAAAGGAAGCATTTAGGGTCATGGCCTTGAACCATCTCTCACTAGTGTTAGGTATATCAGTTGTTTCTAAGATGGATAATTCATATACCTCAAACTCCAATGTCCCAAACTTAGTTTTTGTCCCATCAAAATTGAGGGAAAACTCCCTAGCCACCTCTGGGTGCCCCCTCTACATTTTTTGACAAAAATTAATGCAACCTACTCTTTGGAAAACTTCCCTGATCAAGGGTTCAAAATGAAAAAGATGCATGTGGTAGGGATTTGTTCTCATAATTTCCCCTCCTTTGTTGTGGGGTATCCATTAAGGCTGATTGTAGAAAAACCTTGCCATAAGATTTAATGATGGTTAGATATGGAACAAGGAGAACAAAGGGTTAGGGTTTTAACGGATGAGATTTACCAGTAGGCTAGTTTTGTGTAAAAATTTTGTGTTTCTCAACTCATTTGACCTCCAGGAAAAGGACAAGGTATCTTTAAATCAAGAAGATGAATGGAAAGATTGTTAAAGAATATCACGAAGGATATCAGAATAGAACTTTACAGAATAGGTCTTAGCTACCTCAAACTTGCTCGCATCCTTACTACTCTTTTGAAAAACTTAGGTTGACTTCCACATGTGAGTAATTTCACAGTGTAGATTGAATATAAGTTTAATTGAATTGGTTGAGCTTGCAGGAGACAGGTTTGTAAAAGGTTCTGGAACAGAGGGTTCACAACACCAGGCTTGTTATACAGAGTTCGCAGCGCCAGAACAAGGTTTTGCAGCACTTGGGAAAAGTAAGAAAAGCAGGAAAAATGGATGGTGGGAAAAGCTGGCCTAAACCCATGGATGCATCAGGCTTAATGATAAATCTTTGAAGTATATCAAAATGGTTTGGGAGCTTGACAACAAACAAATAAGACAATTTGTAGCGCCTATCACCAGTTCACGACGCCCACAAGGAAAAACAACTAAGAAACCCTATCATGTCCTTCAAATCAGGTGAAAATACTCATGGAGTACATGGTGATATTGAATTGGAAGCTGGTATATTTGAGGTTCAACAATGGTGTCTGCAAGTATCCTAACCTCCAACTTGCCTTCTCCAGCCATTTAGTAGCGTTGAGTTTGTAGCTCCTGTCTGTAACACCAATTTGCAGTGCTGAGCTAAAAAAATGCTTTGTACACTTGGAGAAAAAAGTTAAAATAATTCATGACATAATCCCTGGATATTGGTTTAAAAATCAGCTCCGAAAACAAGGAGATATTCAATTTACACGACCCATAAATGCAATGATGGTTATTAATGCAATATGTACCTTTAAAAGTGTTGCAAACTCTCCTAGTGAGTTGGTAGCGTACATATTATATTTGACTTGACATATTAATGGGTAAAGGTGACAAAAGTATGGGTCAACATACAACATGGAGAAAGTGACATGTCAGGATGATGATGGAGAATTTAAAAGATGTGACTCATGAAGGTGATTATCCCATAGTTATGAAAGCAAGACATGACCCAATGACTCTTTAGACCAAATCAAAACAAACCATAACTTATTCATACCAAAAAAAATGAAAAATGACTATGGAGAAGGGACATAAAACCTATAACTTAATGAACACCTATGACTAAAAAAAAATAAAAAAATTAAAAGACTTTTTTACCCTTGCAATCCTATGTGATAACAGATAAAGTTTCACCTATATTACCAAGTTTATCTTTAATATATTTTATTCTTGAAATGAAATCACTAATACTTTCATCCTCCTCCATCCTGATAGAAAGACGCTTACTTTTCAATGGCAGGACTTGATTTGTGTTCTTCGATTCGTACAAATATTTGATAGTTCTCCATGTCTCCTTGGATGTAGTACAGTCTCTGATATGAGGTATCAGATTGTCTTTTATAGAAATTCTTAGTATCACTTTTTCCTTAGTTTCTCATTTCTCCCAATATTGAATTGATGCAATGATGCAAAAAGGATCTAGAGAAGACTAAGGATAACTCATAATTCACAGAAGCAACCCATGAAGCTCAGAATGGCCTCATTAGATAGATAAGGAGAAACAAATTAAAAGTCCTCAAAACTCAATGAAATTAACATCATTGTGAATAATGTGTCGCAATATTTCCAACGACGTAAATGACTCGTCAAATGGAGTTACTAATAAAAATATATTTGCGGTCAAAGTTTTAGTGAACCTAGCCCAATCAGCAGGGATGAGTCAGCATTCATATTGCTGACATCAACATCAATACAGATGATTTCATCGTCCACACATTCTACGTGGAACACACAGAGGGAAACATGTGTCATTCTAGCATCAACATGATAATGTGGCAGCACCAGAGGTTGCCACATGTCACTCATTTTTGGAATTTTCCAGTCAAATCCGTGGACTAATGGGAAGGTGCCATGTGATAGACTGTACAACCACTCAACAGGTGACATGGTTATCCATGAAATGAGGTGACTTGGGCCAATGATTGGTCATCACGTGGCCCAGCCATGGGTTGCCACGTGGTAGTGGACAAATTCCCAAGGATGCCCAACAGTTAAATTTCAAAAGGGGTAAAGGGTTGGCTGGCACCAACCCAGTCCTCCAAACTTGGAGTGAGTTCCCCCAAAATGGTGGCACATATCCCAACTATCCGCCAAAGTTAAAAACATATCACAAAAATCCTCCATATCCATTGATAAAGGTTCTATGGAGGGTGAAAATGGGAGGCCTACGGGTTTGACCCCAGGACCTGCCCCACTGAATATTCCTTAATATAACTCCTTCAACCAACTATCCTAAAGACTATGTTGGTACATATTCCCACCTTTATTACTTAAGATCCAATTATTCCAATAGTTCAGGGGTGAGACCATGGAGGTGCGTGACCATACAGACTGCATGAAAATCGATAATTTTCTCATGAATTAATTGCAGGTGAAGGCACAAAAATCAAGACGAATTTTCTCAAGGTGTTGAAAATTCCAAACTCAGATCAAGGCATGGAGACTATCATTTTTGGGTAATTCGATGCCATGAATTGACTGGTGTTTTTTTTTTTTCCTGATATGAGCAAATATTCTGCAGCTTAACTCCAAAATGAGGTATACTTGTTTATTTTTCCAAATTCTTTTGCTGAGTTAATAAAAAGGCCTACCCATTTGAGATAAGGACTCGTAGATGTAGTCCACCAGGGACAAACTTTGTTATCAAGATTTTGTGTTTAGATTTGATGCATATGTATCTTCATTATTTATTTATTCCTTCTTTATGGTGCACTTCAATGTATGCTCATTTAATGCAATTCTTTAATAAGTCACACCGATGAAAAGATCCTAGATCATGTTGGTATTAGAGTAGTCATCTTTGAATTCAATTGTTGAGTGTGAATGCTTACTAGGGCCAAGCATAAGCAGGGTGAAGGAACTCTTAAGACTTTCAATCTTGAATTTGGTCATGCATCCTGAAGGAATAAAATGGACGAAGAGGACAAGCATGATGAACAGGAGAAAAATTTCCATATGGTATTTTATCGCATGTCAAAAATGGTCGAGCAAATGTATGGAGACTACGAGAAGAGGATGAAGAAGAAAGGGAAGAAAAAGGAAGAAAAATCATATAATAATGCTTTAGTGAATCAAGGGGTTGGAGGAGACCCTCCCGAGCCTCCATATTCACCATCAAGTTCTAGCTCTTCTTCCTTTGAGAATTCTCATCATTATCATGATTCTATGCATAAAATTTCTTTTAAGAAACCATTGTTAAAGCTTGATATAAAATTTTATTTACCTATGTTTAATGGAGATTCTAATCCTGAAAAGGTAGATAATTGGATCCTACAGGTTGAAGTATATTGTCGTGTTCAACTGATTGATGAAGAGGAAGTTAAAGTGCAATTGGATTCTCTTCGGTTGAAAGGCACCACTCTCGTATGGTGGGAGAGAAAACTTTAGGATAGAAGTAAGTGTGGTAATATTCTTTCCTCATGGTAGAAATTTAAATCAATGATAAGGAATCAATTTTATCCATTGGGTTATTTACATAAAGAAATGATGGAATGGAAAACTTCAAGACAAAGTGAATGTCAAACTGTACAAAGTTTCATAGAAGAATTTAGGAAGAAAGCTCTTGCATTAAAAATTCCTTTGGATTCTTATGAAACTTTAATGAAGTATATTGGCACACTTCAAAGTTATATTTGTAACACTTTACTATTGTTTAACCCCACCGGTATTAACAAAGTTTGTGTGCAATCCACTCACCTTGAGAACAGGAGAAAGAATGTTCAAGAAGTTCCCACAAAAAATCCTTCCAATCTCCCACATAAGAATTTTAAGAAGTTTAAAAGGAAGGACAAAAAGACCGCCACTGTAAATAGGGAAGAAGGAACACCATCTTGCACTCATTGCAAGAAGAATGGTCATGATGATGAGCATTGTTGGAAACTACATCTAGAGAAGAGACTGAAACAGTTCGGTCGAAAGAGGAAGAAAAACACAATTTCTATAGTGCAACAAGATCTTGTTTTCGATTCAGGAGACAAAGGAAATATTACAACGGTTGGAGTACAAGGTAAAGATTCCCTTCATGCTAGTTCAAATTACAATAATGAATCTCATGATGATGAAAGAAAGAGGAATGAATTATTTCATATAAGAGTTGTATCTAAGCACACTAAGATAGATACATTATTTGATCTGGGTTCCCAAGTAAACTTGATATCTGAAGCACTTGTCAAAAAGATGGGGCTCAAAACTAAACCACATCCAAGGCCTTATCCTCTTGGTTGGGTATGTGATAAAGAAAAACTTAATGTCACCAAGAAATGTAGGGTTATATTTTCTATTGCTTCAGAGTTGATTGATGAAGTGGATTTGGATGTTGTATCACTTGATATATGTGGCACAGTGCTAGGGATTCCTTATCTTTATGATAGAAAAACAATCTTATTTCATCATGAGAACAAATATCACCTTACTAAAGGGGGTGTGGAATATATTGTTAGATCCCACATCATGAGGGTAAACACCACACTTGTTAGTGCAAGACAAATGAAGAGACTCATAAACACTGAAAAGAGATATGTACTCATGGTTGTAAGGGAAAAGGATGTCGGAATATCCAATGCCTTCCAAGGATGTGATTCTTCTCATAAGAAATAATTAATTGATATTGTTTCTAAGTATGATGATATTTTCTAGGAACCAAATGGATTACCTCCTAAGAGGGAAATCCAACATGAAATACATCTCCAGTAGGATTATCATCTTCCTAATGTGGGAATGTACTAGATGTCAGTTTTACAGATGACATATATCAAAAATTAGGTACAGGGCTTATTGGATCAAGGGGTCATCAAGCCCAACTCATCTCCTTTTGGTTCTCTGATCATGATGGTGCCAAATATCGATACCCTCTTCCTCATATAGAGGATTTACTTGATTAATTAAATAATGTTGTTTATTTCACTAAGTTGGATTTGCGCAGTGGATACCATCAGATCAGGGTTGCAGAACAGGATGCATGGAAACTGCCTTTAAAACCAAACAAGTTTTGTTTGAGTGGTTAGTTATGCCACTTGGGATTTGTAATGCTCCAACAACCTTCATGCATGTGATTAATGATGTATTGAAGCCATTTCTAGATGATTTTGTGATTGCATATTTAGACAACATTCTTTTATTTAGTGGTACTTGAGATGAACATGTAAGGCATGCAAAGCAAGTATTGGATACTTTGCAAAGGGAAAATTTGTATGTAAAATTGTTCAAATGTGAATTTGGTAAGTGTTGGCCCTCGACCAAGTTTTGAGGAAACCTTGGTCAGATTTGGACCACTTTTGGACTTTGACACTTTGGTTGAGAAAGGAGCACCCAGGCAGAGCTGAGATCGTGGATCTCACTTATTTTGCGGGCTATGTGGACCTAGTAAGGGGTTCTTTAGGGTTTTGTAATGGGTTATGGGATGTCGGCCCATGGGGTTTACCCATGATTAGGCCTTATTGTAAGGGATTGTAAAAGTATAAATAAGTAAGAATGTATTGTAGAAGAGTAGTGGGAAGTGGCCAAGTGAAAGTACTTCGACTGGCTTTGTGCAAGGGAATGTCTATGTATAACGCTTTGTGCTTGATAGAAAGTTGACTTTGTTCCTTGACCTAGTTTTGGAAGGAGGATCTGGTGCTCAATGCCCAGATCTCATGTTTGGTGCGAAGCTTGACTCTGTGGCTTAGTGCACATGAGTGAATGAATGTAATATCAAAAGAATAATATAGAAGACAAAGCAGTTGGTGCATGTAGCCCCACACTAGGGTTAACCACATATATCTTGTGTATTTCGTTGGATTTGTGTTGTATTGTTTATGTTATGAATCTGCTCAGTTCTTTGATTAGTATGTATGATAGATAGATCTGTTATTGCTTATGTTCTTACTTGTGTTAAGGGTAAATGAATGTTAGATCTAAATCAGTGCCACATTCTTAGGATATATAATCATTTATTGTTACTACGTCGATCTCTCTTTGGGTATGTCTTGTGATGTTAATAAAGCTAATAAACTAATGCGTATCTCCTTCTAAATGTTACTAGAATACTCTGTGAAGTGTTGTTATCACAAGTCTATGTCCCAGATTGGTTATAGACACTCGTGTCCTGTAACCCCCCCCTGCTTCTACCTCGGGTGAGACTTCGCCTACTCCACAGGTGTTTTCGAAAGGGATGGTAGTTAGGGTTTTGTTGGTCTATTGAGCGTTGAACCTTGGGTCTGCCCCTGTGCAAAAAAATGGTTCCATTGCTGGGAACTGAAACTGTGATTGCTAGGAACTAAAGTAAATAAAAGAGAATCTCTATGCATATATTTGTTGTTGACATGCGCAGTACTATACTTGACTTGTGAATCTTTGTTCTAAGAAAGAGAAATCTTATCTGAATAAAGAGGTAATATATGAAAAGAGTTGAAGCATTTTTCTTTGATAAGAGTAAGATAAGTGAAATTTTTTGTTTCGAAAGCTTGAATTTAAGTATGTTCAATAGTCTGTGTCCTAGTCTGAAGGCTAGGGTGCAGTTGGAAGAAAGAGTTGATTTGAGTAAATTTAATGGAAATGAAGAAAGATATGTTATTCCTATGCATAGAAAGAGTTTTTGGACTAATAAATGGATGCAGTAGCCTAGATTTTTTTTTTTGCAGATTGCAGGTCCAACACTATGACCCTAGAGGAGATGTACAATACATAAGAGGTTGGGGAACGTTTAAAAGAAAAAGAGGATTAACTTTGTGTTATAACTGCAGAAGGTCGGGAAATCTTGCTAAGGAATGCCCTGGTGCAGGTCCCATTTGTATTTGTTGTAATATTGTTGGTGATAAGGTTGAGGATTGTCCAAGGATGATTTCTAAAGTTGAAAGGAACATAAGACAAGAAAACTACGAAGAAATTCAAGAGACTAAGAGCATGTTAGAAATTTCTAAAGAGAAAAGGTCAAAGGAAGTTCAGACTACATTAGTACAGTTGAAAGAAATGATGGATGTTCACAAAGATGTCAGTTTACCAGAGATCCTGAAAGTAAAACAACGCATAAGTGTAAGAAAAGAAGACTTCGACATAGAATGTGTCTTGGATTAAGAAACATAAGTAAATATTATGACATAAGACACTTGGAAAATTTTGGGAAAGCCTATTGTGGTACCTTCATTGGGAATGATAGTCTTGTTTAAGGGTAAGATGATAACTTTATGTGGAAGAGTTACTAATGTACCTATTACTATTCATGGAATATCGACTGAAGAGGAATTTGAAGTCAATAAATTTTTTGGGGACAATGCCCCTTTCCCACTTTTACTAGGTAAGACTTAGATTGAGGAAGATCAGATCAGAAGGAAAGCAGAGGAAGAGGCCACAGAAAAGAAAAAGAAAGAACTAAGGGATTTCATAGCTAGAAAAATAGACCGACTAATAAAAGAGCCAAAGGATAAGTCGAAGCAACATAAAAAAGTAACAATGCAGAAGGAACAAAAATCAAAAGATTAGCTATCAAAGTTGAAAGAATGCAAGAAGGCTTGAAAAATATATCTATGCAAGAAAGATGTATATCCACCTAGGAAGTATTAAGAGAAGGCATATTAACTTTAGACCCTTTGAGGGTACAAAAATAGTGTGAGGCCACTTTGCTAGGAGAAGATAAGAATAAGAATGGAAAGAGGATACCATAAATAGTTAGAGCGACTCAGATCACAAGGAAGAAGGCAAGGAAGCTCAATAAAAATAAATCTAAGTTGGAAAAGCTATAGGAAGCTACAAAGACTAGATGGAAGACTTCGTAGACTGGAACCTCGTAGGAGGCAGGTTCATAGGATTTGAGCTTCGCTGGAACAACAGGACTGCGCAGAATGGGACTTCGCCCTGGCGAAGATATATGACCATTGGAGGTGCCCCGACCATTATAACAATGCTCCAGAATGATTAGAAAATGCATTTATGGGCTGATGGACCTCTTTTAGACGTTGAGACCACGCCATAACGAACAGATTCACATTGATGGAAGCATTCATGGTTGTTGGAAGAATTGATGCCTCGCTTATTTAACCCATCGGACGTTGCGTTGGGACCAAATTTTGCTACCCATGATTAGCTGAGCTAACAAAGAATTGTCTAAGTGTTGAGCTGTGTTATCTAAAGCTAGACCTCATCAACCATTTGTCTACCCCGAACTGTCTGTTTAAAAGTGAGAATGTTGGGTGAACCTAGTGAATTAGAGAAGTTTTTCGAGGAGGTCCTCAAGAAGCTAATGGCTGACAGACCATTATCTAAAGGTGTCCAAGCATCTTCAACTAGGGTATTGGAGGATTCCCCTTTGACTGGACGTCGTTCTGGCCGTGTTAACCTTGTGACTGAGCATCGAAGTAAGCATCGCGACGATCTAGCTAATGCGAAGAAGATCCCATTGATCCTAACCGAGTACATTCCACCTTTGGCTGGTGTTGTTAACCATGAAAACATACCCTGATATTATGTGTACACCCTGTTCACTGCGTATATTTCAAAAGGAATACACGTAGTCAAGAGTTAGTTAGGACAAATCCCACTGTTGAAGAACAATGACTTCAATATAGGTGACATGAAGAACTATGATATGCTAGCACCCCACTGCTACTTGATGAATTTAACTGGGAAGAAGCCTCGCCTCATCTCGTAGCCATGGATTAAGGGGTTGGCGCAGTCCATTGTGCTGAATGTGATGAAGATCCCACATTTTGGCCATCACCGGAAGGTTAACGCTTGCGTTAAACTCCTCTTGTCGTGCTATCATGGCGGATACCTATGGCTCGACCAGAGGATTACCGTGGATCTAAAATTGATCCACTAGATTACAAGATTAAGCATGAAGGGACCTGACCCTCATTAGTTTTATCCAGGGAAGGATTCAGACCATTCCTTGGCACAACACGTCAAGGAAGCTTATGGAGAAGTTGAAAAAGGAAAGTGATGTTACAAGGTATCCTATATACAGGATGGCGCATTGCGCCTCACTTGCCAACTCATAGTTGGCAAGATTGTAAGGAAGAACCACCCCACATAGGTCACCGGGTTTGTGGTGGACCTCGCAAAAAAATGTGTGGAGGGCATGTAGATGAACTGACCAAGCTACCTTGCCAGTGAGATGGAGAAGGATTGTTGTGAAGCCCAGTATTTGGGATATGAATTCCACTATAGCTATCTGACCATTTTGATCACATTTGTCACTTGGAAAATGCCTAAAGGATCAACCTTCCCAGAGATCGAAACCTCGGAGCCATTGGTTGCTCGGTTATCTACCTTGTGGTACAACAATGACATGATGAAGTAGTGGCAGTCCAATGCTGTGTTTCATGAATACTATCAACAATTGAAGGTTTCCATCAAGTCATTTCTGCACATGACACTGTGCACCCTACACTAGTACAGACCAATAGAAAAGTTCTGCACAGATCCACATTTCATCTATATCACTACACGTAGAGATGAGAACCAGGAAGAGTTGCAGTCGTACTACGAGCTAATATATGAATACATGGAGTAGATTACAAAGGAATGGTCGGAGGAGTTCCTTGTACCTGTCACTGATGCAGAACTCTCTGACACTGACACCATCAGAAGCCCCATGGTCACCCGATTTGATCATTTCGGATATTCCAGTGGGATGAAGAAGAAGAAGAAGAAGCAAGAAGAAGTCCATGATATAGAGAGCAATGAGGAGGACAATGCTTCTGAAGATAATAGGTCTGGATCGCTCAGAGGAGAAGGAGGAGATGAAGCAGATGGACAAGGAGGAATGGATGAGTAAGTAGGAGGTGAAGCTACACCACTTGAATATCCCCCTATTGGAATAGTAACACTGTAGAAGAGGAAGGTTTCTCCAAATAAACCTTCAGCAAGAAAGAAGACACGTGCTAATAAGCACTAGTTGGAGACCACGCTCATGGACGACGATATCAGTCTGGTCCATGGAGCTATGGAGGAAGTCTCTGAGGACATATTATAGAGATATGGATAGAAACAAAAGGAGCTATATGAGAGAATTGAGAAGGAATTGAAGGAAGTACAACAAGCTGTTCGATTGGTCTGCGTAGTACCCACTGCACCTTCCGCGTTGCAGACTACAAAATTGGGGGATGAACCAGCCCAATTGAGAAGACTTGCGGATGTGACAAAAGATCAACTTCAGAGAGTCCAGGAAGAGAAGGAGAAGGCTACAAAATCCTTGAAACAAGATAAATACGAATCCTTAGAATAATGATGAGCAACGCAATACAGTGTAGCCTCCTACGAAAGTGAGAGAGAAGAGTTTCAGGCGATGCTCTAGGACGAAAAAGACCAGCTACAGAGAGAAAAGGAGCAGTTTCTCGCAGAGCAAGCAATGGTCAATGAAGTAGTGAGTAAAGAATGTCACTTTGTTCCAGTCTTGACACAGGAGGAACATGAGTCCGTTGAGGCTCAATTAGTGAAGCTCGCTGAGACCATCTAGCAGCTTCAAGAGAGGATAATAGAATTGGAGGCCCAAGTAGTACCGAACACCCTGTAGGAGGTGCATTACCAAAGGGAGGAAACCAATAAGAAAACAATAATAAGGATAAGAGCCCTCACCTCAGAATGTAAAAGACTGAGTGATAGAAGTGCACAAACATATGAACGCCTCGCTAAGGATCTAGACCTAAGGAAGCTGGAAGCGCGGTTACAGAAGGTGCAGCAGAAGGGATTTTCAGTGCAGGCCCAGATGAAGTTTCTCACCCCAGTTGAACTAATGAAGAGATCCTAGGAGCATCGCGCAGTACAAAAATAGATCACTGCCCTCCAGGGTAGGGTAATGGAAGTTACACAAAAGCTGCAACATGTGTAGGACGAAGCCTGCATGGTGTTTGAATAAATTGATGGACAGGGCTCACAATTGGACCAAGTTGTTGCATCAGTAGAACAACTCTTAGAAGGTCTTTTTATAGAGAAGATGATCCAGGAACTCACTGAGCAGGAGGCTCAGGCGAATAAACAAGTCGAGGTATCCTGAGTTAATCTCGAGGCCTTCAAAGCAGCGTTTTCCAGACCTGAGTGACTCAGGACGAGTCACATGTGAGTGTTGGGGAGTTGTTGTCCCTCGACCAAGTTTTGAGGAAACCTTGGTTAGATTTGGACCAATTTTGGACTTAGACACTTTGGTCGAGGAAGGAGCGCTAAGGCGGAGCTGAGATCACAAATATCACTTATTTTTCAGGTTATGTGGACCCAATAAGGGGTTCTTTAGGCTTTTTGTAATGAGTTATGGGATGTCGGCCCATGGGGTTTACACATGATTAGGCCTTATTGTAAGGAATTGTAAAAGTATAAATAAGTAAGAATGTATTGTATAAGAGTAGTGGGAAGTGGCAAAGTACAAGTAGTTCAATTGGATTTGTGAAAGGGAATGTCTATGTGTAAGGCTTTGTGCTTGATAGAAAGTTGGCTCTGTGCCTTGACCTAGTTTTGGAAAGAGGATCTCATGCTCAGTGTGTAGATATCATGTTTGGTGCGAAGCTTGAGTCTGTGGCTTAGTGCACAGGAGTGAATGAATGTAAGATCAAAATAATAATATAGAAGGCGAAGCAATTGGTGGACGTAGCCCCACACTGGGGTGAACCATGTATATCTTGTGTTTTTGGTTGGATTTATATTGTGTTGTTTATGTTATGAATATGCTCAGTGCTTTGACTAGTGTGTATGATAGATAGATCTGTTATTTCTTATGTGATTACTTGTGTTAAGGGTAAATAAGGTTAGATCTAATTCAGTTCTAAGTGCTCAAGATATATAATCATTTATTGTTACTGAGTCGATCTCTCTTTGGGTATGTCCTACGATGTTAATAAATCTAATAAACTAATGCATATCTCCTTCTAAGTGTTACTAGAATACTCTGCGAAGTGTTGTTATCACAGATATGTGTCCCAGCTCAGTTACAGACACCTACGTCCTGTAACCCCCCTGCTTCTACCTCGGGTGAGACTTCGGCTTCTCTGTAGGTGTTGCTGAAAGGGCCGATATTTAGGTTTTTGTTGGTGCATTGTTGAGCATTGAACCTTGGGTCTGCCCCTGTGCCAAAAATAAGACTACACTTGTGTACTTAGGTCATATTCTAAGAGGAGGACAATTAAGAATTGATCCTTCCAAGATTGATGTAATTGTAAATTGTCCTGAGCCCAAAAGTGTAACCGAAGTACGGAGCTTATTAGGTGCATTCTAGTACTGGAGGAGAGTCATTTCAAACTTCTCTTTTATTGCAACTCATTTGCATTCTTTAACTAGTGTGAAGAAAAATTGGGGAGGAAAGGAACAAAAAGATTTCGACACTTTGAAGGAAAATATCAGTACCGCACCAGTATTATCACTGTCGAATCTTCAACATCCTTTCGAGATCAAGACAGATGCCAGTGGATACACCATGGGTGAAATATTGCTGAAATATCATAAGCCTATCTGTTACCACTCTGAAACTTTTAACCAAGTTGTTGTTAAGTATCCAACATATGATAAAGAGTTGTATGCATTAGTTCAAAGAATAAAGAAATGGAAGCACTACTTGTTAGGGAAGGAAACAATCATACATACATATCATCAACCCTTACAGTATCTCCAATAAAAAACCAAGCTACAACAATCTCAACATTATAGGTGGATGGGTTTTCTTCAACAATTTCATTTGGTAATCAAATACAAAAAGGGTACGAGTAACAAGCTAGTTGATATGATTTCTAGACCTCCTATTGTTGCTTCTATTATTTTGAAGAATGCTTCTTTATCTCATGATAGTTATGTGGAACAATATGTCGTTGATGAATATTTTAAAGAAGTATTTGAGAAGATAATCCATGGTGCACAGGTAGAGAACTATTGTCTGCAGGAAAAAATACTCTACCATCTTGGAAAGTTATGTATTCCTACATGTGAACGATTCCATGTAATATGAGAAACTCACACTTCTCTTGTGTCTGGGAATTTTGGGGTAGGAAAAACTATGGCTCATCTGTAGATATTTTGTTACTAGCCTTAGATGAAAGCAATTGTAACTAAATATTTAAAGGGGTGTGTGATGTGTTCTACCTGTAATCCCACTAATAGAAAATTGGGGCTATACTCACCACTTCATGTTCCATCCCATCCATGGGAAAGTATCTCCATGGATTTTTTAGGGGGTTTACCAATGTCGAAAAGGGGTCATGACTATTTGTATGTTGTAGTGGATAGGTTTAGCAAGATGTGTATCTTGATACCATGTAAAAATCATATCATTTCTAAGAAGACCGTTAGTCTCTTTTTTCAGTATGTTTGGGTTCACTTTGGATTACCCACATCCATTATCTTGGATAGATATACTCGATTCCTGGGGGATATTTGGACAAGCTTGTGAAGGATGATGGACACCAAGTTGAAGAGGAGCATTGTTTTCCATCCACAGACCGAAAGACAGACAAAGGTTGTTAACCAAATAGTGGTACTTTTTCTTTGAGGCTACTACAACAAGCATCCCAAGTTATGGGATGAAAAAATACCCTATGTACAACATGATTACAATCGAGCCTTACATTCCTCCACTCAGTGTTCTCCTTTCGAGAAATGTTTTTGGTATTTTCCTAAGGTCCCTTTGGACTTGATGTATGGGAGATATTTCGATTCAAATGGATAAAGGAATGAAGATAGGGATTGTAATTTCATTCAGAGGATCCAACAGGTACACCAAGCAATCAGGGAACAGTTGGAGAAAAGTCAAGGAAAATATAAAGATCGACATGAAAAACATGGGGTTGATCATCAATTCTAGGTTGGAGACTAGGTATGGATTCACATCAACAAGGAGATATTGAAGGGTGAAGTCAAGAAACTAAAGCCTATCCAATATGGACCCTTCACTATTTTGGAGAAAAACAGTACCAATGCTTTTCATCTAGATATTCCACCTTATATGCAGATTTACTCAATTGCAAATATAGATCAGGGTGAGGAAGTTTCAATACCTTCAGTTGATGAGTTTTCTCATGAGTACTTGGATGAGTTGAAGGAAGATATCATCATGGATAGAAGGACGAGGGCTTCATGCAGGGCTGACATTGATTATATTTGAGTGGGGTTAAAGGGCACACATCCAATATGGAACGTTCATTATAAGGTCGCAAATCTAACGATATAAGTTATTTTAGGGATTTTTTTCCCTAGAAGGAAACCCTCTTTTATGAGGGAAATGTATTGCATCTATATATGTGTATGAATATTGTATTCTGAGAGAGGAGACTGTGAGAGAAAGAAGAGGAAGTTACAACATGTCCATTGTAGGTTGTATCCCTTCATTTTGTTGGATAATAAAAGGGAAGGACCAAGCAATTTCTCTAGTGGATGTATCCCACACTGGGTGAACCTCGTATATCTGTGTCTCTATTGTATTGGGTATATTCTATGTTTTATTTCTTCATTTGTTTTATTTTATTGCTTCACGATCCTTTTTTTATAACACTAACTTGGTTGTTGTTGGGCTCTAAAGTTGTCCTAAAAATAACCTTAGTTTAACATTAATTTATCAACCCGAGGATTCATCTTTTCTTTCAAGAATATCATCAAAGTCTATGTAGATAGTTGTAGAGGTTAAAATCATGTAGCTAAGGTAAATCCGAGTTTATCAATAATCAAGTTCCTCACACGTTCATTCAAATTCTGAAATTAAGATCTTACTTAACATAATTATAATCTAATCTATAACCTGTTGTTAATTTAAGGTATTAACCAAATTGCTGAATTCATCTAGCTAAGAAACAATAATTTGATCTGTGAAAACTCTTAATGAATCAATCTATTTCATCTGACTATGAAAACAATAATTCAATATATGAAAATACTTAATGAATCAATCTATCAATGACTATTTAACCTGCTAGAAAATAACAACTATGTACTGTAAAATTGAGAAGGAACAACAAATATAACTTTAAGCGAAAGGAACAACAATTGTGAATTTAAGAGAAAGGAACAAATAATGTAAATTTAATAAAGGAACAACATATGAGAAAATGAGAGGAACTGTCAAACAAATAAACTAACAAAAATGGGAAATGGAACAACAATCGATAACCTAATGAAACATCTATCCTCTGTAAAATAGCATAACCAATTTATGAAAACATCAACACACTCACACATTTATCTTAACTGTTGCAAAGAGATTTAAATCACAGGACTGAAATCAAATTGATACGATTACATATTAAAACAGTATCTCCTTCCGACTAGGCTCACGGTCTTCAGAAGTACTGCTGCTAGAAGCTCAGTATGCAAAATGGTAAAAATGCTCAAGGCTTCCATTAGCTTCATTACTGGTAAAACATTTACAATAGATTGCTTCTATAGAGCAATTCAAATATCTGAATGCTTGGATAATTTTCTTCGATTCTTCTCTAGGGTTCATTGCCCTCTATATTTTACAATGATATGGGTAAATTAAGCTATCCCGAGGATTGAGAGATCATCATGATTGCTTTTACTATTTATGAAGATTACAAAATAGAGAATCAATCTTCCTCAAAACCGCTTTGCACCTAATTTCCTTGACCTTCAACAGTCTACGCATCTTCATAATCTTCTTATCTATCTTGATTTTAGCCATAATTGTCCATTTATGCAATAAAATCAAACAATTCAAATTGAAATTCAGAAATTATTTAATATTACTCAATAATATTTCTAGAAGACTTTTTAATCATTTTATTTCCTAATTATCTCTAATTAATGGAAAATTCAATCAAGATTATATCATAAACCATGGTAATAAGGAGGATATTTATACCTTTTTCTAAACTCAACATACCCCCTATATTACCTTTTTTCATGTCCTCATGCAAGAAAATATTTTACATGTAAAGCAGTGATGTTGAAGAAAGGGGAGGTTTGTTCTCCAGGTCTTCTGAACCCATTATTAGTTTTGATCTCTTCAAAAGTAGCTTCTTCCTCCTTCTTACGAATTTCATAATTACTCTTGTAACCTTATGGAGGATACCAAATAATAGGAGGACTATATCTGCACCCAATCCAGGCAGGCCCTTCATCCAGGATCATCTGGACATACCTCTCCAACCTGAAGGTAGCTGCATGAAAGTTTTTGAAACCAAAGGGTTACCTATTCTTGACTGCATTTGGGCAGGCATCCCATATTATTTTGGAAGAAGAAATAGATTATTCTTTAATCTCCCTAAAATGTGGTAGACATGAATGTACAACCTATCGGTGGATAGGAGCTAAGGATTCTACCACCTTCTCTCTTTTCATAAATTTTTTGTGTTGCATAATGGCTGCAAAGGATTTATGAGGTGCCCCTCTGATCCAAAGGTCTAGCCCAGTCTCCCTTTTTAAGAAAAAATTGAGTTCTTTATCACACCTAGTCTGGTTCTTGGTAAAAGACAAGAATACTTGAAATTGTATGTCTCCAACGAAAGGATTAGGGTTCTCTTTTATGTTTTCTCCCAAGATGAATTTGTGAAGGTATAACTCACACAGAAAGTATTACACTCCTTCTTATTGTTCTCTAAAGCATGAAACAAACTCAGAAACAATGGTGAAATCAAAAGGTTTTCTTGCTCTAATAGCTTTTATCCTTAGCAAAAAATAACATTCTAATAAAAACAAGTTGTAATTGGTGGTAGGATCCCTCCAATCTACTATGTCAGAATAAACAGAGCAAATTTATTTGATTTTCTCCAAAGCTTGATCTAACTGGACCTGTACTTTATTCACCTTTCCTTCAACTCTACTGATCTCAGCAAAAGTCTTGTTCTCTATTGCTGACATGGATTTAAGTTGTTTGACAACTTTTTGATTCTCTTCCATGGTTATCATTTCACTCATGCATTGAGTCAGGCTCTGTTGGGTTTGCACCAGCTCTGCCTCTAACCTGTTAATGACACCACTCTGTTCAGGAGACTGAAATGCTTCCTTAGTCTGAACAATTGTCTCTTTTGTTGCTGGGGCATTTCTTTGGGTCTCTGTATCAATTGTCTCCAAAGGAGTAGGAAAATTTGTAGGAAGTACTCCCTCAGTTTGGACAGTTGTTTCTTCTACTGCTAGAATCTTTATTTGAGTCGTTATCTCTATTGTTTCCAATGGAGCAGACAATTATGTCCGTGTTGTAGCAGAACTGGTATGGACTATCCTCATAGGAAGTGGGTTCCTTCCCTATGTTCTAGGCCTTTTGGGTTTCTTCCTTTCATAGGTATTATCAAATTGCTCCAACTGTTTTCTTAATTCTTTAATTATTTCTTTGAGTTTACCAACTTTTTTCTTTAGTACTTTAATTTTTTTAACCTTTTTTCTCAACATCTTGTTTTCCTGTTTCAATTTTCTAATTTTTTTGTGGCCTTTGCCTGCTATTTTCTATTTGTGGGGAATGTCAAGGTTTTCCTCACCTTGATCAACTAATGAATGTTCCCATGTTTCTTCTGTGTGCTCTTTCTGTTATACAGGGTTGTTTAACTCAATGTGAGGTTCTGGCTGTGCTGTATCTTCAGGGAATGGAATCTCTATGTCAGGGAGGTCCAAGGCAAGGTTTGAAGAAGAAGTTGGTGGTTGGTGTTCTTCAGACCTGCTTGTGTCTTCGGTAACTGATGTCCCTAAATTCCCCAGCACTTGAGCCATTTCTACCTCATAAATTTTGAAAAAATGTTATGTAAGGTTTACAAGTGATGGTTGTTCTATCTGTTCATTTTCTTGAGTGTCTTGTGGGGGTTGTTCTATCCACATAGCTTCCTGAATGTTTTTAGGTTTAATTGTATTTTTTCCCCTTCTTATTTTCACATTAGAGGTTTTAGGGACAACAATTTTTATTTTTCTCCTCTTCCTTGATGTTTCTTCTTATTTGGTCTGGGTTTCTACTAGCTGGATGGGGTCTACTTCAATTTCAGGTTGGGGCAGTGGAGTTTCAATTTGGGCACTGCCTCCTTCTTCCTGAGTTGTCTCAATTCTCTGCGAGGGAGTTTCTTGGTGAATTTCGGGTTGTTAGATTTGTAGGGGCATATCGTCCTCGATTAGATCACCCCAATTTATTTGAGTTTGGCTCAGGGCCCTATTTACTATTACCTTTACTATTCCATGGTGACTAATTATAGTGACATGATATTTATCCTTTTGATTTCTTGCAACAACTTCATGTAACATGGCATTTAGAAAAAATGGAAAATTTATTACTAACCTTTGTTTTAGTGTTGCTAACAATTTGAGGTGGCGCGGTCGCACCACATCGAACCTCCCATCACATGTTATATACCTTTGTATTACTTCTGCCAGCTCCCTCCATGGCTCGCTGAGAATGGTGGGGTTTAGTCCCTTCCCCTTTTTATCAAGTTCTTCTCCAGGTTCTATGAAATATTCCATAGCCTCCTTGAGCATTGTATACTTCCCTGTCCACTGTATGCCTTCATTTGGGAGGCATGTAACCTCCATTATAATTTCCTCAGTGACTGGAATTTGTATGTCTCGGAACACAGAGACTCCTCTCTGTAAGTTCTGAAAAAATGCTAGCATGATATTTGTGTCATATCCTTGCAATCTGTTGAAATATTCTGTCCATCCCAGACGATGTCAAATTTCTCTTTCCTGGTTGGTTACCTGTAGCAATGTGGGCTCTCAGCATACACTTTGGCCACCCATATCTTCTGTGAAAAATGAGGACAATTATCGTTCCCGGATGCAACTTAGTTCGACCAAATTTTGAGACAATATTACCAGAAATAGTGAATATCATAGAACAACAAATGTATATAAAAATGTGAGTTTTCCATTTATTGCAATCATTATGATCTATAGGTAAATGTGTAGGATATCTTCCCCCTCATAAATGGAAAGGTCGACCTCGACCGTCGACATGTGCGGGTGTAATGATGGCAGGTAGTTCAAGTGAGGTGTGATTACTACGCTGCCGCTGCTGCTAGAGAATAATCATTAATAACCTTCAAAATCACTTTAACAGTAATCATGAAAAATAATCATTCTTGTGTGGTAAATTCAAATTTACATACCTATGTTCAAAAAACGTTTCAAGAAAAAGATCCCGAATAATTTAAATTTGTTCATGTGTTTAAAAATGTTCCACATGTCATAACCTTGTTACTTTCCCTTTTTATGGGATATAACTAGAATGATAGCCTCCTTGTTAGGAAAGGAAGTCTAGGAACACACAAAAAACTTGGTGTATTTAAGGTAAACTTTCATACCACAGGCAAAGCCACTACTGTCAGTAGGCATCCATAGCCTCGACATGGTTTCCTTTTAACCCATAGATGAGCCAATATCATCAATAAATAGTTTGAATTGTCTTTTCCCAAAAATATCACTATCCTGGTTTGGTAGCCAGATAATGATAATGCCACTCACTAGATCGTAACCTAAGTGAACAAGTCGCCTCATGATGAGACCTCTTGTCCTTGGATGAAAAAATGCCAAAGGCCATTGCCTTGGTGTGGTAGCCATAGTGGGAATGTCACTTATGTTATTCTCTTACTATTGTGGTAGTTTGGCTCGTGATGAGACCCCCTATCCTTTGTGGGAGAATTTTATTACTATATTTTTAATTTTTGTTTACATCGTTTTTATTTTTATTTATTTTTATTTATTTATGATCTATTAAGGGAGGCTCATATACTCCTTAAGAGTGAGGGATGGCGTAAGAAGTGTAAGAATTCCAAGTAAATGTGATTTAGACTCCTTATTATGATATGAAGGAAAATTATCATTCAAGTATATGCATATATATAGGGGAAAGAAATGAATTATTGTGGTTAAGGATTATGAACAATATTTAAGATAATTTAGAGAAATTAATCCCAAAAACAATTTGATAAGGTATGCTAGACAATCCACACAAAAAATGACAAATAGTTAGAAGTGGTGCTGATGAAAATCAATTAGTGAAGGTCATACCCAAAGGAGTGGCTAACGTAATAATGGCATGCTTGTTTATGAGAAAAGAATCGTGCCTTTTGGGATAAAGGAACAACAATATTGAAAAAGGAACATCAATCACGACGAAGGGAACAATGGTTGTAACAAAGGGGATGACACTCGTTACTTTCAAATGAACGACAATTTTACACAAAGGGAACAACAATTGCCTGAAGGGGATGACAGTTGTTCCGTTCAAATGAACAACAACTACGCGCAAAGGGAACAATAACCACACAAATGAAACAACAGTTGTTCCTTTCAAATGAACAAAAACTATGCACAAAGGGAACAATAATCGCATTAAGAGAACAACAGTTGTTTTGGTCGATTGAATGGAAACTACAATGTTCAAATTTTTTTAACCATCTAATTAAGTGATTGGACACCTCTCGCAAACATTTTCATTTTAGCAAATCTAAGATTGATTAGTCATCAACTAAATTCATTTAATTTTTATGGGTTGGTTTATTCAATAATCAAAGTATTGGATGGTTTGTTAGTGTCATGCATTCATTATAGTTTCCTGATTTTGGTTGTGGAACATGACATATTCATCTTGTGTGAAAACAAGGTTTATATTCAATAGGTTTTTCAAAGCGAGACATGAGTAAGGAACATAAAAGAGTGCTAATTATATTCATTACATTCATCTCTTTTAGTTCTTATTTTCTCAAGTGACTTCCCTAGAAAGAAAAAAACTCAAGCAAATCCATAAATAAAGCCATGGGGTTACCTTCCCAGCTAGCTAAAATCTGAACAGTAGGGTCCTTACTTACTTCCTGGAAAAAGGATTCTTTTGAAAGCGGCTGATGGTAGAGTCGTAGCCAATGTCCATTTACCATAAAAGGAGAACCAAACCCATCGATGGTAACTAAAGTGACAACGCCATTATCATGAACTTCGTTTATTTCATATGGTCCCAGCCACCTTGTCTGTAATTTTCCAAGAAAATCTTGAAATCTGGAATCATAGAGAAGCTCCTAATCACATTTCTAGAAGGATTTAATATTGATATGTTTATCATGCCAGCAAGTTCTCTGCTGCTGAATAACAGTTGTGAGCTGCAGGGAGAACATGTGTGCTTCATCTAACTCATTGAGCTATTGTAAGCGTTGTTTATGTGCCTTTGTAAGATCCAGTCCAATTTCCTGGGCCATCCTTAGAGTCTTGATCTCAAACTTAATTGGAAATATAAGTTCTTTTCCATATACCAGATGATAAGGAGAGTATCCATTAGTGTTATGTCATGTCGTGCGATAGGCCCATAAGGCATTTGGAAGCTCGGCTGCCCAATTCTGACGGCTTGTTGAGACTTTTTTTGTCAAAATTGCCTCCAAGACTTTATTGGTACTTTATACTTGTATTTTTTCCTGTGGGTGGTAGGGGAAAGTAACTTTGTGTTTAATATGATAATTATGAAGGGTAGACGTGATTCTATGGGCTATAAATTGTGACCCTCTGCTAGATATTACTTCCCTGGGTAATCCATAGCGTACAAATAATTTGAAGAGAAACTTAATGACTGCTTCCTTTGTTGCGTTTGTCAAGGCTACTGCCTCTACCTATTTGGTCATATAGTCTATTGCAACTAGTATATAGGCCTTCTAGTTTGATTTTGGGTTAAAGGGGCCAACAAAGTCTAATGCCCATCTCTCGAAAGGTTCTGGGACTACTTGTGCTTGCAGGGGAATTTCATCATCTTGGCTTGGTCGACCCATCCTTTGAAAACTATCATAGGCCTAGTCATACTTCTTTGTGTCTTTAAATACCGAGGGCCAATAATAGCCCATCTGTAAAATCTTATGCCCAGTTCTATGGTCTGCAAAATGTCTTCCACAGGGCTCATCGTGACCTTCCTTCAATACATCATAAAATTTGTCATCTCTTACACATCTTCAGATCTGGAGGTCATCCTCTGTGTGGAAAAGATATCCAACAATCCAGGTGAACCATGCACTGCATTGGACGATCAATTTCTTTTCCCTTGATGATAGGTGTACTGGTAGTTTCCTAGCTGCCAGATAATTTTCCACATCAGCATACCACGGTGTCTTAATAGTGATAGCGAACAGGTGTTCGTCTAGAAATTGGTCTTCAACTATCAAAGAATCATCTGTTTTGGGTACGTGAGACAAGAAATCTACAACGAGATTCTCTCTTTCGGGCCGATCCTTGATGGTGATGTACTTGAATTCCTATAATAGTAATAACCACTGAGTAACCCATCCATAAGTAATTGGTTTGTTAGATAAATATTTAATAGCAGAATGATCAGTATACATAATAACTAGATAGCCTGTTATATAGTGGAGAAATTTATTAATAACATGTATAATGACTAACAATTATTTTTCTGTCACTGTGTAATTTAATTCAATGGGAGTAACATTTTTTCTAATAAAATAAATATCATAAGGTTTCTTGTCTTCTTCCTGTCCAAGGACAGTTCCTATGGCGGTATCTGATGCATCTGTAGAAATATGAAATGGCAGTTTCCACTTTGGTCCTCTCATCATCGGTGTTGTTGAGACCAACCTTTTGAGTTCTGCAAACACAACATCACACTTATCAGACCACTGAAATTCTGCATTACCAGTTAAAGCATGTAAAGGTGCAGTTGTTCTTGAATTTTTTTCTATGAATATACGATAATAGCCTACACAACCAAGGAAACTATGTACCTCAGTTTGTGTATGAGGTGTAGGTAGATTAAGGATTACCTCTATTTTTGCTAGATCTACCTTGATTCCATTTGCATAAATATAGTATCCTAGTACCACACCTTCAATCATCATCATATGACACTTCTCATGACTCAAACATAGCCTGGTAGCAATTCATCGTTCCAGTACCTTCTCCAGATTGCTTAGGTATTGATCAAAATCAATACCATAAGGGGTGAAATTGTCCATGTAAACTTCAAGTCCTTCATTAATCAAATCAGAAAATATGCTTAGAATGGCTCTCTGGAATGTGGTTGGAGCATTACATAATCCAAAGGGAAATACCTTGTATGCAAAGGTACCCTAAGGACATGTAAATGTAGTTTTCTATTGGTCTTCCGGAGCAATCTGGATTTGATTATAACCACTAAAACCATCTAGGAAGGAAAAAAATTGCTTCCCTACTAAAGTATCAAGGAGTTGGTCAATAAAAGGTAGGGGGAAGTGGTCCTTCTAGGTATCTTTATCGATTTCTTTGTAGTCTACACAGATCTGCCACTTTCCATTCTTCTTGGGGACGATTACTAGTGGAGAGACCCACTGTTTGTCTGAAATGGGATATATAAAATCTGCATCCAATAGTTTATGTAATTATTCTTTAACAATGTCCCTGAGATGAGGATTCAATATTTGTTGGGGCTGTCAGATGGGTCGAGCATATTTATCAATGTAGATATGGTGTGTACAAAGTTAGGGATCGATTCCCTTCATGTCAGGATACTCCCAAGCAAAATCCTACTAATATTTAGAAAGGATCTGAATCAATTTGTGTTGTTGTTGCACATTCAAATTAGCATTGATATTCAGAAACCTCCCTGGTGAAATTTCAACTGATATGTTGTTGTGGAAAACAGTAGTAGGAATCTGTTTCTCCATCAATTCTTCCAGAGGATCTCCCTATTCTTCATTATGTAGACCAAATTTTAGCATTTGACATGTTGGGTTTCTTATAATGGTTGGGTTGTTAATGAAGCTATTGATCACATAATCTTCTAGTTGGTTCTTGATTCTGTGAGCTTCTTCCAGTGTGAGAGGAGATCGTATATTATTTTCTAGATATCTAGGTGGTGGGAAATGCTAGTGTATGGTAGGAAGACTCAGTTTAGTTGGAGGATACAGGATGAGGTTATTTGTAGCATTTCCTCTAGAAATTGTCATGTTGCCTGTGCGACATCCTATGTATGCATCTGTTTTTGCAAGCCATGGTCTTCCTAATATCAATGGGTGTCCATCGAGTCTACTTCTTGGGTTGATAACTAGGAAATCAATTGGGTATTCCCAAGAGTTGACCGAAATTGCTACATATTTTAATGTGCCAATCGGTTTAACCACTGATCTATCAACCAATTGTAACATAATTAAAGTATGTTCAAAGGAGGTAATACCTAGGATGTTATACGTCTCAATGGTCAAAATATCGATGGCTAGCCTCAAATCCACTAGTGTATTTGGAAAAGAACAACCATGTATTTGAACTGTTACTATAGGATTCCTTGGGTCTGCATACTTGCCTAGATCCTTCTTACCTAGAATGAGATTGGACAAGGCTCCTACCACGTGAACAACTGATGGGTTTTTAAATTTCTTGATAGGATTCTTCCCACATAACTCCTTAATTGTCTTTGCATAAATTGGGATGTCTTACAGATCCTATATGAGTGGGATCTTAACATATAGATTATTTTGTTCCCCTACGATGTCAAATTTAGGATATACAGTTGGTTTTGCTACCATCAACCTCTTTCGGGGAACAAGGGAGGAGGAGTTACGTCCTCATCAGGATTTTGTTGCTCGACTGTGTTTCCTCCCTTCTTTGCTTCTTCTGTTATGACCACAATTGAGGGTGTTATTGTTGGTTGTATATTATTTTCATTCTCCTTCTCTTGGTGAATGTTATTATCTTCAGGAGAAATTATCCACCCTGACCTCAATCGTAGTTCATTTCACCCTACAGAGTTGATTTCCCCCTCCAAATTCTCAATAATTTGCATGAGATGGGCTAGTCTATTATAAGTATTTGGGTTGGGTTGAGCTGGTAATTGAGGGCGCATTTGAGGTTGAGGGATCTGGTGTAATTGAAGTGGGGCTTGGAAAGTGGGATGAGCTTGAGGAGCCATCCCCACGGGTTGATTGGTTATTCCCATGGGGCGTTGCCAATTTTGATTCCAATTGGGGGCTTGTGCAACTGTGTTAGTCCACTTTGAAGGATAGGGGTTATTACTTGAATTTCTCCAAGGTGGGGTAGGGCATTGTGAGTTAGGCTAGGTGGGATTTTCATCTAATTGATTTGGCCAGGTTGGATATATAGTTGATTGATTTGGCCAGGGTGCAGTAGGATATTGTTGGGACTGCTAGGTTGGGTTAGCAAATGGTTGACCCTACCGTGTGTTTCCAGAATTATGATGTTGACTATACTTCCCAGAAAAGAAAGAAGAAGGATCTTGTAGTGTACTTAGGGGACGAACCTGCCATTGGCGACGCTGAGCCATCAGATATACTAGTTTTGTTTCCTCTTCTACTTCTTTAAAGACAATTTTTAGTCCTGAGAGTGATGGACATTTCTCTGTCGCATGGTATTTGGCACAGATGGTGCTAACCCGAACCACATCCAAAGGACATTCCCTCAGACCATGTTGCTTTCTGCATCAGTGACAAAATATGGCCAAGGACTATTTTTCTTCTGCTTATTTTTGTTTAGCCTGCAGAACATCCAATTGTGTATTCAGAGTACTCAAAATGTCAGTTTTGAAATTTTCTAAAAGATTACGAACTTCTGCTTGGGTGACACCCTCGCTAGTAATGTTTCTATTCCTAGTGAGGGGATCCCACATTCCCGATCTGGTTCGTGTACTTCCATGTGAACACCTGACACACAATTGGACAATGTTATCATAAGTTTCTTAATAAATATCACCTTCCCCATTAAATTCAATGTTTCTACCCATTCATCTTTCATACCTTTTATCAGCATGGCTTTAAGCACGTCACCTGGTAGTGCACCGTAAGGTGATCTTTGAAAGTTATAATGAAACCTTTCAACATATTCTTCTAATGTCTCATTTTCTTTTGCAGTCATTTGAAAGATTTCATCTTTTATATCCCTGGTTCTACAACAATCTTGATATTTTGTAAGGAAGGATTGTTTCATTTCATCCCATGAGTTTATAGTTCCTCCTCCTAATCCCATAAACCATCGTAAATATGCTCCTTTCAAGGTGGAAGGAAATATTTTCAGTTTCTGGGGTTCATAGGTGTAGCTATAATATCTACACAGGACATCAAATTCGAATAAAAACGCATCAGGGTCCTCTAAGATCAATCCATGAAAGGTTGGTAGATTTTGCAGTGAGATGGATTTCATTTGGGTATTGGAAACCAGATCGACTATAGGATATTCCAAAGTGTAAGTCTGGGTTCGCAATTGATTTGGTTGTGCCATTTGGTCGAAAATATGCCGATAATCTTCAGGGATTTCTTGGCTCGGGTGCTCTATTCAAGGTGGTTGATTGTTTGGTCCTTTAGGGGATTTAATTGTGCTACCTCTATCTGGGATTTCAGGTGTACCTTCTCCTATCAGAATCATAGGAGATCCAGGATTAGGTGGTGGTGATGGATTTTCTTAAACAACCCCAATGGTCTCCTATTCTCCTTCTTCCAGATTATAATAATTTCCCTCGTCTAAAGGGGTGAGAGGTAGAATATCTATATTTTGAAAAAAAAATTCAATCCCTTCAGTTCTGTTATGAATCTTAGCATGAGCTGCAGTTGGTGAATTTGATGCTTGAGGAATTTGGGTAGAATCTTTCCAGGGTCCAACCGAAGCTTGAGATTCAACTTTTCAGATGATTTTGTCTACAAAGTGCTTCTTCTAGGGGGCACCAGGCCCTGGGATTTTGTATTTTTTGGTGGGGGTTTTGGTTTTTCAAGTTCTTTCTTCTTAGTTATACACACTTACACAAAATTCTAAGTACCTATGCAACCTCTTATGTATCAGATAAAGGTATGCGCTGGCATAAGCATTTTACTTGTTTCCTACATAGGTTCTTACCTTCCGTTTTCAATACCTCATCCTCCATAGATGCAACCTATGCTATCTTCGACATTCTCCCCAACAACGATGCCAAAATGTTGGGCTCTAAAGATGTCCTAAAAACAACCTTAGTTTAACATTAATTTATCAACCCGAGGATTCGTCTTTTCTTTCAAGAATATCAACAAAGTCTATGTAGATAGTTGTAGAGGTTAAAATCGTGTAGCTAAAGTAAATCTGAGTTTATCAATAATAAAGTTCCTCACACATTCATTTAGATTCTAAATTTAAGATCTTACTCAACAAAATTATAATCTAATCTATAACCTGTTGTGAATTTAAGACATTAACCAAATTGATGAATTCATCTAGCTAAGAAACAATAATTTAATCTGTTAAAACACTTAATGAATAAATCTATTTCATCTGATTATGAAAAATATAATTCAATCTATGAAAATACATAATGAATCATTCTATCAATGACTATTTAACCTACTAGAAAAGAGCAACTAAGTACTGTATATTTTATAAGGAACAAAAAATGTAACTTTAAACGAAAGGAACAACAATTGTGAATTTAAGCGAAAGGAACAACTAATCTAAATTTAATAAAGGAACAACCTATGCGAAAAATGAGAGGAACTGTCAAACAAATAAGCTAACAGAAATGGGAAATGGAACAACAATCGATAACCTAATGAAACATCTATCCTCTATAAAATAGCATAACCAATTTATGAAAACATCAACACACTCACTCATTTATATTAACTATTGCAAAGAGATTTAGATCACAGGACTGAAATCAAATTGATACGATTACAGATTAAAACAATAACTCCTTCCAACTGGGCCCACGATCTTCAGAAGTACTACTGCTAGAAACTCAGTATGAAAAAATGGTAAAAATGCTCAAGGATTCCATTAGCTTCATAATTGGTAAAACATTTACAATAGACTGCTTATACAGAGCAATTCAAATATCCTAATGCCTGGATAATTTTCTTCGATTCTTCTCTATGGTTCATTTCCCTCTAGATATTACAATGATATGGGTAAATTAAGCTATCTGCCTAATTTCCTTGACCTCCAACAGTCTATGCATCTTCATAATCTTCTTATCTATCTTGATTTTAACCATAATTGTCCATTTTTGTAATAAAATCAAACAATTCAAACCGAAATTCAGAAATTATCTAATATTACTCAATAATATTTCTAGAAGACTTTTTAATCATTTTATTTCCTAATTATTTCGAATTAATGAAAAAGTCAATCAAGATTATATCATAAACGAAGATTATATCATAAACCATGGTGATAAGGAGGATATTTGTACCTTTTTTCTCAACTCAATAGTTGCTTCATTTAAATGTGATTCTGCCAAAAGGTTAGCCATTTTAATCACACCTCAAAAATATTTCCTGCAACTTTTAAACTACAAAATACTTTCTTATGACAGCAATGACGCAACATTCAAGACTGTGATTTTACCAAGGAGACTATCAAAAAACTATACCAAATTAAAAAAAATGCAAACAACACAGATCTCACACTTGTACCATCCCATTACTAGGTACTAGATGCAACATGTTGACCTAGATAGGGACTAAGGCCAATGCCCATAACCAGTCACCTTAGAAACAGGTTATTGTCATTTGGATTCAGACCAAAGATGAAGGGCTTCCAATCCTTAGTTGTAAGAGAATTATCATGCCAAACAAAATAAATGGAATGAATTACCAAGAGTCACGAGGAGCTACAATACTTTTCAATGAAAATCCAATGGATAAATGGGCGGGTTACTTCAATTGTCTCCCACTTGATACACCAACATAGCCTTTGATGAGATATTCCTGGGGAAAGTGCGTAGGATAAATATTAAAACATGTTGGAGCTTTAGAAACCCCATTCAAGTCGCTACTCTCAATCTGTCAACAATACATGAAAATCCTCAGAAAACCCACGTTCAGGTCATATCTCTCAATAGTAGTAGTGATTTCTTGAGCAACAATCTCTTCAATTAGCCACAACAATTAATTGAAAACAACAAATCGCTCCTCAAAAAATATGGGATATTATTCCATCACATAGATCAACAAACTATGGTGTATTTAACATTGGACAGTCCAACAAACTCACTCTGACTTCCTAACTATGAAAAATGGAGGTCAATCGGGTTTCGGCGATTACAAACGCCGAACACACACAAAAAAAAGACCACACTATTTTCCGAATCGCGAAATGCGAAAAGGATGTGGGCCTAGCACTTTGGGTTTTGGGGTTTGGGGTTTGGCGATTACAAATGCCAAACACCAACACACAACAACTCTTGAATCGCAAAAATGCGAATGGAATGTGGGCCCAACACTTCAAGTTTTGGAGTTTGGTAAAGCAAAGGAACTCCACGCACTTGTAATAAGTGAACTCCGAAATGAGAAATAACAAACTTATAATTAAAATGATTTTTTTTAGATCATATACGCTCCAACAAGTAATCTTGGGATAAATGTAAAACTGGATTCCCAATCGGTAAAAACAAGAAATTATTGCGTTTGTTCAAAAAATGATTTTTTATCAAGAGATAAAATGAGTTTACAAACTTAGTAAAATATAAATGCAGAGCAAAGATCCAAATACAAAGTAACCATTTTGATTCAAAAATGTTTTCAAGATCACTTCGATTACAATCCGTTTTAGGTACTTATGCAAAACGAAAATTGCCCCTTCGATCTCTAAAAGAATTTGATTAAGGCGGTGATGGTGTCTCAAGCCTGCAAAGGTTAAGCCGACCACCGTTTAAGAAATTTAAAACAATTTAGTAAATCGGTGCTAAGTCTTCGAGTCTTGAAGAGTCAAGACTACCACTGATTCGCCACTATCAAGGCAGTGAAATGATTAATCTATGACATACTCCCTCTTAATCATTTCAGGGCAAAACAAACTAAAACATATAAAACAAAATTTTTGTAAACAATGCATTACAGCTTGCAGACCCCAATATTAATTCTATGCTTTTTAAACAATTCATTTCCCAAAGGCTTCATAAAAATGTCTACAAATTGTTCTTCAGATTTGCAGAACTGAACAGAAATCTCCTTACCAGTTACCAGCTCTCGAATAAAGATTTCTCGAATCAAATGATACCTTGTATCAATGTGCTTACTTTGTTTGTGAAAAACGTGATTCCTTGACAATGCAATGGCAGACTTATTGTCACAGACAATCTGGGTTGCATCATTCTGGTTATGCAACAATTCATTCAAGACCCTTCTCATCCATACAGCTTGACATGCAGTTGCAACTATTGCAACATACTCTGCCTCAGTGGAAGATATAGTCACAATGGGTTGTTTCTTTGATGCCCATGCCACCGCTCTAGATCCAATACTAAAAATATACCCAGATGTGCTTTTCCTGTCATCAATGGAACCTGCAAAATCACTATCAGTATATCCGATCAGCTCAAAGTTTAATCTTGATGTGTATCGGATACCAAAATTAGTTGTTCCAGCAACATATCTTAGGATCCTCTTTCCTGTTTGCCAATGAGTACTCTTTGGAGTCTCCATGAATCTAGAAATCAAACTCCCAGCAAACATAATGTTAGGTCTGGTTGCTATTAAGTACATAAGGCTTCCAACCAGCCTCTTATACAGGGTTGGATCAACATATGATCCTTCATCATACTTGCTCAATTTAACACCAGTTGTCATTGGTGTTGTAGGTGGCTTGCAATTTAACATTCTAAACTTTTTCAGCACTTCATTTTCATAGTTAGTTTGACAAATGAAAATGCCATCATCAGATTGATCTACTTCAATTCCAAGAAAAAATTTCATCAAACCTAAATCAATCATCTCAAACTCTGTTTTCATGGAATTTTT
>JZKD02S2136990.1:207129-221161 GCA_000966675.3 Picea glauca | reverse complement strand
CTCAACCATAGACTTAAATTTCTTAAAAACATCAAAGGCTTCAGACTTCTATTTCAACAAATACAACCAAGTCTTCCTACTGAAATCATCAATGAAAGTCATAAAATAAACACAATCAGTTAAATAAGGTGTTTGGATAGGTCCACATAAATCTGTGTGGACAATTTCCAATGGAGATTTTTCTCTGTAGGAAACACCTGAAACAAATTTCTCTTTTTGATGCTTCCCAAGTATACAACTCTCACAAGAGCTTGTAGGTTGATGAATACAGGGCAGCCCCTTTACCATCTACTTCTTCTGTAATAGATCTAAGCCACCAAAATGTAAATGACCATATGTCAAATGTCATAACGAAGATTCATATGAACTTCCAACTTTATAAACATTCAAAGAACCACTCAAATCATTTCTCATAACAAGTGGAAACATCCTATTCTTGGTCATCTCTACTCTTGCAATCAACTGTTTGTTGGGAAATTTATCATAGATTGTACATACCTTGTTCTTGAAGAACACTCTGTACTTTTTCTCCATCAGTTGTCCAACACTGATAAGATTGCATTTTAAACCAGGCATAAAGTAAACATCATCAATATTTCTTCTTTGATTGTTCTTAGTGTAAACTGGAACTACACCTTTACCATCAATTGTAACCTTACAGTCATTTCCCAGTTTGACTTCAGACTGAATACTAGTATCAATGGAAGAAAATAAGTCCTTATTACCAGTCATGTGGTTGCTTCAACCACTATCCAAAAACCAAATATCATTTGCACATTCTTGAGTGACGTTATAGGTCAAAAACACAGTATTTTGATGATCCTCAGACTCATTTGTGATATGTGCAAAGTGTTTTCCATCATCTGCATGTTTCTTCCAACATTTGTTAGCAAAATGCCCAAACTTCTTACAATAATAACATTGCACTTTGGATTTATCATACCTCTGATTTTCTTGCTTCTAGGGTTTGTTGCTGCTCCCTCTTAAATTAGTAGGATTCTGCTGGGACTTCTGCTCAGACTTTGATTCAGCTCTATTGTCCCTTGGACCAAAAAATCAACCTCCTCTTCCATGAGTATGAAACCTTCCTCTGCTTCTACCTCTAGTAACATGCAATTGGGATTTGAAAGAATGCTCCAATGATCCTTCTTCATATCTAGATATCCTAGATTCATGAGCAACAAGAGAACTAGTTAACTCATCAATTTGCATTAAACTTAAATCTTTAAATTCCTCTATGGGAACAACAACAGGCTCAAACTTCTTGGGCAAAATTCTCATCACTTTCTCAATAACTCTTTTATTCTCAACATCATCTCCATACTGCCTAAGTTGGTTCACAACACTCATTACTTGAGTCATGAATGTATCAACACTTTCATTATCCTTCATCTTCAGATTTTCAAAGTCCCTTCTCAAGTTCTGCAACTTGACTGTCTTCACCTTGGACACCCCTTGATAACAGGTTTCAAGAATGTCCCAAGCCATATTCAAAGATGCAGCACTAGCAATCTTCATAAAAATGGATTCATTTAATCCTTGCTGGATTAATCCAAGAGATTTATTATCCTTCTTCCCGTTTTCCTTCAGTAAAACACGGGTAGCATTAGATAGAGCCAATTATGCTGCAGCATCAACTGGCTCGGGATAACCATCAATAACATAAGTCCACAAATCCTGAGAACGAAGAATCGTCCTCATCCAAATGTACTATCAATCATATGACTTCTCGCTCAGAACAGGAACCTGAATCTGAGAAGAACTACTACCAGACGCAACCATTTATAAAAATTGACAGAAATTAAATAAACCTTCACATAGAAAAATATGAGAATAAAATTTTTGGCACTAACAAGAATAATCTACAATGAACTAAGAAAATGTCGGATAAACTACAGGCTATGATACCAAATGTGAAAAATGGAGGTCAATCAGGTTTCGACGATTACAAATGCCGAACACAAAAAAAACAAAAGACCACGTTGTTTGCTGAATCGCGAAATGTGAAAAGGCTGTGGGCCCAACACTTTGGGTTTCGGGGTTCAGGGTTTGGTGATTACAAATGCCAAACACCAACACACAACAACTCCCAAATCGTGAAAATCGGTAGGAATGTACTGCACATGTATTTCTTTCATATGCACCATGTATATGATATAATGATATGTTATCTCAATGTGTTTCGATATATCATGAAACACAGGGTTCTCAGAGAGCTTCACACAACTATGGTTATAACAATGAATAATGGTAGGATCCATCTCATGATCAAATAAATCTGTTAGAATCTTGCGAAACCACACTGCTTTGTGGACTGCCACACTTAATGTTATATATTGTTCTTATGCGATACTCAAGGCCAGAGAGATCTATTTCCTACTGCACCAGAAAATCATGGCATACCCCAAGGTCAAACAACAACCGAAGGTGCTCTTCTAATTCACTGTTCTCCCTTCCCAATCTACATTAGCATATCCCTACAAATGCAAGTTTACACTGGAGGCATATCTTAGGCCATATCCAATTTTTCCTTGTAGGTATCTCAATACATGTTTCATTGCTATCCAATGAGTTTGTATCGACTGACTCATGAATTGACTAAATAAATTCATTGCATAGAATATATCAGGTCTAGTGTTAACCAGATACATCAGTGATCCTCTCAGTTGTGGATCAATATCGACATCATTCATTTTCTTCAAATCCATCACCATCGATGTAGGCATGGATTTGAATGTTATACCGAATTTATTCAATATCTCCATTGTATATTTTCCTTGACTGAGAAAAAATCTCATCATTCCACTGCCATACTTCTAGTCCCAAGAAGTAGTGCATCATACCCAGATCCTTCATCTCGAAGTTAGAAGTCAATGCTCGCTTGCATTCAATAGTAATTCTTTCTGAATAGGTAAGGAATAAATCATCTACATATAGGACCAAGATCAAGAACTCTTCACCAAAAATATGATAATATAGGTTTGGATCAACAATACTCTTGTTGAATCCAAAACTCATCCATAATCCATCCATCTTATGTAGTTTCCAAATCATGGATGTAGCTCAAAAATATCTTTGGTCTCTTGCTCTCTCAGAATGTGCCTTGAGAGGCTTCATGTCCCTCTTCCTCTTACAGAGTTTGTCGACCCCAGACATGCCTTTTATGGCCTACTACAATGTCTTTGGTCATATCAACTGGAGCAAATAGATCAACTGGATCAATAATTGTCTCCCTATGAACTGCTGAAGGGGAGAAGGTAATATCTCTTCCTTCTTCACAAATAGTTTGACTCCCTTTGAATTATGAAGGATAGATATCATCCTTTTCCTATTTTTTAACCTGGATATTTCTCATGTCTGCTCAGTTCCTCTACTGATTCTACAGTATTTTGATGACCTTTGTACTAGTATAATAATCAATCAATAAAGGTTGGACTCCTGTACCAGGGATAATGTTCCAAGTCATGAGGGCTCCCACACTAGGGATAATACCCTTCACTATCAAAGATGCAATCAACTACAGGTTTAATGATTAAATCAAAATATTTAGCTGAGTCTGCAGTCATGCTCAATCTTGCATTTGGTTTAGAAGAAGTAATCCTCATCTCTCTTGTCTTCATCCTTTTGAGGTGGGTCTGGATCAATGTCATCGGTGGAAGCATATTTTCTTCCTTTATTTTTGGTAGGACAATTTCTGGCATAGTTTCCGTACTTGTCACATCTGAAGAACTAGATCTATGTCATATATATTCTCTTATCATAACCTAAAGATGATGAAGTCTTCTCATCTTTGAATGTTTTCCTAAAGTTTCTTTTAAATGTTCTTCCTTTCTTTGTATGAATTGCAAGAGCATGATTTTCATCAGGAGGGAAGTCTTCCACTCCTCTAGATCTAAGTCTAATTTCTTCTTGGGTACAGTCTATCCATAGACAATCAAAAGTAGGTAGTTTTTCTCTTCCATCGATACTTTGAAGAAATGGTTCCCAATGTTTTGGAATATTATTAAGAGTGTTCAAAATTTTTTATCTGTTAGATATGATTTCCCCAATGGCACCTAGTTGATCTTTGATCCTTGACATATTCATAAAGAAGGTAGCAAGGATATCACCCTTTGTCATCTTGATACTTTGAATATGGCCCTTCAATGTAAGAGATCTAAGGGTGTTGTCACTCTCAAACATATTCTTCAATGCTTCATGCATTTCATAATTTTTCTTCAGGTTGGAAATACAAGGTAGGATATGATATCTTACTGAGTAGATGATTATCTTCCTTGTCTTGACGTCATCTTCCTTTCTTTCTTCATTCTCTTCATCAGTAGTTGTCTCTGGTAAATTATTTTGTATCACACTCAATATTTCATCCTCTTTAAGGGTTATTTGAAATCTTGACATCTAGTAGCTGACGTTGCTTGATCCATTAGACTATCTTCCACCAAGGTTCTATTCTTTATATTTTTAGATTTCTTCACAAACCCTTGTCAACTGGGATAGGAAACCTAACGGATAGGCTAGGATAGTAACCTTAGGTTTTGTTGGCCTTATGAATGCCAACAATAAGCCTTAAGAGATTCATAGGAATATTGGTGAGCTGAAAATATCCTTCAATGACCTGCAGAAATGCTAAAACCAAGAATCTGTAGAAACGTTCAGCACCCTAGAAACCCTAGGGCTAAAAATTCAAAATGCTCGAAATTTCACTATGAAAGTATTTGGAGGTACGCTTGAGGAGGCGATGATATCCTATGCCAAATTCATCCCCAGTGTCCAAGTATTAAGAGTTGAAACTAGAAAAGAAGGAGGGTCATATGAAATTTCTGGAAACCCTAGGAGGGTCGTACGGTTCTGCAAAAGAGGAGGAATGACTGGTATATGCTTGAGCAATGGGTTCTTCAATACCTATGCTCTGAAAACATGTTTATTTTTTATTGATATAGGCTCAAGAATGAATTTCATTCCACCGCGTGATTCAAATCCGTGCTTCCACATCATCGCATGCCAAGAATTTGAATTGGTGAAACTACACAATTACTTGAAACCTTTTAGGTAGGAGAATCAATCAAGCTTTATCGAGGTGAATCAATCAATAAATTAATACCTTTATAAATTCCCCCCTATATGAAGGTTAGTCTCTATAGGTAGAGAAGATACAACCAATTTGTATTTCTCATTGAATACTTGCACTTAAGTGAAGGAAGGTTGATCACAATGCATTCCTTCCTCAAATTAGGTTCATTAAGAAGAAGAAATTGTTCGCGTGGCATGGGATTTGGATCTGAAACCATAGAATCAAACATGAATATATTTTTGAAAGGAAATTTTATCATTTTACTTGAACCATAGACAATTGTAGTTACACCATAAACAATTTGTTGCAGTAACCAAGATCACAAGAAGAAATACCTTGCACAAGTACAAAAGAAGTATTGTTGGCTTGATAATATATCATGTCTAAGTTTGTATATTCAGCTGGAGTAACCCAAGGTTCATGTTTTTTCAGGGTTCCAACAAAGCCTATAAAACTATTGGCCCTCCTGGTAAACCAAAAGGAAACACAACGCATAGGGTGCATCACGTCATCTCACCTGAGATGGTCTTAATGGGTGGCTGCAATACTCATGTGTTTGTAGCCTAGGATTGAGTGGGGGATCTGATTAATGTATGTTGATTCTATTTTAACTTATTAATGCAATACAATGTCATTTATGATTACGTAGGGAATATAACAACTCATTCATTTAGCATATCAACAACTACTGAATACAATAAAGAAACACATTCCTTCAATCACATAACACAGGTTTTACCATGGTTCACTGCCCCTAGGCTACGTCCACAAAGATATGGCTCTTAGCTCTTTTATTATAGTAGTTCTGAAACTGCAATGTCATGCACTTTAAAACACATCTCATATGGGTTGATATCTATTATGAGGCAGACTAGATTGCACCAGGCTCCTCAGCCTGTGATCTAACCCTCAAGATATACCCTCCTCAGTCCTCTCTAGCTCAACAACTTACAAAATTAGATCATACAACAAAATATTACATCACATCCTCTTCCTCACATCCGTCCCTCTCCATGAGACCTAGGTATCTATATTTATATGTTTCTGGCTCACCAACCATTACAATGTGTTGCAAAAAACCTAACCCTAACATCATTAGGTCTTCCATGCATGCGTGCATGTTTCTCTTCCTTCTAGATGTTGCTTCCCTCATGCATGCCTTCTTTCCCAAAATCACCTTTCTTTCCTCTTTGGCTTGCTTCCAATAGGCCCCCAACACTGACATGTCGCTCTTCTCGAGCCACCTAACCTTTTTGTGCTTAATCTATCTCCCTAGTGATCACCTTAAACTTCTCCTTGAGCTCTGCTACTTGTCTTTGAGCATGTGTGGTCTTCTCCTTGAGTGTGTCTACTATCTCGACTGAAATATTGTCACTAATAAACCCTACGCACTCTTCCTAGGTCTGTGCCATATATGTCTTAGCTTCCTCTACCTATGTAATGACTCTTGCTACTCGCTCTTGAAGCAGTTTAATTTGAGCTCGACGCTCCTTTTTCTGCATTTGTGCAGTGGTGAGTTCTGCCTATAGTTTCTTCATATATGCGCCCCTTTGACACACTCCATCATGGACATTGTCTTATGACTCTACTTGAGGTCTTGGATAGATGCACTTATCCTTTTTTTTTCCTTGTCCCACTGCTAGACTTGTTGATCCTCTTCTATCTTTGTCCAAAGATGTGCTTCTTTATCGAACAAGTCGGCTACCATGATGCCCTGTCACTCTATCTCCTATAGCTACTCTATTTCCTCCTGCTTCCCTTTCTCCCTTACCTCTGGTGGAGTGGTAGGTGTGAGCTGCTCATGGATATTCTCGTTCTCCTTTTGATATTGATCGATTTCCTACGCAATCTGATCAATCTTCTCTGCTGTCGTGAGTTCGTCCCTCTGCGCGATATTTGGAATCTTCTCATAATTTTCGACCACTTTTTGTTCCAATCCGTTCACGCACTCCCTCTCCTCTTGGTTCTCGATCTTGGCCTGCTCATATATCAATTCCATCGCATCACGTTTATCATTTGCCTGTTATAATTCAGCTGTGTCTATGCGTGCATGATACTGTACTTCTTGGGTAATGCTAATTTGTAATTTGTGTAGAGATTTGGATGGTATCCACGGAAATACAAATTGGAGTTGATATAAGTCCTTTAGGGGTGTCTACCCTATGATCTCGTCCATGCACAACATATTGGGTGTAATGTGGAATGTTGCACTTGGTTGTGGTATTGTGTGGACTATATCTCCCTCACTTGCTTCAGGTTATTCTCTTGTCTGTGATGTTGATGACCATGTTTCTATGTTGCTTCCCGCTGCCTGTGCTTCCCCAATCTACTTGAGGAACTGTCGCATGTCTTCCAGCTCCTTCTAGAATTCTGTCCCTATGGTGCACAAAGTTCTCAAAATCCTCGCATGTACTATCCTAAACCATTTGGGCTATCATTTCTGCATCATCTTCTGTGATCGTGTATTCTGGAGGTGTTCTATGCGCCTTCATTTTATTGCATGCACCCCCCATCAGAGTATCTAGCCTCTTAGTCAGTCTTGGTTCTTGTGGATTGGGACTTGGTGTAGTCCCCTGCACTACCTCGCCCTATTTCTGCTATACTTGGGTCGGCTGCATATTATTCTTCTTCCCCTTCTGGGTCCCTATCTTAGTTGTCCCTTCTTTAGTCTTCTTTGTTTTGGTCTGGCCCGTCCTTGGTTTCTTGGGCATTGGGACTTCCTGAGGATGTGTTTCTTCCTGTCCTGCCTCCTCTTCCACAATCCCTACAGGTATGTCTTAGGTGAGGACTGGAATCTTCTAGTCATGTTCCCAATCCCTGATAACCATTTTGATGTCACCCTCCGTGATGCAGTAGTGGAATTGTAGCCACTGCTTGTTGGGTTCCTCCCACGCCTGTATCCACATTGCATGTCAAGTGGCCTTGAAGTTGTCGATGCCTCAATAGTACATGATAGCTAGTGTTGTTATTCTTCAGAGGTTGGTGATGAACTCCTATAGATTGTGTATATATCCTTTGAATATGGATGCATTCATCTTTTTGTTCCTGGCATCTAACGCGGTGCCAAGTGATAAATATCTCACTCCATGATTAGGTTTGGGTTTGGTGGAGAAAAAAACATATTTTAGTTCCTTCCATCTCATAATGGCTATCAGCATGAGCAACCATGAGTAATGAAATTATGTTCCTAGATCCCGCGCATCCTTGCAGTCATCCAGAAACAAATTCAAAAGATAGGGTGCCCAACTACCTGTGGTTCCCTCAACACATTGTACTGTAACTACGACGACCCCATCTGGGACTTCCTCCTTGGGGCATTTTCTTAGAAGCTTGCAATCCATGGTTTTTGCAGCCATTTTTGTTGTGGCATCATTGATCCTTTTGATGATGATTCCTCGCATCCCCCTGTCAGTTCCATATTCCTTTCTCATCTCTTCTGCAAGTTCTTTCTCCTTTTTTTTTTCATCGAGAAATTGCGTGGGGTCCATGCCCCAGGATGGTAGCCATGTAATGTGTGCAATTATCTATACGACTATTGAGATGAGATTGTCCAACTATATATCCCTGCCATGTGTGACCGCCATCAATTGTTTGACCCAACTTCTTGCGTACTATCCTCTTCCAAAGTGTGGTAGCTCTAGCAGACCTAAAATCCTCATTTTTTCCAATCTCGCTACCCACTGGAGTTGTTGATTAACTAGTTCCCCAAATGCATCCATACTCACAATCTATAGGTATAATTTCTTTGTGAACTCCGAGAACTTTTCTGTGTCTGTTACATCATGGTTCGAGTATTTTAACTTCTCGACATAACATGGAAAGTCTGATTTCACCTGTACCCCTTCTGGTATATGCGACAAAACAATGGCTGCGATGGGATGCTTGTGTGGTGACATAGGTACATGTTTCTTGTCCTTTTTTGGTAGTGGTTGACTCAAGGTTCCAACCTAAATCGATCATTCTTTGGCATACTGTTATGGCCAGCCCATGACATCTTCCACTGCTCCTTCCTGTGGGTGGTCTGAAACGGTTGTTTGAGATTCGTCTAGCTTGACTGCTACTTCCTGATTTATAGCCGTCCCATTGACCCTCAAAGCTCCTTCATGGTTCTATGGTTGCACTAGGATGCCTGTGCCCTAGTTCTGTTTCTCCTGTTCCTCTGTCGGCATATCCACGTTCATTCCCTCAGGTGCTGGATGTTGGTTTTCTTCTACCACGGGTGTGGGATTCATCAGTGTTGTATCTAGTGAAGGGATTTTTTTGATATTGACGATCTCTAGAGGTTGTTGTTCGCTTTCCTGTGATTGTACCTGTGCCTTGGTTCTAAATCTGGAGTGTCTGGAAGTCTGGATTGGTTCTTCTTGCTTTGTTGGTGCCATGGTGGTGAATTTTGATCATTTGTTGAGTTCAATGATCTTTGTTGGTGCCATGGTGGTGAATTTTGATCATTTGTTGAGTTCAATGATCTTTGTAGCCTCTGTGAACTTCGCTCTGTGCTCTGTAGGCTCTATCGCTCTCTATCTTTTCCATTCTTGCAATAAGTTGTTTTGTCTTGCATTTGTGATTTTCATGGGCATCATATGAATCTTGTCAAAGACACTACCATGGATTCAATGAACCTCTGGTTCCTTCGTACTTTCCATTACTCTCCTTCATCATCTCTAGTTGGCACGATTAATGCGGCGTCCCGTCGGTCCTTTCCAACATTCAATTCTGAATACCTTCGTTGTTTAGTAGTTCTTTTTCCATATTTAATTTTCCCTCTTGTTTCCATTTTGACCTGGTTGTTGGCCTTGTCTTCACCGGGTTTTTATTCCTATGTGTGTGTGCTCCTTCTCATTTCGACACACTGTACCTCTATTAGTACCATTTAATATCCTAGTTTTTATTTTTTCTTTAACTGTGTGGTGACTTTCAAGTTGTGGGTGGTCGACTGTCCTTGTAAAGATTCAGTTGGATCCCGTTGATCATCCCTTTGAGTTCTGCACTTGCTAAGTATTTCAACTGTACAAATCCCCCATCTGTGATAGTTTTTACTTCATATGGTCCTAACTAATGAATTCTGATTTTTCCTAGGTGCTGAATGGATTTGTTGTCATACATTAACACTAAATATCCTTCCTTGAAAGTTTTCTTCTTGATGTGTCTGTCATGCCAATATTTGTCCCTTTATTTCTTAACTTGTTCATGGAACCATGATAGGATCTGATATTCCTCCATGGTCATCAATTGATTTAGTCTCTCATGTACTGTGCCACGTTCTGTCATGTGTGTAATTGTTGCTACATGCAAACTGGGTACTAGATATTATAATGGCACCACTGCTTCTTGGCCATATACCAGTTTAAATGGTGTGTGCCCTGTCAACTTCTTGCACGTGGTCTTGTAGGTCCATAATATTGCTAGTATTTTCAGGTCCCAATCATCCCTGTTGACATTGCAGATCTTTGTCAGTGCATTCTCAAAGATTTTGTTAAATGTTTCTATTGTTCCATTTGCCTGTGGGTGATATGGTGTGCTTTTCTGATGATGGAATTAAAACTCTTCAGTCATAGCATTGATAGTGTTTTTAATGAAGTGCGTGCCTTGGTCTCTCATCAAAACTCTTGGGAACCTAAATCTAGTGATTACTTGTTCAAATAGAAAGTGATGTTGTTTATGCACTGCAATCCTTCACTGGTGTTGCTTCCTCCCATATTCTTAGGTATTATGTCACGGTGATAATGTACCTTGCTCCTTTTATTTTTTCTGGTGGGTTGATTGGTCCCACAAATTCTATTTCCCATTTATCGAATGCCTACAATGTTACCTATGGTCATAATGGAATCTCATCCCTTCTATTGGGTTTACCAACCCTTTGAAAGACATCACATCTCTGGAAGTACTCTTTCGAGTCGGTGTGAATGGTCGGCCACCATAGTCCTGCGCACAATACCTTCTGTGTGGTATATTTTCCTGCGTAATATCCTCTTGTTATTCCCTCATGGGCTTCTGCTAAAACTCTTGTTCTTTTTTGTTCTGACACATATCTTCACAAGATTCTATCTGCACCCATTTTGTATAAGTGTCCTACGATCAGTTGATAGTCTGCAACCCGGACTACCAGGTTTTTCTTCTTTGCAGTGTTATATTCTTGCGGCACAATACCTATGCTCAAGTATTGAATGATATCTGCAAAGTATTCATCAACAATTGGACTGAAAACAACTGTGCATCCTAGAAGTTGTCCTCTAAATTCATAGGTTATTCTTCGTTTGTGACCCTTGATAGTGTTAGGACCACACAATGCACCTTTTTGCCTATACTTTTTGCCACCATTATACTCCTGATCACCTATATTTAGACTCATACTATCACTTTATCTGATCATCTCTAAGGTATACAACGTCCCTTCTCATTACTATATGTTTAATCTGTTTTGCATAATATTTTACATCACTCTTGTACTTAACCAATGATTATAAATGCATAAGTGTCCAAAACTGCAGATTTGCATTCAAGGCCTATTGCTGAAACACATAACTGATGCTGAAACACGGAGCTGCTACACAGTCCGAGGTCACAGATGCTGAAACACGGAGCTGCTACACAGTCCGAGGTCGCAGATGCTGAAACACGGAGCTTCTACACAGTCCGAGGCCGCAAGATGCTGAAACACAGAGCTATTACACAGTCCAGAGTTGTAGATGCTGGAACACAGAAGAAACCGCCAGAACCGACGATGCTGAAACACAAGGAAGCTGCCACAGTCAATGGTCAACACAGTCAAAGTGCAATTCACATGGATGAAACAACCCGCAAATTGCGATGCTGAAATATCATCAGCAGCGATGAGAAGAAGCCATTACACCAGCCATAACAGCAATACCTCGTTCAGTTCCTATAATAGCATTCGGTTGCGTGAGACTAGGACATCCTATGCTGATTTATAAAGAAGATCCGACTTAGGATAAGATTCATATATGTATTGTAATGATTTTATCGAAGGGATTTCCTCTTTAAAATCAGAGGAAATCACCATTCGAGGGATCCAAGTTTTGATGTATTGAAGCAACTCCAGAGAAGCGAGACGTATTCTATTCTTTCAATTTGTAATGTGATATTTTGACAGATGAATATAAGACTGCTTTGAGTATCCTTCTCTAGCCTCTCGTTCAGGGGAATCTTGTGAGAAGGGAGGGCCCACCTTCATCACAAGATTCACCCATTAGTTAGAAGTGTGTTAGTATAATTTCTGTTCATGCTTTGTTTAAACTATTGTTTGTTGAAACACTGTTTTAATAAATTTCTCTTTGCTGAAACACTACTGACTCTGTCTTAGTTTATTGAATGGAATTTGTAATTCTTTTTATCAGCAATCTTGTGTGATGATTTTATGAGGCTAGCAGAGATTTGGTTAAAGGTTCCTGCTCAGACAGAAAGGAATCAGAACATCATACCCTCTGTAGAATTCATTTACTGCTGCAAGTGTGCTAGCCAGAAGTTCGGTTAAGAGGTTCCTGCTCAGACAGGAAGGAATCCAATTACCTCAACTTTTGTAGATTTCATTTACTGCTGCACGTGTGCTAGCCATAGATTTGGTTAAAGGATTCCTTCTCAGACAGGAAGGAATCACAACACCTTGTCTTCTGTAGATTTCCTTTACCTCTGCAAGTGTGCTAGCCAGAGATTTGGTTAAGGGATTCCTTCTCAGACAGGAAGGAATCACAACACCTGGTCTTCTGTAGATTTCCTTTACCTTTGCAAGTATGTTAACCAGGAATTGGGTTAAGGGTTTCTGCTCAGAAAGGAAAGAACCAAAACATCCTGTTCTCTGGGAACTTTCATTAGTGCTAGCCAGAAACTGGGTTAGGGATCCCTGATCAGAAAGTAAGGGATCAGACTGCTCTGTTCTCTGTAAACCTCAACCTCACAAGTGTGTTAAACAGAAGTAAGGCTCAAGGCTCCTGCTTAGAAAGAAAGGAACTAGGTGGCTTTGTTTTCTGTTAGATAGAGTTAATTGTTTTCTGCATTGTTGTTTTCATGAAAGAGTGTTAATGCTGAAGTCTTTGTTGAGAGTAAGGGTCCTGTTCTCTGATTGCAAAATAGTTGTTCTTTCCCATTGCAAGTATTAATTCAAATGTAATCCAGGTTTCTTATATTGATCCTTAAGGGTTTGCAATAGGGAAGTTACTTTCCTGTGATTTAAATACAAAACTTCAGTTTATTTAAGCAAGTGAGATTAGTATAAGTTTCTTTACTACAACACTAAGTTGCTTTTTGAATTGAGCATATATAGTGCGTGGTTATCTTTGAAATAAAATACTTCCCTGGGTTGATAATTTATGTTTCACTTGGTTGTTTGAAATTAATTAAGCAATTATAGTGACCAACATTTTGGCGTCGTTGCCGGGTAAGATAGCTATAGATTTCAAAAGCACTTGTGATTTCTTTTCTTTAGATAAAAAGAATGCATGAAAGACCCTAAAATCCCCAAAGACACTAACCCTACAGGTGGCAAGGGAAAAGGAAAAGGAGGAAGAAAGACTTTCATTGACGACATTGCATCAAAGTCTGAATCTGCTGCTCAACGACCAAATCTCCAAAAATAGAATTCCCAGCCTTCATTTCGAGCAATTTTTGGAACAGGGAAAGAAGTTTGGAGTCCAGATATAGTCCAGAAGCCAGTAGGAGACATCGAGGACAAAGCAAGCACAGCAGAAGAACAGACAGAGGAAAACATGGATGAGTATTTGCATCATGAAGAACGGGTAGATCCTGAAGGAGAGGTAAAAGATGAAAATTCTTTTTCTACATTAGGATTTCCTATTGGTGATCTCCCTATAGGAGCAGCTCCCATGAAAAACATCCCACTCTCAGCATTGCCAAATTTTCATGGGTTATCTTCAAAGGATCCTGATGAATTTCTGTTTGAATTTGATATATTATGTAGAAGTTATGATTATGTTTCTAATGCTCAGAAAC
>JZKD02S2136990.1:189041-203225 GCA_000966675.3 Picea glauca | reverse complement strand
AAAGGATTGGTCCTACAGACTCCTTGAAGCACTATGGGCCTACAAAACTACCTGGAGAAATACTACAGGATTTTCTCCCTATGAATTGGTCTATGGAAAGAGTGTTGTCTTTCCTATAGAATTCGAGATAAAAACCTTAAGGACTGCTTTAGCTGCCAACCTTGATCTAACCGATGCACAGATAGCCAGGCTGCAGCAACTTAATGAACTAGACGAGAAAAGACTAGATGCCATTCAACAAACAACTGTAATTCAACAACAAAGATCACAATGGCATGACAAAAATATCAAGAACAAGCAGTTCCAAAAAGGTAATTGGGCTCTACTGTATGATTCCCGGTTCAAATAATTTCAAGGGAAACTACGCACAAGATGGTTAGGACCTTAATAAGTCGACACAGTTTTCCCTAATGGAATAGTAAGGCTCCTCACAATTGATGACTCCAGAACTCCGTTACTTGTAAATGGTCATCCTCTCCGTCTGTACCAGAAACCTATTTCTAAAGGAGATTTCAAGGCTACATGCATGGAAGATGCTCATTTTCTCTTCATTGAGGGGGTTTCTACCCCTAATAACAATTAATTTTTTTCAAGATTGATTTTTTTTAGTATTAGATTAGATTAGATTTCATTTTTCTAATAATCCCTGTCAAAGAAATACCATGCTACAAATGTTTTGCAGATTCCCGATTAAAGCACAGCCATCAGAAGAGGACGATTTCATTTCAGAGAGACGAGCTTTCATGATGATGAAACACCGTTGTTCAGCACTGATGACCTTCATGCTGCTGAAACACCACTGGCCAACCCCCTTGACTTGCTCCTGAGGCTGAATAACCACCATTTTCTACTCTCTACTTTTCTCTGGTGTCGGAACACCACTGGCAGAAACCCGCCCTCATTCTCCATTACTGAAGCACCAAACTCACACCTTTGTTTCCCCCACCATGACTCAACTACCTTTTTCATTTCCTCATCATCCTTCATTAACGAAACAACTCCCTCCAGCAATTGTTTCTCCTTTCCCCTTCCAATGCTACAACACCATTGCTTAGCACTGTTGACTCTTTCCCTGATGCTGAAACACCACTGTTCAACACTTTTTCTTCCCACTCCCAGAACATTACAGTCCAGCATTTTCTCACCCTTCATCATTTACGAAACAATTTCGTCCAGCAATTGTTTCACCTTTTTTTCGTTGCTGAAACACCATTGTCAGCAACCCTTCATCATTTTTTTCACGATGCTGAAACACTACTGTTCAGCACGTTTGACTTTTCTTCATGATGCTGAAACACCACTAATCAGCATGTTTGACTTCTTCCCGATGTTGAAACACTACCATTCAGCACTTTTTGAATTTCTTCCGATACTGAACCACCAGTCATCAGCAGTTCTTCATCTACAACAATTGTTTCGTCCTTCTCTGTTGCTGAAATACTGGTCTTTCACCATTGTCCGTCAGCAAGATTTTACGCCCTCAGATTATAGTTCGACGATCTCCGCCACGACAGCACCATCTCGGACAGGCATGATATCTAGTTGGCTGAATGAATCAAATGGTAAGACGAGGTATGTAAATTTTATGTAAATCGGATTAGACTATAGTTAATGAGAAAGATTTTAAGCCATTAATACCATTTAAGTGCCATTATTACTAATCGCACTTAACGGGAGGGGAAGTACACGTCAAATCTGCAATACCACCATTTCCTCCGATTTTATCGCCGCCAATCCCCATTTCATCACCTTTTTGCGCATTTAACCACTATTCCTGCATATAACCCCTCGAAAAACTTACTCTATGCCATAGCTAATACACAAACTCTTGACGCTTGTATCTTACTAAGCTAGTAGCCATGGGAGGAGCTATCATGCGCAAAGAACCTGCCACCATAGCGCTGCTTGAACACTATCCAACAACATATCAAATCTTCGAGCAAGCAGGCTGGCTTAATTACTTCCACAGGCTTCAAGGATATGATGAACGACAAGTACTACAGTTCGCCCGAAATCTTCAGGAGAACCATTCTGTCGTCGCAGGCATCTGCATCTTTGTAACAGAGCAAGACATATCAGAGATCTCAGGCCTCCCCATTGATGGCACTCGATAGTTCAACCGGAAGCATGTCATCGGGGATGTCCAGCAGAGTTTCTTCTGGGCTGGAGAAAGAATTGTACTGAAGGGCAGAGGCGTTCAGCTCAGTTCACTACCACCCCCATGGCCGTAGGTCGCCCGATTCATCAAGCACTACCTGACCTGCGAAGGTCGCTATCAGGTAGTCTATCAACACGACTTCCTTTTTCTTTCTCATTTAAGGCATAACAGACAGGTCAATATCCCTTACTATTTACTGGGCTGTTTGAAAAATATGGTACCGTACTGTCGAAAGGCAAAAGATCCAACCCTGTCACTTACCCACCATCGTCTTGTCCAATTACTCATTCAAAGGGTTTTTGCCCAACAAAACCCCCCAGTAAATAACCCACCTATAAACCCTCAACCAGCTGCTGAAATTCCCTAGGAGCAGCAACAACAAAACCCCCCAGACGCCCCCGAAGTACCCCATATCCTGCCCACAGAACAAACCAGTCCAGTCATTTCCCCGACCCCACCTAATCCACCACATACTCTACCAGAGTCATCCACTCCCACCCTTCATATTCTCAGTGATGACTCTGAACCAAAAAATGTTCCCTGCCCTATCAGTCAGAAAATACCTCCACAAAAACGAAAACAGACTGCCCCCTTTCCACCCTTATTGCGCAAAAAGCGGACAAGAGCCTCAATGCGGCCACATTTTATGATCACTACCCTAGACACCCCACCTATTCGACTGATACGCCGTACATCTTCAACTTCCCAAACCCCGAGATCTTTGCCTCTTCCAACCATGGGCACTGCAACACAAGAACCAGACGCCCTAGAAACTGTAACACCATCTATCTCACACAGGGTAGCTGAAACACAAGAACCAGTTACCCACTCAGTGGCTGAAACACAAGAACCAGCCATGGCTAAAACACAGGAAACAACCACGGCTGAAACAGAAGAACCAGCCGCTGACATTGAAATTGAGTTACAGGAATCAGACGCCCAGACATCATTTGTTTTCAATAAAGAAGCTGAAACACAACCAACTACCGATCCAGTGGCTGCAACACAAGAACCAGTCACTGATGTTGAAATTGAATTTCAGGAATCACATGCCCAGGATGCTGCAACACCTCCTTCATCAAGCAACATGGCTGAAAAACCAGCCACCCATTCAGTGGCTGAAACACAAGAACCACCCACTGATATTGAAATTGACATACAAGAATCAGAGGTTGAGGGTGTTGAAACACCACTCTTCTTCCACCAAGAGGCTGAAACACAAGCATCAGTTGCCATTCCTGTAGTTGCTCCACAAGAACCAGCTAAGGAGACGATGACTGCAACACAAGAACCAGTCATCTCTAAATCCAAACCAACAATGGCCGATGTCTTGGAAGAAAACGAGTTTTTGAAATCTCAATTGGAAGCACACCAGCAAGAATTAGTCAAGGCAAGGGACACATATGAAAAAGAACTAAGTCTGCACACCTTAGCCCGAACAGCAAAAGAGGCCACAAAGAGCGTATGTAAAGAATACATGTGTTGCCAATGTGGCGATATTTACCATCAAGCAGGCTATAAGATAATTCAAGTACCAGTGCCAGGAGCGGCCCCCATTCTTTCACCTTTTGTAGCCAAAGAAGAACCTGTTGCAACACAAGAACCAACAGGCCCTAGCAAGGCCAAGACTGAAACTGCTGCAACACAAGAACCAGCAGGCCTTTTCAGGCTCAAGAAGGAAGCCCCTGTTGTTGTCAACAAGGCTGTGCAAACAATGACCATGGAGGAATTTGCACCTCCCAATCAGACCAATATCTCCACTTCCAGAGAACAATCTACTCAAACCATGCCTAATCCCACTACTTCCCACGCTGAAACTCAGACTTCCCAGTTATGGGATGAGCAGGCAGAGATATAGAAATGGAAGAAGGAGTATGCTGAGACAACAGCACAATCCTTTTGGGCCTGCCAACTTAGAAGTAGCAATTTCCAGGATACCCAAGTATATCCAGTGTATGAGACATTGCGCTGAGAATTGGATTGGGTACAGGTTCTATTTTCCCATTCTCTGGTTTCCAATAGAAAGATATCAAGTCAGTTACAAGCTGCCTAAAAAGGCAGAAACAGCAGCATGGCAAAGATTGCAGAAAGTGCAAGGGTTCAGAAAATTGATAGACAGTACCTCCCAGAGTTACTGCTTGAGTAATTTACACGATCAGAGTCGGTATCAAGACTCTGATTCAGAGTGAGTTTCCTGAGGACATGCAACACCTTGAGTTGGGGGGGATGTTAGGACCACACAATGCACCTTTTTGCATATACTTTTTGCCACCATTATACTCCTGATCACCTATATTTAGACTCATACTATCACTTTATCTGATCATCTCTAAGGTATACAATGTCCCTTCTCATTACTATATGTTTAATCTGTTTTGCATAATATTTTACATCACTCTTGTACTTAACCAATGATTAGAAATGCAAAAGTGTCCAAAACTACAAATTTGCATTCAAGGCCTATTGCTGAAACACGGAACTGATGATGAAACACAGAGCTGCTACATAGTCTGAGGTCGCAGCTGCTGAAACATGGAGCTGCTACACAGTCCGAGGTCGCAAACGCTGAAACACAGAGCTGATACACAGTCCGAGGCCGCAAGATGCTAAAACACTGAGCTATTACACAGTCCAGAGTTGCAGATGCTGGAACACAGAAGAAACCGCCAGAACCGACGATGCTAAAACACAAGGAAGCCGCCACAGTCGATGGTCAACACAGTTAGAGCGCAATTCACGTGGCTGAAACAACCTGCGAATTGTGATGCTGAAACAACATCAGCAGCGATGAGAAGAAGCCGTTACACCAGCCGTAACAACAATACCTCGTTCAGTTCCTATAATAGCATTCGGTTGCGTGAGACTAGGACATCCTATGCTAATTTAGAAAGAAGATTTGAATTAGGATAGGATTCAGATATGTATTGTAATGATTTTATCGAAGGGATTTCCTCTTTAAAATCAGAGGAAATCACCATTCGAGGGATCCAAGTTTTGATGTATTGAAGCAACTCCAGAGAAGCGGGACGTATTCTATTCTTTCAATTTGTAATGTGATATTTTGATAGATGAATATAAGACTGATTTGAGTATCCTTCTCTAGCCTCTCGTTCAGGGGAATCTTGTGAGAAGGGAGGGCCCACCTTCATCACAAGATTCATCCATTAGTTAGAAGTGTGTTAGTATAATTTTTGTTCATGCTTTGTTTAAACTATTGTTTGTTGAAACACTATTTTAATAAATTTCGCGTTGCTGAAACACTACTGACTCTGTCTTAGTTTATTGAATGGAATTTGTAATTCTTTTTATCAGCAATCTTGTGTGATTATTTTATGAGGCTAGAAGAGATTTGGTTAAAGGTTCATGCTCAGACAGAAAGGAATCAGAACATCATACCCTCTGTAGAATTCATTTACTGTTGCAAGTGTGCTAGCCAGAAGTTCGGTTAAGAGGTTCCTGCTCAGACAGGAAGGAATCCAATTATCTCGGCTTCTGTAGATTTCATTTACTGCTGCACGTGTGCTAGCCAGAGATTTGTTTAAAGGATTCCTGCTCAGACAGGAAGGAATCACAACACCTTGTCTTCTGTATATTTCCTTTACCTCTGCAAGTGTGCTAGCCAGAGATTTGGTTAAGGGATTCCTGCTCAGACAGGAAGGAATCACAACACCTAGTCTTCTGTAGATTTCCTTTACCTCTGCAATTGTGTTAACCAGGAATTGGGTTAAGGGTTTCTGCTCAGAAAGGAAAGAACCAAAACATCTTGTTCTCTGGGAACTTTCATTAGTGCTAGCGAGAAACTTGGTTAGGGATCCCTTCTCAGAAAGGAAGGGATCAAACTGCTCTGTTCTCTGTAAACCTCAACCTCACAAGTGTGTTAAACAAAAGTAAGGCTCAAGACTCCTGCTTAGAAAGAAAGGAACTAGGTGGCTTTGTTTTCTGTTAGATAGAGTTAATTGTTTTCTGCATTGTTGTTTTCATGAAAGAGTGCTGAAGTCTCTGTTGAGAGTAAGGGTCCTGTTCTCTGATTGCAGAATAGTTGTTCTTTCCCATTGCAAGTATTAATTCAAATGTAATCCAGGTTTCTTAGATTGATCCTTAAGGGTTTGCAATAGGGAAGTTACTTTCCTGTGATTTAAATACAGAACTTCAGTTTATTTGAGCAAGTGAGATTAGTATAAGTTTCTTTACTACAACACTAAGCTGCTTTTGGAATTGAGCATATATAGTGCGTGGTTATCTTTGAAATAAAATACTTCCCTGGGTTGATAATTTATGTTTCACTTGGTTGTTTGAAATTAATTAAGCAATTATAGTGACCAACAGATAGGTGGTCAGGTCCTGCATTCAATTTCCCTAGCTTGACTATTATTTCAAAATCAAATTCTTGAAACAGTAGTAGCCATCGACAGATTCTCCCCTCCAACACTGGCTTGTTGACTAGGTATTTAAGGGTTGAGTGATATGTGAACATTTCAAAGTGTTCTCCCAATAAGTAATGTATGCAATTCTTTAGTGCATAGAACATAGCTAGGCCTTCCCTCTCTGTGGTGTTATAGTTATGTTCTGATTCTAATGGATTTCTGCTCGCAAATGCTATAGGGTGATCCAAATAACTCGCTCCTGGATGCGCCAAGATAGCTCCAAGTGCTATGGTTGATGCATCTACATGTACATAGAATTTATTTTCCCTGTCTGGAAATATTAGTATTGGCACGGTGACCATATTTTCTTTCAGCTTATCCAGACCGTGTTGACAATCGTGGTTCCACTGAAACTTTGTATCTTTTCTTAACAGTTTCTCCATTGGTGTAGTAATATGCACCTACCCTTTGATAAAATTTTTGTAGTATCATGTGTGTCCCAATGTCTCTCTTAATTGACGGATTGTATTTGGGGATGGCTAGATAACAATTACTGCAATCTTTACAGGATCTACTAGTAACCCTTGTTTGCATACTATATGGCCCAATAGTATCCCAAACCATATTCCGAATATACAAGTTTTTATGTTTAATGATATCTGGAACTGCCTACATCTTTCTATCATCATCCATAAGACCTCTACATGGTCTTTCAACAAACTATATATTGTCCAATCTTCCAAGTATACCTCTAGAAACTAGTGGATTAATTCCTTAAATGCGACGATGACTACTCTAGAAAATATTATTGGTGCATTCTTCAGTCCAAAAAACATGACTATGTATTGGTAGGATCCCCATTCTGTAGCAAACGCGGTCTTGTATTTGTCTTCCTATGCTATCTTGATCTGTTGGTAGCCTGAGAATCCATCAGTAAATGAGTAAACTTTGTGTCCTCCTATGTTCTCGAACACTTCATCCCTGAAAGGTTTAGGGAACAGGTCATGTAGGCATGCACCGTTCAAATTCCTCAAGTTGATGCATATCCTTATCCCTGCTTCTTTTTTTATCCTGAACTACCATTGGGCTTATCCATTCCGGTTCTTCCACTGGTTCTATGATTCCAGCTTCGATCATCCTATCAATATCAGCTTTGACTTTCTTCTTATATATCAAGTTCAATTTGTATGGTCATTGTATGATCGGTCTCGCTTCAGCTTTGAGTGGTATCTTCATTTATCCTATCTCTCCTTCTATACCCTTCATATCTGTAAATGTTGTGGGAAACAGGTCATTGTACTCGCTTAGTAAGTTTGTTATGATTTTTACTATTTGTTCATTCCAGTAATCTCCAATGCTGGACATTTTGGGATTCTCAGCTGTCCCAATGTTGACTTTATTCACCTTGATCAGTGCAACAATGAATTATGATTCTATAGGTGGACCCTCCACTTCTCTTTCGCCTTCCGCTTCCTCTATCTAAATATCGTGTGGATCGCCTTCATCTGGTGCTTCCTCCTGCACATGGTAACATGAAAACAATGCTTCGACTATCTATTTGTTTCGTTGTTGTTCTTCTATTATGGGTTCAACTTTTGTTTCCTTGATAAATATCACCCCTCTTATTTGTTTAAGAGCTGCATTTGTGTTGGGGTTCTCATGCTCGAAACAAAAAGTGACTTTAAAATTTTATTGCAATACCATCTAGGTCACAGTTCCTTTGCGCAGTTGCTGGTCTGTATACGAGTTCGCTGGTATGCCCTCTAGAGTGTGTATGAAATGATGAGGCCATTCCTCTGGGGGTGTCATTTTCCACATCATTCTGCACTTCTCCAAGTGTTCCCCTGGTGCCCCCTGTCCATCATACTTCTGCTTCTTGTTGTTTTTCTATTCTGCGTCGAACCTTATGTGAAGTAACCGATTACATTGGTACCAATATGTGATTGTCTCTTTGTGTGTGCCCCACCATCTTGTAGGTGTGGCCTTGAGTTCTATATCAAGTGCTAAGAGTCTCTGATTCTCTAAAACTTCATCTTCATACTATGCCAATAATACTTCTAGATCGTTTACTCTGTGGAAACTGGGTGGTTCCCTTATCTTCGTGCCTACCCATATTATTGCACGATCTATTCATGCACATCTTCTCGTGGAAAATTCATGTAGCCTTTGTTGCCAATTCTCTAAATCGGTATCTGAGTCTGTCACACATGAAGTAATGATACACCAACTGAGTATCCCATCTGTAGTTGGGTTCATGTAATCCTCATTGCACACAGATGTTTTGTAAAACTGGCTGATTTCCTCTAAGTCTAAGCAAGTGGGTTCTACAAACCTTTCTCCTTCTGATGGGTCTAATGGTGCGATGACCCTTTATTCACCTGAATCAAATGTCATTTTTTGTGTCTTCAAATTGATTATGGCTTGGTTTTCAAATGCTCAATCCAAACCAAGCAACGCTGGATATGGTGTTGTGTCGTCCACTATTTCAATCACTTCAAAGTATTCATTAGTGCGCACTCCATCCAGGTCTATTGTCACTCCTTTCAGTCTACCAATTGGTAGGACTCTATGTTGGTTTTCTATTTTTAGTTGCACAGGTGAATATCCTAATGTGGGCTCTCCCATACATTGCCATGTCTTCTTTGGTAATACATTAACTTCAGATCCTAGATCTAGTATGATATCTCCCATGTTGAAATATCTGATGTTGGCATTCAGTCTGAACTCCCTACATGTTCTTCTCCTTGTATGTAGGTGATTGCATGTTTTTTGTTCTAGTTTTCCTTCACTATCTATACTACATCTTTCTAATATGTTTTGAAATATTTTGATAGATGATGGATCATTCAGTACTTTTACACATGATTGCAAAAATCCTTTGATTGTACTTACTTGTCCCATGGGTTGCATTTCATTGGTATGATCCAATAATGGAGGCATCTCGTACTCTAGTGCTTCCTTTATTTGTTGCACAGTTGAAGTCGACGCAATGTCGTCCTTCTAAAATTCTTGTCTAGCTTGCTTAAATATATCCTTCTCATTTTGCCCGTCAAACTGCTTCCTTGGTTCAGCATTCTTATTCACCCACCAGTGTTGTACTAGCTCTTGTTGGATTGCGTCATTTCCTGTTTTATCTCCTCTGTGAGTAACTATGTTTATGTTCCATCCTTCATCCCTCACTTCGGCTGAAATCCACTGAACATTTTGGTTGTTCCGGTTCCTCTTTTCTTGGATCATTACTAATAGTGTCAGACATTCTTTTGTATCATGGTCTGATGCGTGACAATACATACACATTGCTGTTGGAAGTGGACATTCCCTTTCATAATGTCCCGGTTTTTGACAATTGTGATATACCATTGGTCCTCTACCTCTTCCAAAACCTCATCTCACTTATCCTCGACCTTTCTATCCCACTCGATCTCCTCTCAACGCGTTATACTGAGGCACCTGATTGTACTATGTGGTATTGTACTGAGGTTGTGTTGTGTTGTACTGTGGCTATGTGGTATTATATGGTTGTTGCTAAGTATTATACTGTTGTTGCATAGTGTTGTCTGGGGATAGAACTTGGTTAAATTGTGGTGTGGCTTGCCCATTCATCATTTCTTCCTACACTCTATATGCATATGATGTGCTCTCTCGCATCAAATCCATAGTTCTACAATCATTTTCATCGTGGCCCACTGACTTGCAAAAGTTGAAATATGAACTCTTTAGGATTGTCTGGTATTTCTGCATCATTGGGCAGTGATATGGATCGTGTCCTAGTTTCTTACATATTTTGCACCATAGTCCTCCTGTTGGTAACGGATTTGGCATTCCTGCTGCCATATATTGCATGAATGTTGGACATTCATTCTTGTGGTTTTATTTCGTCCTGCATGTAGTACACCAAACGACTTCTCGTTTGTCCTTACTTTTATTCTGGTTTAGATGGAACGTTGATTTCTTCAAATCCTCCTTCAGTTCTTCGATGGCTATATCCGTCTGCTAATATTGGTTTTATTCCAGTTGTAGGGATGCCTGCAGAGCCTCTGCCTGCGTCTGAAACTTTTGCTATTGTAATGGGTATTTGAAGTGTGGCATCAATGAATTGATGATCATGTGCCTATGATGCATATCGGTCATGAGATATTTCAACTTTCCCTTCAGTAGATTGAAGTCTGGTCAATCTCCAATACGGATTCTCCTGATTTTTTTCTAAGTTTGATCATCTCGTTCATGTATTGATCTTCTGAACTTGGCTTCTGGAACTCATTTATCAACAATTTATTGATGTCTGTAATTGTTCTGGTTGTCCCTGGTGGATTGTTTGTAGGTAGACTCATATACCAATCCAGTGCGCAATCCCTTAGTGTAATCGCTATATGTTCCAATTTAGTATATTCATTTGAGAATTGTTTTTCTTCCCAAATCTTCCCACAAATGAAAAAATGTGTTTCTGGGTCCTTTGACGCTTCTCCTTTAAATAATGGTAACCTGATGGTGGGATCATGTCTTGCCAATGTGAATGCTGAACTACTACCTCTGCGCAGTGTATATACTTGACTAGTGTTTCCTGAACTGGCTCCTCCAGTTGTTGTTCCTTGTGTAGATGTACTTCCTGCTGTCTTTCTTCTCCTGAAATCCAGTTGTCTAAACGGTGGTGTTCTCTTTGGTGTATTAGTCGCACATGGTTTTATGGGTTCCACACTAACATTAATATGGATAGGATTGATGCTTTCTCTTCCCATTCTTGGACCTCTGGTCTTCCTCTCATATGTTGTGCGTAGGATTTCCTCAATCTGCTCAACAGCCCGGAGATCCTCTACCTCTTTCTCATCACTCGCCAAGCCTTCCCTCATAGCTATGACTCTCTTCTTGGTATTCACCTTGTATTGGTAGGGTACTCCGCTACACGTCTTTCTAGTTGTCACCATGATCCGTTTGATCTGGTCATCATCCATCATTATTGGGTCCAAGTTTTCCTCCTTCTTTCCCTTAGCCTTTCCTCCTTCCATTTCTCCTCTTTTTGTCAGTGCTTCCCTCCTTCCCCCATGTACGCAGTGAATTTTAGTTGTCTGACTCCATCGTCATTACCCCTTTGTTGTATAACAGTATATTAATAGAAGTATACAACGATCTAATTTACCTTCCTCAAGGTCCTCATAGAAACTCTTTCTCCATTTCTCTATATGACTTCATTGTATCTACTGCAAACTCTGTTATAAATCCTACCACAATACTGTCGAGCCAAAACTCTACTATGTGGGTGAATTTTTTGTAACCTGTTGTAGTTTCTCATTCTATATTGGGGTCCACTCTAACTGTCAAATACAGTTCATTGCATGGTTATCCTTCAACCTTAGTATCCACTCCTACAATAAGTGTGGAAAATCACAGAAAAAGACTTCATGCAAATCAGTAAACACATATTTCTCAAGATATTTGTGGGGTGTTACTCTAGGGTTTCTCTTATCTTTTTGTGAAAACTCCAACTCTTTTTACTTAGCCATATTTAGATATCTTCCTTTGTGGGATTCCACGGTCTCAACATCCCCTTCTAGTGGCTCATTTATTTCTTGTCTTCTTTAATATTATCTTGATCTGCCTCTCGCAAATATTACATATCTTTTAACAGATCTTCAACATATCTCATCTACTCAATCCTCTATTGTTCCTACCAATGACAATAGAACCATTTGTTGGTTTGCTAATATATCATGTATGAGTTTGTATCTTTAACTTGAGTGACCCATCGTTCATGTATGTTAGGGGTTCCAACAAAGCCTCTAAAACTATCAGCCCTCCTGGTAAACTAGAAGGCAACGCACAGGGTGCACCACGCCGTCTCACCCAAGATAGTTTTAATGGGTGGTTGCAATACTCATGTGTTTGCATCCTAGGATTGAGTGGGGGATCTGAGAACTATATGTTGAGGGTTCTATTTTAACTTATTAATGCAATACGCTGTCATTTATGATTACACAGGGAATATAACAATTCATTCATTTATCATATCAACAACTACTGAAGACAATAAATAAACACATGCCTTCAATCAAATAACATAGGTTTTACTATGGTTCACCCCCCCTGGGCTACATCCACAAAGATCTGGCTCTTATCTCTTTTACTATAGTAGTTCTGAAACTACAACATTGCACGCTTTACAACTCATCTCCTATGGGTTGAGATCTCTTATGAGGTGGACTAGATTGCACCAGGCTCATAAGCCCGTGATATAAACCTCAAGATATACCCTCCGCAGTGCTCTCTAGCTCAACATCTTACCAAATAAGGTCATACAAAAAAATATTACATCTCATCTACTTCCTCAAATCCATCCCTCTCTATGAGACCTAGGTATCTATATTTATATGTTTCTAAGTCTTCCATGCATGTGCGCATGCTACTCTTCCTTCCAGTCGTCGCTTCCCTCATGCATTCCTTCTTTCCCAAAATCACCTTTCTTTCCGCTTTGGCCTACTTCCAACAAGTATCCTAGGAAACCATTCTCAACAAGGGAAGAAAACCCAACCAATCCTTTGTTGTATTATTCAAGATAAATACCCCCCACACCATAAACCTAGCACACAAAAGGGTGCTTACAAAACCTAGAAGGCTAGTGCCCAAGAGAGGTGTGCACTTTATCCCTAGAACTTGTACTTGCTGAAATTTCCAAAATCACACTTGTGTTTTGTTTCCTCGATGGGGAAATAAACTTTATTTATATTAGACTGGACACATCAAAAGTGGTTTCTTTTGGAACGACAAGTCCAACCTCAATAAATCGGAATATAATTAATAATTACAATATTAATTATCTTTTACATTAATTAACTTTTACTTTATGGTGGGGCTGATCTATACCTTTTACATCACAATTAGGGTTACAGGTAAGTCTGACTCTTAGACAATATAACAAGGGATCACACACACCCACTAGTGCTCAACCACTAGGGGCACATCCACCTGTGCTCAACCACAAGGATTTCCAAGTCAACAAATCTCTATCTCACTGTGTCTAATAGGATAATCATCAGCACACATACTCACTAGTGCTCAACCACTAGGATCGTGTCTACCAGTGCTCAGCCACAAGAACGTCCTACTCAAAAGATCTCTATCTCACTGAGTCTCACAGGAGAATCATCTGTAGTATCACATCATCTCAAATATTTGCACATAGGATAAAAATAAACCCATCACACGGGCTCCTTCACCCCTCACAAGGGTACACATCATTTCATCTCCGTATCAGAGAGAACGACACACCCAACTCATGGGAATATTCCCTCCACATGGGCATACAACATTCCATATCCATCTTAGAGAGGAATGAAACACCCATCTCATGGGCTTCCTCACCCCACACAAGGGCACACAACGTTACATCTTCGTCTCAGTGAGGAACAAAACACCCATCTCATGGGCACACCCAATTCATGGGTTGTCTCTCAGGCTGACTCACTCATTCTATGTCCTAGAGGATGTCTCATGCAATTGTAATCATCAACAAGAGAGATATGGGGAGATAGAGGGAGTGAGGAAGAGAGGGGGAGAGTGAGAGAGGGGGAGAGGGAGAGTGAGTCTAAGAGAGATAGGTTGGGAGGGAGAGATAAATGGATAGGGATGGAGATACATAGTGAGGGGGAGAGAGGGGAATATGTAGAGGAG
>JZKD02S2136990.1:140671-177548 GCA_000966675.3 Picea glauca | reverse complement strand
TCATCCTGAAAATCAGATAATTGGGGATATAAATAAAGGAGTTCAGACAAGAAGGAAATTGATTAAAGACTCAGAACAATCTCATGTTGTCTTTTTATCTATGACTGAACCTAAATTTTTTGAGGAAGATAGCCAGGATTATGATTGGATTAGAGAAATGAATGAAGAGCTTTATCAAATTGAAAAGAACAATACTTGGGAGCTTGTCCCTAGACCTGAAGATAAGAATGTAATAGGTTCCAAATGGGTGTTCAAGAATAAAATGAATGAAAAAGGGCAAGTTGTTAGAAATAAAGCCAGACTGGTCTGTAAAGGGTATGCACAAGTTGAAGGTCAGGAATTTGATGAAACCTTTGCACCAGTGGCAAGATTGGAAGCCATCAAAATGTTTCTTACCTATTCATGTCATAAAAACTTTAAAGTTTAACAGATGGATGTTAAGTCAGCATTTCTTAATGGAGATCTAGAGGAAGAAGTATATATGGAGAAACCTGAAGGATTCTCATTGACAGATAATACTAATTATGTTTGTAAGCTGAAGAAGGCCTTATATAGACTAAACAAGCACCATGAGCTTGGTATTATAGACTGGACAAATTTTTACAAGAAAAGGGGTTCAAGAAAGGTACTGTTGACAATAACCTTTACATTAAGTCTGAAGGTGATAATTTATTAGTTGTTTTGGTTTATGTAGATGGTATTATTTTTTGCTGTACTAATGAATCATCTATCTAGTGGTTTGCTAACTCTATGAAAACAGAATTTGAAATGTCCATGATAGGAGAATTGTCATATTTTCTTGGCTTACAAGTAAAACAAAGTTATGTAGGAATATTTATTTCTCAAGAAAAATATTTGAAAGAGATGTTGAAGAAATTTCAGATGGAATATTCCTCTCCAGTTAGTACACCTATGGTGGTTGGTTGCAAGCTCAGTAAAAATGATGTTTCACCGGATGTTGATCAAAGGACATATCGCTCTATGATAAGCAGCCTTCTGTACATCATAGCATCCCGTCCTAATATAATGCAAGCTGTTGGAATGGTAGTTCATTATCAGTCTACTCCTAAACAAAGTCATTTGGTAGATGTAAAAAGGATATTCAAATACTTGAAGGGAACAATGACTTATGGTTTGTGGTATCACAAAAATCAGAATTTTCAGTTAACTGCTTATTCAGATGCAGATTGGGCAAACTGTGTTGATGAGAGAAAAAGCACTAGTGGAGGAGCATTCTTTCTGGGTGAATCATTAGTTGCATGGCTTAGTAAAAAGAAAGGATCCATTTCATTATCAACTACAGAGGCATAATACATTGCTGCTACTACTTGCTGCATACAATTTTTATGGATGATACATACTTGTGCAGATTTGAAGGTAACTTACATTAATCCCATTCCAATTCACTGTGATAACACCAGTGCCATTAGTGTCTCCAAGAATCATGTTCTTCATTCCAAGACTAAGCATATTCCAATAAAGTACCATTTTCTCAGAGAACAAGTTACAAACATAATTGTTCAACTAAATTATATACCTTCTACAGAACAGATTGCATATATATTTACAAAACCATTAGCAGCAACCCCTTTTGGATATCTTCGTCAAAAGTTGGGGGTTATAATTTCTTGTGTCTAATCTGTTCACCTGGTCAGGGGGAGTACTTATTGAATATCTGGTGTATTTCCAATATGCTCATAGTTGAGAGGGGGAGTATATTTTGCAACAACTCAGGGGGAGCATGCTTCTTCTTTGACATTGATGTCAAAGGGGGAGAAAAGAGTCCGAGAGGAGAGTCTGAAGAGTCCAAATGCATGTGGGTGCTTGTGTTTCCATCAATGCCAAAGGGGGAGATTGTTGGCAAATATTTAGAAGACATTGAATGCTTGTCATTGATGGCAAGTACAACAATGAAGATGGCATGAGTACATAAAGTATGTAATAGATGGGCATTATGAGAAGATGTTGCAGAGAAGATTCGAATAAGATCAAAAGAGATAGTGCTGAGGATTGTTGGCAAGAATAGCGATGGAAAAGATCAGCATGATCAACAACGCAGTGATAATGGGTGAGGAGCAACAACAATGATCATTGGATCAACAATTCAGAATTCCCGATGACTGTCAGATCTCAATGTAGACAAGAAGAGTGCGTAGATATGGAGGATAGATCTCAGGCATTATATCTGAGCATGAGGATCAACCATCGTAGGATCTAGGAGAATATGCAAGGTGACTTGCGAAATCATGAAATCCCGATGCAGACACAATGAGGACTTGCGAAATCATGAAAAGATCCTGACCGTAAATACACCAAAAGACATGGACCATTGATCTAAGATCCATTTCAGAGTTTCTCCTATTGTGAATTGGAGTGACAAGAACCTCCATCGAAGGAAGCGCAAGATGCGAATTCACAATGAGATCTGGACCGTAGATTCATCGAGATCGTGGACCGTTGATCTAAGCTCCATTTCAGAGTTTCACCTATCGCAACTTGGAGTGACAAGAACCTCCATCGAAGGAATCGCGAGATGCGAATTCATGATGAGATATGGACCGTAGATTCATCGAGATCTTGGACCATTGATCCCACGCCATTTCAGAGTTTCGCGAATCGTGACTTGGAGAGGCAAGAAACATAACCACCAAAATTGTGATATGCAAAATCGCGATTTAATCGCAGCTGTCAGATCAAGATGTGATCTAGACCGTTGATCTGACTCCTTTTCAGAGTTTCGTGAATCGCAACTTGGAGAGGCAAGAAACATAACCACAAGAACACCGAAATCGCGATATGCGAAATCGCGATATGATCTGAGCCATTGAATTAAGATCAGATCTGGATCGTCGAATCATAAGACAATTCGTTGACTTGGAGTCAACGGATCATGGTGTGGAAACTCGTGAGATGCGAGATTGCGATAAGATATGGACCGTCGGATCTATGGATATCTCAACCATCGATCAGACTCGATGAAGTTTATAAACTTGCGAAATATGAAGTGCCTTTTGGCACAGCCTATGGTCATTGTCGGTGGTCACGAGAAGGGAAGGAGTCAGTTCAGATAAGCTCCATTTTGGGGTTTCAGGGATTGTGACTTGGAGAGTTGAGATGCCTCATCTCCAGATTCATGAAACGTGAATTCACGAAAAACACTTTATGCATGATGCTTGTTCATGGCCATGGTCATACAGAGGAAGGAGCTAGCACAAAAAATCTCTATATCGGAGTTTCAAGGATTGCAACTTGGAGAGTCGAGATGCCTCATCTCCAGATTCACGAAATGTGAATTCGGGAAAATAACTTTATGCATAAGTGCTTGGTCATGGCCATGGTCATACAGAGGAAGGAGCTAGCACAGAAAAGCTCTGTATCGGAGTTTCAGAGATCACGACATGAAGTGTCGAGACACTTGGCCACAGGAATGCCAAAATGTCGAAACCTGATTTAAAGGCAAGATTAATAAATTTCATCCAACAGTGCAGATAAATGTGAATATGATCGGAGGGCTACTGTTCTCTCTCACAGTTAATTCATCAGTTACAAATCAGTTAGCAAAACTGATTCATGATTCCTGATCAGTTGGCATTTCAGTTGCTTAGACGGTTTTTTTTTCTTTTGCCTCAGAATATTCGAAGTGTAACTACTGTGGGTGTGGTGCATAAAAGAAGAAGAAACAGATTGTGCGTGGATGGTTGTTCTGGACGAAAAATGAATTAAACTGTAAGAAAGAGAAAATCACAGGATGCGCAGTGTGAGACTAAAAATATGCGCAGTGTGAGACTGAAAATATGTGCAATGTGAGATAAAACTTAGAGAAGAGTAACAAATGAGGAATAGACTTAAAGTAGAGCATAATGGCAGAACAAGTTGAAGTAGAGAAGAATTGCAGAATAGACAAAGGAAGAGAAGAATTGTAGAATAGTTAGAAGAAGACCAGATTTACAGAACAGAGAAGAAGTGGTAAGAATTGATTTATCTGTGTAGTTGGTTGTTTAATCATTCATTTATATTCCAGGGTGGTTGGGAGATGTTAGGGAGGACTGTTTTCCTCAGAGGTTCAAGTGGGAGCTTGAACACAGGGAGTTGTAGCTTCCATCTGGTTGCAGCCAGAGAAACCAGGGTGGTAGGGTGGTGCAAGGGAGAACAAGTGTTCTCTGTTATATAGGTTGGAGCCTGTGTAACAGGAAGTTGGTGTTTCCATCCAGTTGGTGTTGGAACATTAAGGGAGTTGGTGCTTCCTTCTAGTGGGTGCTAGAGAAACCATAGAGTTGGTGCTCTCAAACAAGTTGGAGCTTTTAAAACAGAGGTAGTAGCCTCACATTGAGTTGGTGCTCAATTAAATATGATGTACATAACTTAAAAGACTGCCTATCATTTCGAAGAAAAAGAGGTTTTCTCCCTTTATGGGTTTCCTCGTGAAAATATGTCTCTGTGTATATCTTATGTGTGACTGATGCTCATTATTTGTATTGTCTATATGTTGTATAATATTGATGGTCACTTGAAGAAAATTTAAGAATGTTTTAATATATTTATTATTGTTTAAGCATAGTAACAACTGATTCACCCCCCCCTCTCAGTTGTCTTAGTAATTCCAACACCATTTGTCTTCTATATATACACCAAGGAGAGCTAGTCCTAGGAGCATCTTATCTCAAATCATATTTTTTTCTGAAGTGGATATATTTTAAAGGAGGTTTCCCCTTCGAAGTGGACTATTATTTATTGATTTCTTATCATTTTTAAGGCATTGGATCATAACATTCAATATCAGATCTCATTGATACTAGGGTTTTTCTTATCCAAAAAGTCATCCTATAATTTTTGTTATAACATTTTTTATGTAACGATTTAGACCATGAAACTTTTAAGGTATTCAAAGGAATTAGCAAGGTATCAGTGGTAAACATTTCATCTTCTGGATCATCATACTTTCTGAGATACACTATGTGGAAGATAGGGTATCTAACTAGTCCTATTAACTAGTCTCAAATAGGTGTTATGATAAAACAATGATATCTTTTTTAGTGACTATCCAAATTGAATGAGACCCATTGCATTGGATGGTGGAAAGTTTGTAGTATTTCTGGTGCAAATTTTAGAATATGATATCACATATTTTTTTCTTAGCACACTTTACAAGCACGCTCTCCTCGAAAGGCCAAAATTAGCAAGGTGTGGGGAAGTTACCATAACTTCCACTTGGCACATCCAATTTTGATCATACATATGGCATTGTAGAGAGGTCATATCAGAGAACTAAAGAACAAAATTTTAGAGATACAACAAAAGGAAGGTCGGCTAGGAGAAAAAACTCCAAATTAAGATTTTTAAAGGTACGTAACTTACAACTGGAATAATTTTTTTTTGGAATATATGTTTCGTTTGATTCAAAATTTGTGATAAATATAGAATACAGGAGTATTATTACTATTAATCCATATGGGTCCCAAAAAGGTGAAAACACCTATTAAACCTCTTGAAGTCTCATCTATTACTCAATAATAAAATGAGGACATACATAACAGGTTGTCCAAATTGGAGGAACAACTTACTGGATTGAGTGACAAGTCTGAAAATTGGGTAAAATCACAAAGACAAATTCAAGAAATAGAAAGGAAGATGTATGAAAATAAGGAATAAATACAAAATTTCATGAAGGAAATGCAAAATTCCATGTCTTCCATGATATTTCAATATCTATATGAGATATTTCCTACAGGAGATATGAAAATGCAATGGACTCATGAAAATAAAGGTAGTATTCATGTTGAAAAAACTACCAATAATAAACCATTTTCAACTAGTGAATATAACTCCCATAGTGGATTTAATTATTGTGGAGGTCCTAAATTTTGTAACGACCCCTCTGTTATGACATCAAGTAAGTGAGTGCAGTAGAGGTAATTTTTTGTTTTTTGCAACAACTGTTAGGACAAGTGATATGCGATAAAAAAATACATCAATAGTTACAAATTCAATCTGATTACATCACCACACAACAAAAATATGAATACAACATCACTATTATTCAAGATCAACCATATCACATAAAGATAACATAAGATAACTACCTGCCCAACCTATCCTGCAAGGTTAGGACCTCCAAGACACATAATCAATGCTCAAGTACAGGATTCATATGATTGATTTCGACCATTTAAGGTCTAAGGACTAACGACTTTTATGAAGAACACGGAAATATCTAATTCCCTTAACCACAATCATACTCCAAAAATTTGTGATTACATCAACAACAATACCCTTCATAAATTATTTAAATATAGAGTATAATCTACTACAATTTAACAATCATGAAAGGAAATTTCTCATGTACTAAGAAAGAAAATTTTATAACACTTATCAAGAAGCATAAAAAGAATTTCCACTTAAAATCCACTCATAAGTTTTCTAGACAAGAGATACTACATTTTTCAAATTCCTATCGGAAATAATCAATTTCATTCAATTTTAACTCACGATTTCATTTAATTCAATACCCTAACATTGAGAGTCAACAACAAATCTTAATTAGTACAGGTTGAGTCATGATTCCGAAATGACAATAAAATTTCAATGTTCCAAAAATAGTTTCAACACCCATAAATCTTATGGTGAACAAAGGTTAATCAAATTTCAACTAACACAAAACAATAATAATGGTTTCAACACAGATTAGAAAATTTTACAGTGGATCAATATTAAAAGTTAAAAAAACAACACAATTTGCAACGACCCAATTATACAGTGATTAATAATTTTAAACAAAGTGGCTGCAATTTGATTTGGAAATGAATTAATAATTTTCAAATTACAAGAGCTGCAAATAGATTTGGAAACGAATCAAATAAAGTTCTAATGACAATAGAGACAAACATATTTGGAAGCGATTCAATATTTTTCAATTATAGGAGCTGGAATATGATTTGGCAGTGAATCAAATAATTTCTAAATGGTCGGAGTAACAAATAGATTTGGCAACAATTCAAAAATTTTCAATGACAGGAGATGCAATATGATTTGGCATTGAAAAAAATAATTTATGAATGATAGGAGATACAATTAGATTTGGAAACGATTCAATATTTTTCAAATACAGGAGTTGCAATATGATTTGCAGCAAATCAAATAATGTTCTAATGACAGGAGCTACAATTAGATTTGGTAGCAGTTCAATAATTTGTACTATGGATAAAACAATGAAGAAACTATCATCACTAAAATTCCCTTCACAATATGGAATGGAATAATACCATGAACCCACCAACGTTGAACCAACATGAAAATTAATTAGGTAAGTATCATACATATAGCATTTCAGGCTGATCAATTTAAATTGCAACAACCTCAATTTCGTTTCTAGAAATATAATATTAACATGCGGTGATCCTTTAACATTTCAATCTCCCATTGTAAAAGTCAATCACAAGGACTCTTCATAACTCTAAATTCTAGACTTACAACAATTTCTACAGTGAACCATGAGAACATCATAATTTGGATCTATAAATACAATTGGCAATGATTGAGGAAAAACGATATTCCTGGGCTGCATTTAAGTTGGCAATTTTCAAGAGGCACAAAAGAAAATTCGTTCCTGGAATCTAATGACTAAATACAAAGACCAAGGAAATAACAAATTAAGGATTGAATCAATTGAAATGAACCCACAACATTCATGTATCAGTAATTGTGATTTTGAATGGGCATCAACCAAGTGTAGACCGAGTTTTTCGATAATTCCTTACGTTACCATAAAATCCAAACTCCATATTATCAAATATGACAATGTCTACACAAAAATTCATTTCAAGAAGCAAATCGATTAAGTAGTTCTTGGTTTGATGATTGAAATGAACCCACAAAATTCTTGTATCAGTGATTGTGATTTTGAATGTGCATCAACCAAGTTTAGATAAGGTTTTTTCGGTAATGCCATACATTACTATAAAATCCTAACTCAGGGTTATCAGATATGACAGTGTCTACGCAAAAATTCGTTTCAGGAAGCAAAAGGATTAAGTAGTTCGGGGTTTGACGAGTTAACTTATGATGACTCCATAAAATTAGTTCCAACTGCAACTAAAACGTAAGGATTTTTCAGATCTAACATTCTGGTCTTACCTAAAATTTGTAAAGACCCACACCAAATTTTAATGTGAACAACAATTAAATTGACACATAACATCAATTTCTCTAAATCAGGCTTTGGTAATTGATACGGTAGCAATCATAAAGAGTAAGTAATTTGGACATGTAAATCTAGATGCAACATTTAATTAATTATGAGAACAGAGAAAATAAGTTAAAGAAAATCTTAGGAATCGAAAATTCGGGTTATAAAATGATTGACCGCGCAATTAAACAATTAAGGACAAATTCACTCGGAAAAAATTCAGTGAACAACCTCAACATCAAAGTATATAAAAATTTGATAGTAAAATAAATCATATTTCTAGGTTGTATATTAATTTGGCAGCAAACTACAAATTTTAATTTCAGGAAGAAAGAAAATGCGGTGATAAAAAAAAATGAATTCCATACTTAGAGTTTGAAATAAAGTATACTCCTTCCTTCAGAAAGGAAAGAGTCTGGAAGGAATCCATATAAATTCATATTACAAAAGTTGTGTTTTGATTTGACAACAATAACTTAATGTCTGAATTTCTGTTTATAACATAAAATGGTAGCGAACAAACTTACAAATTACCAATCACTATCTTTGCAAAATTAGAAAATCAAAATAAAATACCAGAATTGTTGAATATGGATAATTGAGGAAGTTCGTTAATTCCTTGCATCCCTTCTTCATTCCCTCTTCCTAATCACCGAGAATTCACTGGTACTTCCTAGCCAATGCTAATGGTACTTTTCTTCTCCCTTATCCCCCCGAGACGCAAAGGGGCCACACACAAGAAACCAACAAACGATAGCTCCAAGGCTTGCCTCACAAGGTAGAGCTTACGCTCTTTCTACAAGCTTGGTATCCCAACTCTCACAAGTAAAACACAGTCAAAACCATTTTGGCAGCATAACTTTACCAAGAATAAGTGTGATCCATTTTTCTTCTAAACCATTTGTTTTATAGAAATATTCCAAATGACACATGTCCTCATGCACAATTAATTATCTTTTTAATTAATTTAATTAGTAATATTCACCCACACACTTTCCACACTCTCCCCAAGTTGCACAAGTAAATACCATTTTTATTTTATTTAAAGAGCCATTTTTCCTCACATTCCCCAATGTGTTCCTATTTTCTCTTTTAGTTGTCCCTTTGTTCCCCAATTTCTCATTTAATGAGTGTCTCCTAACTAGATCTTAGTTAGAGTTGGATTAGGAGTCTTCTTCTAGTTAGACTAGTGGTAGCTAGACTCTAGATACCATTCTATGTGTACACCTATTATCTCATATTTTATTTCTTTCTATTTTAAAAATCCCTTTTAATATTTTCATGCACACATGTGCATTCTATCCAATCTTTAGATTTGTTTCTCATTTTTTTTCCTTAAATTGATTTATCTCTATTCTTTTAATTTATTTAAAATTTTAATTTAGTCCCCTAATTAAACTTAGACTTAGGTTTAGTCTTAGAATTAGGATTATGCTTTTATTGGGATTTATAATTAATAAATTCAATGTTTAATTAATTATTTTAATTCGACAAAGTGTAATCAATTCAATATTTTCTAGGCCACCTAGATTTATTGACTCAATTTTTTTTTAATTATGTGGCGTGACCTTCAAGATGCACCTCCGTGCTCCAAGGGTGCCACTCTGATCGAAAATGGATCCTGGAGCCAAGATGTGACCAGGAAGGCCTAAAAATAAAAGTTCTCAGACTATCCTCAAAATATACGTGTGTGTAGGTCTCGTCGATATGAACCTAACACAGCTTGAACGGGCTCAAACAGACATCGTATGCGAAAGATATCACGTTTTGTTTGTTTTTCCAAACAGACAAACTTTTGTTGACTGTACAATTTGTACAGTGCTAATGTCGCAGGTGACCGTACATTCTGTATTGACGTATAGGTGACATGGAAGTGGTGTATTGGCATGCTGACTGGGCATGATAGTTGACATGTGGATGATTTGTTGGTTGACACATGTCCTTGTTCGGGCGAAGAACATGGTGCCACGTGGCCCACTCTTGAGCTGCCACATGGCACCCCTTCATTGGTTCATTGTATTGGAAAAAGTTTGTGACTCAAGGGGAGTTGAACCCACGACCTCCGGGCAGGGGGGAGAGACTTGGTAGGGCTGGGCTACCAGCCTGCACACAATGATTCTTAACAACCATAGTCTAAAATGACTATTTAAAGTGATTTGGTTGTAAGTTCAGGCAGAGTTAAGGGTTGGGGCCTAGACCTAGCCCTCGGCATTACCATACGATCATTTTAACATGACCATTCCCTTTGTATTGGTGCGGGCCACTCCACTCCAACCAACCCACGGTTTGGGCTATTCAATGTGACAGTTGCATGTGACCAAACCTTCAACCATTCGCACGGGATTTGGAGTTAGTGTCGGTCGGTCGGGCTAGCCCACCGAGTCGGGGCTGACCAGGGAATGTAACCAAGAGCCAAATGACCAGAGTGCTAACAATTGGGTGCGTGGTGTATAAGGGTTCGGCCACATGGCTAAGCACCTATGACCAAGAGCTAGGACTAGAAGGGGCCAGTGAACCATTGCTAGCCTAGGGCCACATAGAAGGTGCCCAAGTGACCAGGAGCCCGAGGAAAAGGGGTTTCACCCTATTATGTGCCAAAATATGGGTTTTCAACCATATATTAAAATAGTTTAATGGATTTTAACCATTTTTGGGAGATTTAGTCCATTTTTGGAGGATTTTGGGCCCTTTTTGAGGCCAGATCTTGTTAGGAAGTTGGGAGTTTGTTACCCACTTCAAGCCTATTTAAACTAGAGGTTTTTGATAGCCTTAGGAGAGTTTCAGATCAGGAAAATGTTGATGAATTGTTGAGGCAAAGCCATTTTTATGTAGGGAAGTTGTTGATGAGAGCAACTTTGCGGGCCATTTCTGGGAGCTCTGTTCATCTGTTTTTAGTGCCATCATTTTTGATGGATTATTGAGATATATAAGAACACATATAGCTCATTTTTGTAATCCATTGGCACTTTTATGATGTACATTTGAAGCTTAGAACATAAATAATAAAGCCTCACCCACTAAGACAAAGGCTCGGAGATGTAGGCGAGATTTTCGAACTTCGTTATCAACTTTGTTGTTTATGGTTTGTTTTTCTTCATGCTTATTTCTAGATATGTATATTTCTTTATGGCTACTATGTTTCCTCATTAATTACTCCTCTTTCATTAATTTCCTAAATGGTAAATTAACACATTCTTTAAAACTCAACCATTGTCATTAAAAGATCTCGTCGAATCAAGTGGTATCAAAGTTGGTTGACAGTTAGTTTTTGATTTTGCATGACTACTAGGAAAATGGCACCTAAAGAGGGACTTTCTCAAGATGAGAAGGATTTTCAAAAGACGGTCTTTTCCATGATAGAGATGGTGAAAGTGATGTATTAAGATTACTTGGAACGAAAGAGATCGATTCAAGAGAAATCTTCAAAGAACAACAAAAGTGAAGAAGAATTGAAGCAATTTCCTTCTACACCGAAATCAAAAAACATCTCTAAGGTATGCAGTGGAAGCCATTCATCAATTTCGCATTGTTCCCATCAATATGGTTCTTTTGGTGCATTTGAAAAACATACAAGAGGTATAAATTTGAAATTGCTAAGCTATATGGGTTATGAAGGAAAGGGCCTTGGAAATAAGGGTCAAGGTATCCTTAATCCCATAGAGGTTGTGGAAAGACCTCATTATTTAGGATTGGGATATGGTGAATTGGAGATTGGAGAATGCTCCAAAACATTGGAAGCAAGTGATGCTTCAAATGACTAGCCCAAGTCATTGCGGGAACAATTCACGAAAGGTGATGGCATATCACTCCATGATGGTGATAGTGAATGCAAGTCATATCCAAAGAAAAATGAAGATAAGAAAGACAGGTATAATGGTCATGGTTTTTCCAAATCTCTTTTTGATTATCAAAAGAATAATCATGTAATCCAAAACTTGTGGAATATGTATCCTTGTATGTTTTGTCATTCACCTAAGCATTGTGTAGAAAAGTGTTGGAAGAGACAATCTTTATACAGGAAATTTATGTTGACCAGGAAGGAGACACAACATAAAGATTCATATCCACAATGGAAGAAAGAAGGGAAAACAAGTTTGGATGCCAAAAAACTACTGCACTTATTGCAACAGGGGTGGACATCAAAAGGCTAAATGTTGGAAGTTTAATCTGGAGCTTCGTCCAAAGAAGGAAAAAAGTATTTCGCATGTACTCACCAAGGAAGAGGTAGTACTAGTGAAGCAAAAGGAGCAACATGAAGGAAAGAAACCATTCACTTGGTTTTTCCAAAAGTGGATGTCACATATTCATTGTATTTTTCTTCCATTATTTTAATCACACATGTTAAAATGATGACCTATTAGAATGATGCAGTAAAGCTTCACGACCACCACCTCGTCACGCTCCTGCTCACAGGATCGTTCTCATTCATTCATGAGACGAATTAGCTCTTTGGATCCCCACTGGAATATCTGATGAAAACTCGATCCACAGGTGCTTCTTACCCTATCACGGCCTTTTGGACGACCATGAACAAATTCCCCATAGGGAATGTAATATTGGGTTTCGGGGTTTCATGGTCCCTGACGTTGAGAGTTCTTTACCTCTTGAATCCCCGATCTCCGATGAATAGATTTGCCAATGTGCCTTTTACATGCCTTAGCCTCTCCTAGATATGCTCTGGTCCATGTGACCACTAATTCATAAGACCACAGCCTTATCCTTCTTTCGGGGTTTTGGGCTTCAAAATCCCGATGTGCCCCAACTTTCGTCAACCCTCCAGCTAGACCTTTGGTCCACACGACCTCCCCCTTATATGACTGCAACCACACTTCTTATCGGGGTTTCAGACTTTCTTATGTCGAAATACATATGTCCTTAGGATTCGTGATCCCTCGAATCCCAATTTCCCGCTATACTAATAGTTGGCCCCCACAATGGAGCTTCACACTTTATCGGGGTATCACGTTTCACGATTCTGAAATGTCTGGAATTTTGTCCAAAGGATTCCTGATCCTCCAAATCTCGATATACCGATCCTCCGATCATGCTCTCGGCCTTGACCTTTCAACGGTCCTTCACCCCATTGGCATTTCAGACTTTGCGATACCGAAATGCTTGAACTCTTTGATCTCGGGATCCTCGATATCCCGATTCCCAATACATCGATAGATGAATTCCTTTCGGGACTTTCCCCAATGGCTCCAATTGCTGCTGAGCATCCTCCTCCGATGGATGGTCCTAATCGCCTCTCTCGATTTTGAGACTTCTGATGTCCCGACTCTTTCGACCTTGAGAACTCCGATTTCCCAAGCGCTGATATCCCGATGTATAGTGATCGGATCTCCGAAATGGATGATCGCGTGACACGCGTCCTCTCTCAGACAGATGGTCCAGATTTGTGTCGGGGTTTTCAGGGTGGACTTACCCGATATCCTGTCCACAAGAATGTCGATATGTCGATTCCCAACGCCTCGATATCCCGATATGTGTCGGGACTTTCCTTGGGACTTTTCTCCTCCTGTTCACGAGGTTAACTTCCTCGCAACTCTCTACATATCCGACGGCTATCGGGTCTCTGGATCAAGATCCAACGGTCTGGATGATGGTTATCTGGATCAAGATCCGACGGTCTAGATCCATTCTTCCTCAGTGCGCTCCTCCGATAGCTCCCTGGACGCAAAAACCAATCGTCCAGATCTCCTTCTCTCATCGATTCGACGGCTACTGTGATCTCTCTTGAGCTTGCGCACCTTCTTCCCAGGCTTGGGAGAAATTCAATTTTCCCAAAGGCTTCAACCCTTGCCTTCTTTCCTATGTGGGGTCTTCAAATCTGAGCTCCTCGCCTGCGCGTGTAAAAATGTTGTTCCTCCTGAGCTTTTACTTCCTTCGAATCCTTGAAGGATTCTTTGACTTCTGTGCCTCTGCAGAGTGTTCACACACGCAAAAGTATTATCTCTCCTGAGCTTCTGCAAGTACTCAGACCCCTAAGGGATTTTATCTTTCTTCTCCCTCAGATGGAGAATGTATTGGATGCCCTCATAGCTATCCTTCTACTCAAGCAACCTCTTGCTGAGTCTACGGGGTGTCCAGCAACCCTGTGAAGATCCTTCAGTGGATTCTTCCTCTAAGTTCCAGAACTCAAAAGATTTCTCTCCTCTTCTGTGTGCCTGCCTGCACACTTACTCAATGCCCACCTGGCAGAGTGTCTTCTCCCAGAAATTTCAATAGTTCTGTACTCTTATGTGCACCTATGCACCTTCTCAATGCCCACCTGGCAGAGCTCTTCAGAATCCTAAGTGATTCTGGCTTTTGTCTGAACTCACAACAAAGTTCTTCTCAACGCACCACTGTGCATATGCTCAATGCCCTCCTGACAGAGCTCTACAGAATCCACAACAAAATTATGTCTGCAACTGTGTCTCTCATACACAGCCTTGCCTCCAAGGTATTCAAAAACCTTGAGGTCTTCTTCTGAGTTGTTGATTTCAACTTCTATGCCGCAACACGTCTTTGTCTGACTTCACAGAGTTTAGAAGTGAAACCTATGTGCACGGCTCTCAGAACCCACAACATTTTGTCACACCCTCTGGGTGTGAAGCCTCAAAGACCTTCACCTGAAATCAAACAAACCCTGCAAATGCACAACTACAACATACATTCACAATATATGAAGAACACTCACAGACATCCACATAATACAGAATTCATGCAGGAAAAACTGCTTCTGATTATATTAAAAATGGAAAATGCCTGTACTTTACAAGGTGTTCCTGAGCACGACCTGTAACAAGGTCTCGGATCCTTCTCTCTTCTGTTCTCTACTCGCAGACTATCACACAACTAACTCCTCTAAGAGATACAATCGATCTTTTTACATGAGGGGGCTCTTCAAGCTCTTCCCTCCAATCTACCTACCCTATTCAATCACATTGAATGGGATGTCTAGTCCAACATCTGGATCTAGATCTTAGCCTTGCAAAACATTAAAGGCCTATCTACCTAATGCCTGCGTAAAATCATGGCTCTATGTCTCAACAGCCTAAGCACTTAATTACATTCATTCAAATTTTAAATGGGGCTGCACCTCTCTCTCATATTTAAATGCATGCGTGCTGACACAGCTGGCTGGCTAGATGGCAGACATGGAGAGATGCTCCTACATCATACTCCTCAGCTGCAAAATCATGAGCTCCTGCTCATGTGCTTCCCATATCAGCTGCTAAAATCCCCCTGGATCCCAAAAAAATATCTGGAGCTGTTCATCCACTCCATCCTGCTGCTTCTACGTTGTTGTTGTTTCTTCTCTTCTGCTTAGCTTCTCTTTGCTGGAATTCTCTGCTGATCGGATCATCAGCTCCATGATCTCTTCGATCACTTCTTCCAACTGCTCCAATGGCTGGCCCTATCCATGCAATCTCCTCAGCTGCAAAAATTTTTGGCACATAGGTAGATCACTGTGATCTCCCATGCCTCCTTCATCAGCTTCCAACTTCACCTGTTGGATGTGCATGCTCTGCACCTTCACCCTTCTCTCCAGGGCTTCAATTTCCTCATACAGATCAGCCAAACTAGTGTTGTCTGTCTCTTCTTCTTTTTCAGCTTCTGCAAACTCCCATGTTGCAGTCTTTTCAGTCTCCCGGCTGAAAATATTGAGCCAGTCCAACAACCCTGTGAAGATCCTTCAGTGGATTCTTCCTCTAAGTTCCAGAACTCAAAAGAGTTCTCTCCTCTTCTGTGTTCCTACCTACACACTTACTCAATGCCCACCTGGCAGAGTGTCTTCTCCCATAACTTTTAGCAGTTCTGTACTCTTATGTGCACCTATGCACCTACTCAATGCCCACCTGGCAGAGCTCTTCAAAATCCTCAGTGATTCTGGCTTTTTTCTGAACTCACAGCAGAGTTCTTCTCAATACACCACTGTGCATATGATCAATGCCCTCCTGATAGAGCTCTACAGAATCCACAGCAAAATTATGTCTGCAACTGTGTCTCTCATACACAACCTTGCCTCCAAGGTATTCAAAAACCTTGAGGTCTTCTTCTGAGTTGTTGATTTCAACTTCTATGCCGCAACACGTCTTTGTCTGACTTCACCGAGTTTAGAAGTGCAACCTCTGTGCACGACTCTCAGAACCCGCAGCATTCTGTCACACCCTCCAGGTGTGAAGCCTCAAAGACCTTCACCTAAAATCAAATAAACCCTACAAATGCACAACTACAACATACATTCACAATATATGAAGAACACTCACAGACATCCACATAATACATAATTCATGCAGGAAAAACTGCTTATGATTATATTAAAAATGGAAAATGCCTGTACTTTACAAGGTGTTCCTGAGCACGGCCTGTAACAAGGTCTTGGCTCCTTCTCTCTTCTGTTCTCTACTCGCAGACTATCACACAACTAACTCCTCTAAGAGATACAATCGATCTTTTTACATGAGGGGGCTCTTCGAGCTCTTCCCTCCAATCTACCTACCCTATTCAATCACATTTAATGGGATGTCTAGTCCAGCATCTGGATCTAGATCTTAGCCTTACAAAACATTAAAGTCCTATCTACCTAATGCCTGCATAAAATCACAGCTCTATGGCTCAACAGCCTAAGCACTTAATTACATTCATTCAAATTTTAAATGAGGCTGCGCCTCTCTCTTAGCTTTGAATGCATGCGCACTGACATGGCTGGCTGGCTGGCTGGCAGACATGGAGAGATGCTCCTGCATCATACTCCTCAGCTGAAAAATAATGAGCTCCTGCTCATGCACTTCCCATCTCAGCTATTGAAATCCCCCTGGATCCCAAACAAATATCTGGAGTTGTTCATCCACTCCATCCTGCTTCTTCTACGTTGTTGCTGCTTCTCTTCTGCTTAGCTTCTCTTTGCTGGAAGTCTCTGCTGATCGGATCATCAGATCCATGATCTCTTTGATCACTTCGTCCAGCTGCTCCAATGGCTGGCCCTGTCCATGCAATCTCCTCAGCTGCAAAAATTTTTGGCACATGGGTAGATCACTGTGATCTCCCATGCCTCCTTCATCAGCTTCCAACTTCACCTATTGGATGTGCATGCTCTGCACCTTCACCCTTCTCTCCAGGGCTTCAATTTCCTCATACAGATCAGCCAAACTAGTGTTGTCTGTCTCTTCTTCTTTTTCAACTTCTGCAAACTCCCATGTTGCAGTCTTTTCAGTCTCCCGACTGAAAATATTGAGCCATTCCTCAGAATTCTCATCATCCTCTTCTTCTTCTGTTGTCAACTTCAGTGCTACAACTTCCTCAGCTTCTTGGCTGAATGCATTGAGACACTCCTCATAATGCTCTTCTTCCTCTCCTGCTTGGGCAGCTTCAGATATCTTCTCCAATCCTTCTGCGATAGTCTCCGCTAGCTATCCTTCTGTTGTTGTTGCATCCACAACACATATTTATGCCTCCCCCTGGGCGCATGGTAGGAATATTTGAATTCCCCCAATCATTAGAAGATCCCTCATATCTTCCTCCTCTGTCAGCTACATATGCTGATCTAAATCCATCTCTAAATTTATGAGACCCTCAGATAGTCTCATCTGCTCTGTCAGCTCCTCTGGATGATTCTGACTCATTTTCTCATCCCTGCCCACCTAGCAATATGGGATGCTTCCACTACCCTCCTAGAAGTCTTAGAGATCTCGCAGCGATCTCATTTCATTGCCCCGCCGGCAATGTGAAATTCCTTGGTTGTCCTCCTGACAGTCCCTGAGATCCCGCAGTGATCTCAACTCGTTGCCTCCATGGCAATTGGGAATTTCCTCTCTGCCCTCCTGGAAGTGCTTGAGATATTCAAATGATCCCATTTCATTCTCTTCACCGAGAATGTCCCCATTCTCTGGTTCACATACCTGAACCATTTCTTCCTCTTCCGTGGTCTTGAGTTTTTCCGCATGCCTCAGCCATCCTTTTAACAGCCTACGCTGTCTTCTAGCCATCAACTCCTTGATTGGCCATTTCATCTTCGGCTCCTTCATGGGCCACTCACACACCCATCTTGTCTTCTTATCTTGCCGCATCTTCAATTTGAGCTTTTCCATGTCTGCCCTTATTTCGACGAGCTCTTTATCCATCTCTACAAGCTCTTCTTCTTTTCTCTTCTTCCCAACATGCCTATGGCCTTCAGTAACTATGGTGTTGTCTCTGTCTGCTTTCCTAGCAAACCTGCCACTGTCACTCTTCACTAAGAGTGTTACCAGCTTCATCCTCTAGTCCTCCTGACTGCTTATGGACTGTAACCTACCTGCAAACAAATCCTTACAGATTTTTCAGCGCTCTATCTTCTTCCTTCGGCTTCTCCCTCTGGTTGAAATATACAAACAGAGTTCTAGCTCTGATACCACTTGATGTGTATCAGAGTTCTATTTATCTCTTGCTCCTCTTACCTGAAATATACAAACAAGAATCTGCTCTGATACCACCTGATGCAATAAAGCTTCACGACCACCACCTCATCACGCTCCTGCTCACAGGATCGTTCTCATTCATTCATGAGACGAATTAGCTCTTTGGATCCCCACTGGAATCTCTGATGAAAACTCGATCCACAGGTCCTTCTTACCCTGTCACGGCCTTCTAGACGACCATGAACAAATTCCCCACAGGGAATGTAATATCAGGTTTTGGGGTTTCGTGGTCGCCGACGTTGAGAGTTCTTTACCTCTTGAATCCTCGATTTCTGATGAATATATTTGCCGATGCGCCTTTTACGCGCCTTAGCCTCTCCTGGCTATGCTCTGTTCCATGTGACTGCTAATTCATAAGACCGCAGCCTTATCCTTCTTTTGGGGTTTTGGGCTTCAAAATCCTGATGTGCCCCAACCTCTATTAACTCTCCGGCTAGACCTTTGGTCCACACGACCTCCCCCTTATATGACCGCAACCACACTTCTTATCGGGGCTTTAGACTTTCTTATGTCGAAAACATATGTCCTCGGGATTCACGATCCCTCGAATCCTGATTTCCCGCTATACTGACAGCTGGCCCCCACAATGGAGCTTCACACTTTATCGGGGTATTGCGTTTCACAATTCTGAAATGTCTGGACTTTTGTCCACGTGATTCCCGATCCTCCGAATCCCAATATATCGATCCTCTGATCACGCTCTCGGCCTTGACCTTTCAACAATCCTTCACCCCATCAACATTTTGGACTTTGCGATACCGAAATGCTTGAACTCTTTGATCTCGGGATCCCCGATATCCCAATTCCCGATACGTCGATAGATGACCTCCTTTCGGGACTTTCCTCGATGACTTTGATTGCTGCTGCACGTCCTCCTTCGATGGATGGTCCTGATCGCCTCTTGCAATTTTGAGACTTCTGATGTCCCGACTCTTTCGACCTCGAGAACTCTGATTTCCCGAGCACCGATATCCTGATGTCTAGTGCCCGGATCTCCGAAATGGATGATCGCATGACACGCATCCTCTCTCAGAAGGACGGTCCAGATTTGTGTCGGGGTTTTCAGGGTGGACTTACCCAATCTCCTGTCCACGGGAATGACAAAATGACGATTCCTGATGCCTCGATATCCCGATATTTTTCAGGAATTTTCTCCTCCTTTTCACGAGGTTAACTTCCTCACAACTCTCTGCAGATCTGACGGTTGTCGAGTCTTTGGATCAAGATCCGATGGTCCGGATGATGGTTATCTAGATCAAGATCCGACGGTCTAGATTCGTTCTTCCTCAGTGCGCTCCTCCGGCTGCTCCATGGATGTGAAAACCAACGGTCTAGATCTCCTTCTCTCGTCAATCAGACGGCTGTTGTGCTCTCTCCTGAGCTTGCGTACCTTCTTCCCAGGCTTGGGAAAAATTCAATTTTCCGAAAGGCTTCAACCCTTGCCTTCTTTCCTCTATGGGCTCTTCGACTTTGAGCTCCTCGCCTGCGCATTTAAAAACGTTGTTCCTCCTAAGATTTTACTTCCTTCAAATCCTTGAAGTATTCTTTGACTTCTGTGCCTTTGCAGAGTCTTCACGCATGCAAAAGTGCTATCTCTCCTGAGCTTCTACAAGTACTCATACCCCTAAGGGATTTTATCTTTCTTCTCCCTCAGATGGAGAATGTATTGGATGCCCTCCTGGATATCCTTCTACTCAAGCAACCTCTTGCTAATTCTGCGGGGTGTCAAACAACCCTGTGAAGATCCTTCAGTGGATTCTTCCTCTAAGTTCCAGAATTCAAAAGAGTTCTCTTCTCTTCTGTGTGCCTGCCTGCACACTTACTCAATGCCCACATGGCAGAGTGTCTTCTCCCAGAACTTTCAGCAGTTCTGTACTCTTCTGTGCACCTATTCACTTGCTCAATGCCCATCTAACAGAGCTCTTCAGAATCCTCAGTGATTCTGGCTTTTGTCTGAACTCACAACAGAGTTCTTCTCAATGCACCACTGTGCATATGCTCAATGCCCTCCTGACAGAGCTCTATAGAATCCACAGTAGAATTCTGTCTGCAACTGTGTCTCTCATACACAGCCTTGCCTCCAAGGTATTCAGCAACCTTGAGGTCTTCTTCTGAGTTGTTGATTTCAACTTCTGTGCCGCATCACGTCTTTGTCGGACTCTGCAGAGTTCAGAAGTGCAACCTCTGTGCACGACTCTTAGAACCCACAGCGTTCTGTCACACCTTCTGGGTGAGAAGCCTCAAAGACCTTCACCTGAAATCAAACAAACCCTGCAAATGCACAACTACAGCATACATTCACAATATATGAATAACACTCACAAACATCCACATAATACAGAATTCATGCAGGAAAAACTGCTTCTGATTATATTAAAAATGGCAAATGCCTGTACTTTATAAGGTCTTCCTGAGCACGGCCTGTAACAAGGTCTCGGCTCCTTCTCTCTTCTGCTCTCTACTCGCAGACTATCACACAACTAAATCCTCTAAGAGATACAATAATCTTTTTACATGAGGGGGCTCTTCGAGCTCTTCCCTCCAATCTAGCTACCCTATTCAATCACATTGATTGGGCTGTCTAGTCCAGCATCTGGATCTAGATCTCATCCTTACAAAACATTAAAGGCCTATCTACCTAATGCCTGCATAAAAGCACGGCTCTATGGCTCAATAGCCTAGGCACTTAATTACATTCATTCAAATTTTAAATGAGGTTGCGCCTCTCTCTCAGCTTTGAATGCATGCGCGCTGACACGACTGGCTAGCTGGCTGGCAGACGTGGAGAGATGCTCCTGCATCATAGAACATCATTTTGAACAACATAGTGTTTTGTTTATTCTTATGAGTATGTAATCAGTAAGGTCCATTTTGTAACATTTTGGAGGACCAAAATGTATTTAGTGGGGATGTGTGATCCAAAATGGATCCCAGAGCCAAGATGGGACCAGGAAGGCCTAAAAATCAAAGTGCTCAGAATATCCTAAAACTGGACATGCGTGTAGACCTCATTGATATGAACCCAACACAACTTGAACAGGCTCAAATGGACACCATATGCGAAAGATATCGCAGTCTGCTTGTTTTTCCAAACATGTAAAATTGTGTTCACTGTGCAGTCCATACAGTGTTGACATGGCATTTGACCGTATAGTCTATATGGCCATATAGGTGACATGGAATTGGTGCATTGGCATGTTGACTAGGCATGATAGATGACATGTGGATGATTTGTTGGTTGAAACATATCCTTGTTCGAGTGAATAGCATGGTGCCATGTGGCCCAGTCTTGGGCTGCCACGTGGCACCCCTTCATTGGTTCGTTGTATTGGAATGTTTTTTGACTCAAGGGGATTCAAACCCGTGACCTATGGGCAGGGGGGGAGTGACTTGGCAAGGTCAGGATACTAGCCCGCCCATAATGGTTCTTAACAACCATAGTCTAAATTTTTTATTTAAAGGGATTTAGTTGTAAGTTCGGGAGAAGTTAAGGGTTGGGGCCTAGACCCAGCCCCCGACGTTACCATACGACCGTTGTAATGTGACCATTCCTTTTGTATTGGCATGGGCCACTCCACTCCATTCAGCCCATAGTTCAAGCTATTCCATGTGACTATTGGATGTGACCAGACCTTCAACCATCGTGCAAAATTTGGGGTTAACGTCGGTCAACCAGGCTAGCCCACTGACCAGGGTGCGTAACCAAGAGCCATATGACCGGAGCGCTAATAGTTGGGTGCGTGGTGTATAAGGGTGCAGCCACATGTCCAAACACCTATGACCAGGAGCCAGGACCGGAGGGGGCTAACGAACCAGCGCCAACCCAAGGCCACATGGAGAGCAGCCACGTGACCAAGAGCCTGAGGAAAAGGGGTTGAACCCTATTATGTTCCAAAATATGGGTTTTCAACCATATATTAAAATATTTTAATGGATTTTAACCAGTTTTGGGAGATTTAGTCCATTTTTGGAGGATCTTGGGCCCTTTTTTAGGCCAGATCTTGGGGGGAAGTTGGGAGTTTGTTACCCACTTCAAGACTATTTAAAATAGTAGTTTTTGATAGCCTTAGGAGAGGTTCAGATCAGGAAAATGTTGATGAATTGTTGAGGCAAAGCCATTTTTATGCAAGGAAGTTGTTGAGGAGAGCAACTTTGCGGGCCATTTCTAGGAGCTTTGTTCATCCGTTTTTAGTGCCATCAGTTTTGATGGGTTCTTGAGATCTAGAAGAACACAAATAAATCATTTTTGTAATCCATTAGCACTTTTATGATGTACATTTGAATATTCAAACAGAAATAATAAAGCCTCACCCACTGAGACAAAGGCCTGGAGACATAGGCAAGATTGTCGAACTCCATTATCAAATTTGTTGTTTATGGTTTTTTTTCTTTATCATTATTTCTAGATCTGTATATTTCTTTATGGCTACTATGTTTCCTCATTAATTCTTCCTCTTTCATTAATTTCCTAAATGGTAAATTAACACATGCTTTAAAACTAAACCATTGTCGTTAAAAGATCTCATCAGATCACACTTGCCTTTGACTGATTTTGGAATTTTGTCCAACCGTTGGATTCAATAATCCATGCAATAAAAATTGTGAGAGTCTAAGGGATTCTAAGGAATAAGGACTCTTCCTTATTGTGCACTCCTTAGAATCTTTGTAAGCAACTGCCTCAGTCCACCCTCATGAAATCGTGGACCTCTCAAACTAGGTAATCGTTAACCTACTATTCGAGCCATGATGGGAGTGGTAGTAGTTTTTGATAGGGACGTTGCCACACCTCTCCCTCAATTTCTGGTTTATGTGCATGGCCCCTCTACTCTTTATGTGAGACAGATTAACAAGCATCATCAAGCTTACATCCACTGAAAAAATAGTGTCAATAATATATATACATAATCATACCGAAAGAAAATCAATTGTCATGTGTGCGTAAAATGAAATACTCAAAAAAATACAATCCACTCCGTGACTCAATCCGAACTCCAAGGATGTCCATCAATGCCATCAACATCCATAACCTATCATGTGCCCTACACACTCAGGAAAAATCGTCAATAACATCTTCCAATATATATACATCAATATAAAAATAAGTCACAACAAAACATCATCATCATATGTAACCCATAATCAAAACTAAATCATAATATATCATAACCAAATCACTTGCACGTAAGTGTCCTCAAAGAATATGTCAATAAAAGTGTGCTCAACATAGCGGGATGTTACATACACCCCCTCTTGTTTCAAACTTCATCCCACAGTTTGTACAGTATATAAATGCAATTAAATATAAGTATATGGCATATATCTATATGTCTAATCTATCAAACAAGTAAGGAAATTGTTGACGCATCTCATATGCGTCCTCCCAAGTAGACAAGTTTAGAATATAGTTGTCCCATTGGACCTTGACCTGGTCGACTATTCAACGTCATAGCTGTCAAATGCGATGGTATAGAATGTGGATTGGCTCCGCCATGAGAGAACCCTCATCTGACACCTGCAAAGAAATCATTTCAATAACATGTGAAGGATCACTAATATATTGTCTCAATACGGATACATGAAATACATCGTGTGTATGCCTCAAAGAATCAGGAAAGGCTAGTCGATAAGCCATGGGTCCTTTCTTTTCCACAACCTCGAAAGGTCCCACAAACCTAGGAGAGGGTTTAACACCCTTTCCAAACTTTATCTAAGTCTTGTGTGGTTTCACCCGCAAGAAAAATTTGTCCCCGACTTCATAACTGAAAACACGATGTGTATCAACATAACTATTTTGTCGACCTTGCGCTTCTTTAATCCTCTATCTTATCGATTGCATCTATTATTACATTCCTTTAATCACTTTTGGTCCTACCAGGGCCCTATCCTCAAGTCAATTTGAACTCAATAGTGTCTGACACAGTCACCTGTAAATAAACTCAAATGGGGTCATCTTAATGGTACTCTGATAGTTTTTGTTGTATGAAAACTCTACTAGTGGAAAGAAATATTCCCAACATTTATGTTGGTCCATTACATACATACACAACATATCCTCCAAAATCTAGTTTGTTCTTTCTGTTTGTCCATCTGTCTCTGGGTGATATGTTGTACTAAAGTTCAGTTGTGTTCCCAAAGCCTCTTGTAAATTGGTCCAAAATTGTCCTTTAAAAACCGATCCTTGATTGGATATGATCCTTCTTGGTACTCTGTGTAACCTCACAATCATGTTAACAAAAAATCTAGCTACATATGGTGCCTGTAATGTCATATGCACTGGAATAAAGTGTGCACTCTCTGTCAGAGTGTCAAATACCACAAAAATTGATTTGTTTCTCCTTGTCGTCATCGGTAATCCAACAATAAAGTCCATCGAAATGACTTCCCATTTTGATTCAGGAATAGTGTGTGGCTTTAAAAATCCTATTGGATGTCTATGTCCATCCTTCATTTGCTGACATTATAGACATCTCACCACGTAGCCAACTATGTCTTCTTTTATTCCATTCCATAAGAATAAAGGCTTAAGGTCTACCTTCATCTTCGTGTCTCCTGGATGAGCTATGTACACTGCTCTATGATCTTTTCTCAAGATCAAACTTCTTAATTCATCATTAGGTGGTACGTAAATTCTTATGTTAAATGTCAACAATCCATCATTGTCTAAAGAATAACGTTCAAACTTCGGTACCATCATGGTATTTCATCCAATATTATCCTTAACTTATTTATACCAGTCATCGTCAATGCGTAAATTTAGAATCTTTTCTCGAAGATTTGTCTTAAGAGGTATTACCGAGAATATGCATGGTCTTTGACTCAATTCATATGCCACTCTGTTCACCATTCCTTTAATGTAAGTGATCTCAAATTCATATTCGCTAAGTAATTCTAACCAATGCCTTTATCATGCGTTCAAGTCACACTACGTAAATATATGTAGCAATCCACAGTGATCTATCTTTAATTCGAATTTTCATCCAATTAGATAGTGTCTCCAAACTCTCAAGGAATATACAATTTCTAATAATTCCAAGTCATGCGTTGTGTAGTTCTCTTCACGCCTTCTCAATTTCCTTGAAATGTAAGCGATCACTCAACCATTTTGCATCAAAACTCTGCCTAAACCTTCCTTGGAAGTGTCTGTGCACACCAAGAATTCCTTATCCATGTCTGGGACTTTTAGTATTGGTGTTTTCATCAACTCCTTACGATTTTTAAATGCTTATGTGCATTTCTCTGTCCAAACAAACTTCTTGTTTTTCTTTTGCAATTCCATGATCGGATTTTCTATCTTCGAAAAACCTTCAACAGATCATCAGTAATATCCTACTAAACCCATAAATCTACATACTTTTTGTACATTTGTTGATGATGGTCATTCCATAATAGCTTCAAATTTCGTTGGATCCACAACGATACCTTCACCATATATTATATGTCTCAAATAATGAATCTTTGATTGGTAAAAAGAACATTTCGATAGATTCCCATACAATTTGTTTTCTCATAGACATTGTAGGACCAATCTTAAATGTTCATGATGATATTCTTTCGTTTGAGAATAAATTAGTATGTCATCAATAAATACTTGAACAAACTTATCCAAGTATTTACGAAACACCCCATTCATCAAACTCATAGTGTCTGAATCTTGTCTTAAATGTGGTATTGGAGATATCTTCTTCCTTAATGTGTAATTGATGATATCTCGATCTCAAATCAATCTTTGAAAACATCATCACTCCCTTCATCTGGTCAAATGAATCATCTATTATTGGCAATAAATACTAGTTCTTGATCATCGCTTTATTCAATTAACAATAGTCAATACAAAGTATCCACAATCCATCCTTATTTCTCACAAAAATAACTGTTGCACCCCACGGTGACACACTTGGACATATAAGTCCCAATTCCAACAATTCCTTCAATTACATTTTCAACTACTGCAATTCAGGCGTTGATATTCGATGTTCATTCTCACTATCAGTTTAGTTCCATGATTCAAGTCTATTGTAAACTCCAACTCTCTTTTGGGCAGTAAACTTGGTAACTCTTTTGGAAACTCGTCGGAAAACTGTAGTACTACAAGAAGGTTTTCTAATCCTACCACCTCTCCCTTTTCATTCAGCGCTAAGATTTCATATAGCTTGCATCCCTTGGGCATACTCTTCTATAGTTGTAGGGAAGAAATAAATCTCAAGAACACCCCTTGGTTCCTTCCTACAATCACTCTAATCTATCCCAAATAATCTATCAATATTAACCATTTCATCTTACAGTTAAGTATTGCATCATGTGATTCTAACCAATCCATACAATCACTATGTCATAAGATCCTAATATTTTGACATATAGGTTGGCCTTTGTTACAAAATATCCCAAGTTAATGTTACAGTCTATAACATTTCCTCCAACCTTATGTTTAGCACTAGATTCCATTTCTACGTATCTAAACTCATCCTGCTCAACTACCTTTACCTTAATTCTCTTTATCACTACACTAGAGATAAATCTCTCTGTAGCACCTGGATCTATCAAAACACTAAAATTTTGGTCGACGATTGTAGATGACGTCTCGAACATAGTGGACTCGTGCTCGGCCTTGGGTTTATTCACCATTGCATGTATCTTGTGGGCCTTTCCCAAGTCTCCAACTGTAGTGGGTCCTGATGATCCTACCTCTATGGCCTTCTTAATCGAAAATCCTCACTGGTAATGTGGCTCTCCACATGTCCAACATCCATCCTTTGGTCTAGTACTCCTGATCCCTGAAGTAGAAGCTACTAGCCTAGCAGTTTGTGATCCAGTTCTATTTTACTGAACAGGCCTAAAATATTGTTGTTGTTGATGCAGATGACGTTGCTACTATTTCTATGGTCCTCTGTTGAACATTTTTTCATCATGGTGTCATGAACATAGGTCCTCAGGGTGTATCTCGATGCCCTGAAGTTTGTCTGACTGGTGTCTGATGTTGTTGCACTCCTGATGTCATCTGTCCAGTTGGTATAGAAGGATTCCTTCCCTGAACCTCATTGTTCAGCTCTTCCTCAACTATGAGAGCCTTATGAAATGCATCATGCAACATCTAAGGCATCAAAATCCTCACCTTCTCATGAATGTTTAAGTTAAGGCCAAACACAAAATTGTTGAACTTTAACTTCTCCATGTTCATATATGGAGCATACCTAAGTAGCTCCATGAATCTGAACTTATACTTTGGCACCGTATGACCTCCCTGTCATAAGGTGTTGAACTCATTAAGCTGACACTCAATCAATTCCTATGACAAGTACCTCTTGGAACTATTCCTCAAACGAATCCAATGACATGTCTTCAATGACCATGTTTAGTTGAGGTAGGAGCGTCTTCCACCATAGAAGAACACTCCCCTTCAGCTGAAATACTATCATGTAGACTTTCATGTTGGAGGTGTAATCACAAAGTGAGAATCACATCGCCATGCTCTCCAACCATGCCTCAACGGCCGAGTCACCTATGGCACCCATAAACTTGGGAAACTTCACCTTCTTGAGTTATTTGTGCATACTATTACTACTAGATGGACTGCATTGTGAACCCTCATTGGGTACAGATGCTCTACCCTCGTCTCGATCCAGTCAGTTAATCAATGCCTCTAACATTCTCTAGAAGGATCTCATCATACCTACCACATCTACCACAACAACTTTCTCCTGCTCAGTGACTTGTTATTATCCTAGGGGGTTAGACCCCTCTGGCATGGATACTATCAGAGGTGTCACACCTCTTCCTCTAACCCCACATCATCTACTTCCCTTGCATCCTCTAACCATGATTACCTACATGTACAATTTTTCAAAATTTAATCAGTGATATAATTTCAATCATTAGTTTGACATAGTTGAAGGAGAAATAGTCCAATGTCGTGGGGTTGAACCCGCTCCGATACCACATGTAACGACCCCTCTGTTAAGACACCAAATAAGTGAGTATAGTAGAGGTAAATGTTTTTTTTTTGAAACAATTGTTAGGACAAGTGATATGCGATAACAACATACATCAATAGTTACACATTCAATCTCATTACATCACCACACAACAAAAATCTAAATACAACATCACCATTATTCAAGTTCAACCATATCACATAAAGATAACATAAGATATCTACCTGCCCAAACTATCCTACAAGGTTAGGACCTCCAAGACACATAATCAACGCTCAAGTCTAGGATCCATCCGATTGATTTTGACCATTTAAGGTCTCATGACTGGTGATTGTTCTGAAGAACAAGAAGATATATAATTCCCTTAACCATAATCCTAATCCGAAAATTTGTGACTAAATCAACAACAATACCCTTCATAAATTCTTTAAATATAGAGTATAATCTACTACTATTTAACAATCATGAAAGAAAATTTATTGTGTACTAAGCAAGAACATTTTATAACACTTATCAAGAAGCATAACAAGAATTTCCACTTAAAATCCACTCATATGTTTTCTAGATAGAAGGTACTACATTTTTCAAAATCCTATCAGAAATAATCAATTTCATTCAATTTTAACTCACAATTTCATTTTATTCAAGACCCAAACATCGAGAGTCAACAACAAGTCTTAATTAGTACAGGTTGAGTCGTGATTCTGAAATGACAATAAAATTTCAATGTTACAAAAATAGTTTCAACACCCATAAATCTTATGGTGAACAAGGGTTAATCGAAATTCAACTAACACATAGAAATCATAATGGTTTCAACACAGATTAGAAAATTTTACAGTGGATCAATCTTAAAAATTAAAAAAACAACACAATTTACAGCTACCCAATTATACAATGATTAATAATTTTAAACACATTGGTTGCAATTTGATTTGGCAGAGAATCAAATAAAGTTCTAATGACAGGATATACAAACAAATTTTTCAAAGATTCAATATTTTTCAATTACAGGAGCTGTAATATGATTTGGTAGTGAATAAAATAATTTCTAAATGACCGGAGCTATAATTAGATTTGGCAGCGATTCAATATTTTTCAATGATAGAAGCTACAATATGATTTGGAAATGAATCAAATAATTTCTAAATGATACGAGCTACAATTAGATTTGGCAGGGATTCAATATTTTTCAAATACAGGAGCTGCAATATGATTTGGCACGAATCAAATAATGTTCTAATGATAGGAGATATAATTAGATTTTCCAACGGTTCAATAATTTGTACTATGGATAAAACAATGAAGCAATTATCATCACAAAAATTCCCTTCATGATATGCAATGGAATAATACCACAAACCCACCAATGTTGATCCAACATGCCAATTAATTAGGTAATTATCATACAAATAGCCTTTCATGATGGTCAATTTAAATTACATCAAGCTAAATTTCGTTTCCAGAAATATAATATTGACATGCAGTGATCCGTTAACATTTCAATCTCCCATTGTAAAAGTCAATCGCAAGGACTCGTCATAACTCTAAATTCCTGACTTACAACAACTTATATAGTGAACCATGATAACATCATAATCAAGATCTATAAATTCAATTGGCAATGATTGAGGAAAAACGATATTCCTGGGTTGCAATTACGTTGGCAGTTTTCAAGAGGAACAAAAGAAAATTCATTCCTGGAATCTAATGACTAAATACAGAGACCAAGGAAATAAAAAATTCAGGATTGAATCAATTGAAATGAACCCACAAAATTCTCGTTTCAGTAATTGCGATTTTGAATGGGTAGCAACCAAGTGTAGACCGGGTTTTTTGGTAATTCCTTAGATTACCATACAATCCTAACTCCAGATCATCAGATATGACAGTGTCTACACAAAATTTCATTTCAGGAAGCAAATCGATTAAGTAGTTCAGGGTTTTATGATTGAAATGAACCCAGGAAATTCCTGTATCAGTGATTGCAATTTTGAATGTGCAGCAACCAAGTGTATATCAGGTTTTTTCGGTAATTCCATACATTACTATACAATCCTTCTGGGTTATCAGATATGATAATGTCTACTCAAAAATTTGTTTCAAGAAGCAAAAAAATTCATTAGTTCGGGATTTGATGAGTTCACTTACAATGAATCCATAAAATTACTTTCAATTGCAACTAAAACACAAGGATTTGGAAGATCTAACATTCTGGTTTTACCTAAAATTTGTAAAGACCCACACTAAATTTTAATGCGAACAACAATTAAATTGACACAGAACATCAATTTCGCTAAATCAGGTTGTGGTAGTTTATATGGTAGCAATCATAAAGAGTAAGTAATTTGGACATGTAAATCTAAATGAAACATTCAATTAATTCTAAGCATAGAGCAAACAAGTTAAAGAAAATCTGAGGAATCAAAAATTTGGGTTGTAAAATGATTGACCGCTCAATTAAACAATTAAGGAAAAATTCACTTGGAAAAAATTCAGTGAACAACCTCAACATCCAAGTCTATAAAAATTTGATAATAAAAGAAATCAGATTTTTGGGTTGTATATTAATTTGGCAATGAAGTACAAATTTTAATTTTAGGAAGAAACAAAATGCGGTGATAAAAAAAAAAAGGAATTCCATACTCAGATTTTGAAATAAAGTATACTCCTTTCTTCATAAAGGAAAGAGTCTAGAAGGCATCCCTATAAATTCATATTACAAAAGTTGTATTTTAATTTGGCAGTGATAACTTAATGTCTAAATTTTTGTTTATAACACAAAATGGTAGCAAACAAACTTAATCCTAAATACAAATCACTCTTTTTACAAAATTAGAAAATCAAATTAAAATACTAGAACCGTTGAAGATGGAGAATTGAGGAAGTCCACCAATGCCTCATGTTCCTTCTGTTTTCCCATTTGTTAATCATCGAGACTTCATTGGTACCTCCCAACCAATGTTATGGGTACTCTTCTTCCCCCTTAGCCCCTCGATCCGCAAAGGGGACACACACAAGAAACCAACAAATGATATCTCCAAGGCTTGCCTCACAAGATAGATCTTCCACTCTTTCTACAAGCTTGGTATCCCAACTCTCACAAGTAAAACACAGTCAAAACCATTTTAGTAGCATAACTTTACCAAGAATAAGTGTGATCCATTTTCCTTCTAAACCATTTGTTTTATAGAAATATTACAAATAACACATGTCCTCATACGCAATTAATTATATTTTTAATTAATTTAATTGGGAATATTCACCCACACACTTGTCACACTCTCCCCAAGTTGCACAAGTAAATACCATTTTTCTTTTATTTAAAGAGCCATTTTTCGTCACATTCCCCAATGTGTTCCTATTTTCGCTCTTAGTTGTCCATTTGTCCCCCAATTTCTCATTTAATGAGTGTCTCCTAACTAGATCTTAGTTAGAGTTGGATTATGAGTCTTCTTCTAGTTAGACTAGTGGTAGCTAGACTCTAGATATCATTCTATGTATACACCTATTCTCTCATATTTTATTTCTTTCTATTTTAAAAATCCCTTTTAATATTTTCATACACACATGTGCATTCTATCCAATCTTTAGATTTTTTTCTCATTTTTTTTCCTTAAATTGATTTATCTCTATTCTTTTAATTTAGTCCCTTAACTAAACTTAGACTTAGGCTTAGTCTTAGAATTAGGCTTAATATTTTATTGGGATTTATAATTAGTAAATTCATTTTTTAATTAATTATTTTAATTCGACAAGTTCTAATCAATTCAATGTTTTCTAGGCCACCTAGATTTATCGACTCAAGTTTTTTTTTAATTACGCAGCATGCCCTTCAAGACACACCTTCGTGCTCCAAGGGTACCACTAACCTTTGACCAGTTTTGGAATTTTTTCCGACCCTTGGAGTCAATACTCCACTAGGTTGACCTTGTGAGAGACTAAGGGCTTCTAAGAAATAAGGACTTCACTTTATTGCGCACTCCTTGGAATTTTCGTGAGCGACTGACTCTGTCTGCCCTCATGACATCATGGACCTATCAAACTAAGTAATTTTTAACCTACCATTCGGCCACGACAGGAGTGCTAGTAGGATGTGACAGGGACACTGCCACACCTCTCCCTCATTGTTTGGTTTGTGTGCATGGCCCCTCTACTCCTTATGTGAGTCGGATTAGCAAGCATCGTCAAACCTGCATCCACTGACAAAATAGACCAATAATCTGAATACATAATCATACAGACAACAAATCATCTGTCATATGTGTGTAAAATAAAATACTCAAACAAATACAATCCACTCCCTGACTCAATCTGGAGTCCAAGGAAGTCCATTGATGCAATCAACATCCATAACCTGTCATGTGCCATGCACACTTAGGAAAAATTGTCAATAACATCTACCAATATATATACTTCAATATAAAAATAAGTCACAACACAATATCATCATCATATGTAACCCATAATCGAAACTAAATCATAATATATCATAACCAGATCACTTGCACACAAATGTCCTCAAAGAATATGTCAATAAAATTGTGCTCAATAGAGAGGGATGTTACAAATTCAACTTTCCCAAAATTGAATTAAGGAAGATTGATGGTACAGAGGTTTTTACTTGGGTGAACCAAATAGAGAAATATTTTGAGCTACATAATATCATGGATGATAGGAAAATGATTCACATAGAAACTTTGAACTTTGAGATAAAACCATATCAATGGTATCAATGGATAGTGAAAAGGAAACCCCATTTATGTCACTACACTTTGGGTTTATTTACAAGAGACTTAGAAGAACAATATGGGAAAGTTTGGAAACAATACTACTTCATTCAATTGACAAGAATCAAGCACTTAGGTGATATTGAAGATTATAATTCATAATTTTAGGTATTGGCCACAAGGGTGGATAACATAAGTGATGAACAATCGTTGGAAGCCTACATGGGTGTATTAAAAGAAGACATTAAACATGATATTTTCTAAAGACAACCTATAGCTATTGTGGAAGCTATGCAAAATGCTCGTCATATTCAGGAAACAAATAAGGTTACACACAAGTATAGCATTAAAAGTAGAGATCGTTTTGGGGGGCATAAGACAACCATACCTCAACCAACAAGTTTGACACCTCAAAAAATGGATGAAAGAAGAGAAAAAGGATTATGTTTCAATTGTGATAAAAAATATATTAAAGGGAATAAATGTGATGAGAAGAATTTATTCTACATAGACTGTGAAGAAGAGGAAGATAGAGTACATAAACCAACAAGGTTGAAACCTCAACAAATGAATGAAAGAAGAGAAAAAGGACTATGTTTCAATTGTGACAAAAAATACAGTAAGGGACATAAATGCGGTGAGAAGAAATTATTCTACAAAGATCGTGAAGAGGAAGAAGATCAAGAATTGGAACCGTCACAAGACCCAAATCTAGAAGAGGCTAATCCAACAATATATTTCCACGCATTGGCCTGTATCATTACTCCACAAACCCTCAATATACATGGATACATAACAAAGAAAAAGGTAAAAATATTGATTGATTCAGGTAGCACCCATAATTTCATGAATTACAAATTAGCAAAATATCTCAATTGCTTTGTATATCCAGCACCAGAAGTTCAAGTAAAGATTACAAATGGAGGTACCATAAATTTTTTAGGGAAATGCCATAGTATTAATCTCAACACAGGGGATTATTTTCTGGATAGCCCAATGATTTCCATTCAAATGGGGGGTGTTGATGTTGTATTATGGGCCAATGGTTGCAATCACTGGGAATACTGGCCTATGATTTTCAAAATATTTTCATGAGATTTTCCTCAAATGGAAAGGAAATTGAGCTTAGAGGTATCCAATGGAAACCCTATAAAGTGATAAGCTCTAATAGCATGGAAAAATTACTCAAAAGGGTACACTAGGGTGTAATTGCACAATTGTGCTCACTTGATGTTCAAACATCTATAGCCACTGCTCCATCAGATCTCCAAAATAATTATCAATAATCCTTCCAAGGTATTTGGTGAAATGCCTAAGGGTCTTCCACCTTCTCGAGATCATGACCATGTTATTCATTTGCAACCAGGAAGTGGACCACCTAATATTAGGCCTTACATGTATTCATATGCACAAAAGAGTGAGATTGAGCGCATGATCCAAGAAATATTAGAGGTTGGAATCATTCAGCATAACCAAATTTTTTTCTCTTCACTAGTGGTGTTGGTTACAAAAATGGATGGTTCATGGTGTATGTGTCCATATTATAAACAACTCAACAAATTGACCATCAAAGATAATTTTCCAATCCCTATCATTGATTAATTATTAGATGAATTGCACATATCAAAATACTTTACTAAGTTGTATCTTCGTTCGGGATATCATCAAATTAGAACGAGGCATGAAGACATTCCTAAAACAAATTTTAGAACACACGAATGTCATTATGATTTTTTGGTTATGCAATTTGGAATTATTAATGCACCTTCCACATTTCAAAGCTTGGTGAATTCTATTTTCAAGCCCTTCCTTAGAAATTTTTTGTTAGTATTTTTTGATGAAATACTAATCTACAACAAATCTTGGGAAGAGCATGTACAACATGTTGACATAGTATTACAACTATTGTAAGAGCAACAAATTTATGCAAATCCTTCCAAGTGTGCCCTTGGGGTTCAAGAAGTGGAATATTTGGGTCATATTGTATCTCATGAAGGTGTAAAAGTGGATCCTACCAAAATTAAATCTATGAGGGAATGGATAATTCCCAGAACCTTGAAGAAACTTAGAGGATTCTTAGGATTGACAGGCTATTACCGCAATTTTTTCAAGAACTATGGTAAAATAGAAGCACATCTAATGAAATTATTAAAGAAGGAAGCATTTTCTTGGACCAAAGAAGAAACCAAATATTTTGAAAAATTTAAGGAGGCTATGTGTACAACTCTCATCTTGGCCACACCTGACTTTACAAAAACATTTATTATGGAGTGTGATGCCTTAGGCCATGGAATTGGTGCAGTTTTAATGCATGAAGGAAGGCCCCTTTCCTTTGAAAGAAGCCAACTTAAAGGAAAAAATTTATTCAAACCCATTTATGAAAAATAAATGTTGGCCATAATACATGCAGTTCAGAAATGGTGCCCCTATCTAATAGGAAGACACTTCAAGGTAAAAACAGATCATGAAAATTTGAAGTACTTCTTGGAGAATCGATTATCTTCAAAAGAGAAACAAAAATGGGTTACAAATATGTTGGGTTATGACTTTGAAATTATCTACAAAAAATGAAAACATAATGTTCTAGAAGATGCCCTTTCTAGGAAAGAAGAAGAAACAAAAGGTTCACCATGTTCTATTTCTATCCCACAATCTAATTGGGTGGAAGAAGCAAGGGTAGAATGGAATCAAGATAAAGAGGTATGCAATATCATTCAACAAATATATGAAGACCCCAATTTAGTATATAATTTTGTATGGAAGAATGATTTTCTATGGTATCAAGATCGTCTATACTTATGTAAGAATTCCCAACTTAAACAGAAGATCCTTCTGGAATTGCACACTTCTCCTATAGGGGGGTATTCAGGATTCTTGAAAACATACCACAAGATCAAGAAGGATATTTTTGGGGAAGGTATTAAAAATGATCAAAATTTTGTTTCTAAATGTTTAGTCTACCAACAGAATAAGGGAGAGACAATCAAGACTCCAGGTCTCCAACAACCATTAGCTATACCAAGCCAACATTGGGAAGAAGTTTCAATGGATTGTATTACAGGTTTACCCAAATCCGAAGGAAAGACTATCATCATGGTAGTAGTGGATCGAATACCAAAGTATGATATTTTTTTCTCTCTTTTTCATCCTTTTAAAGAAAGTACAGTAGAAGAAACATTCATGGAAACAATTCAAAAACTACATGGAGTCCCCAAGATTATTGTAAGTGACAGAGACCCAATTTTCACTGGAAATTTCTGAACTGAATTATTTTCTTTTTTGGGTACAAAATTGGCTCATAGCTCATCTTACCACCCTCAATCTGATGGGAAAACTGAGATTGTAAATAAATGTCTAGAAGGATATCTTCATTTCTTTGCATCTTATAAAGAAACACAATGGGTCAAGTGGTTTCCCTTGGCGGAATGGTGGTATAACACATCCTTCCATACTTCATTAAAAATGTCTCCATTTCTGGAACTTTATGGATATCATCCTCCATCCATCACATCAACCTTGAAAGGGAATACAAAGGTTCAAGCAGTGGAGGACCACATAGGGAACCAACAAGAGGTCCTCAAACTATTGAAGGAA
>JZKD02S2136990.1:104880-119541 GCA_000966675.3 Picea glauca | reverse complement strand
ATTAGAGATTTCAATCTTTATTTCTTTAGAACATTGCAACAAATCTCAAAACAACAACATCCTAATGATCCTATGATATTTAGATTCTACAAGAATGTTATTCCAACAAATGTTAAGTATTCAATCAAGTTAGCATTTGCATGAAGCAATGATAAACAATTTTGACATGGAATAATATATGTTAGAAAGTAATGCTAATCCAGACATTATCTTAGGACGAGTACAAAGGAAAATGTCCTCTATTTCTATAACAAACCAAGGTACTTATTCCTCATCAAGGGCCATAGATGATCATTGCATAGGAAGAGGACATTTTCAAGGACAACCTCCTAATGTAATAAATATTCTTATCAATGAAGATATCTCATGAACAATTCAAAAATAGCCCATTTGAGAAAATACATCAGGAAAATGTAGAATGAGATAATTCGCATAAAAAGAAAAATGATGACTTGAGGCCAATACAATAGCCTCAGAATGTTAGAACATCCTCTTATTTTAGAAATGGAATGGAAAGAAATCAAGGAGTTGATGAAAACAGACCTAGATTTCCTCAAGTTCCTAACTTAAATGTCATCATAATGGATGAAAGTGATGAATATCATAATGTATGTTTTGAAGATGAAGAACTGACATAATCTCAAATTATCGTTGAAGATTCACTCTCTTAGCCCTTGGAATATGTGGAAATTGATAGTAATATATCACCACATGTAGAAGGATATTTTGTTAAAGAAGGAGAATGGTATCCCATCAAGCAACATGATCAATAAAATTTGGTTCAAACTACAACACAACAAAAGGAAAGAAATCCTAATCATCCTGATAGATTTAGGACATATCACAATCATCCTAAATTTTATCCCACATAAGAAATTTAGGTGGAAGTTTATTCTCCCATGAATTATAATATTGTCGAATATTTAAATAAATTGAAAATCACTCTTCCATTTTCAAAAGTAGTGAAAAAACCTCAACAAAGAGAGACTTTGCTCAAAATATTGAAAAAGGAGAATCCATAGAACCCAAGGGTAGAGACAATTTCCATGAATATTCAACAAAAATGCACTTCTCCATTTACAATTTCACAAGGTAAAATTCCTCCTTTCTTTATATCTTTGGAAACACCTAAGTTGATATTTCATAATTTTATGCTTGATAGTGGTGCCACAAACAATATCATGTTGGTTTGTATAATGGAAGAAATGGGATTGGAATGTACTAAATACTATGAAGGTGGTGAAAGTATCATGCAATTGATTCCAGAAAGGTCCCTTCTTACAGAGAAATCAAATATTTTTGTGCATGGATAAGCTATGCATCGCATATTAAAACTTTCTTCACCATAGTTGGTTTCTGCATGGTGGATATATCATGAATGATGGAATTTGTATGATTTTACCTGATAAAATGGTGGTTTTACCAAGATACTCCAAAAAAAAAAGAAACATGTTTCTTTTAATAAGAAAGAAATTGAGAATTTGAGAATTTCATTCATTCTAGATTAGGGAACTGTGCCATTTTCAATAAATATGACATGAAAATTATTGATCAATTAAATAATAATGACTTTACATTCAAGGGATTTTGGAAGGTGACTTTAGATGGCGCTTTCTCGAAGTTTGGAGCCAGAGATGGTGTTATTTTTAAAATCTCTGCTTCTGAAATTTTTTGTTATGCTTTTAGACTCCAGTTCAAATGTACAAATAATGAAGTTGAATATGAAGCATTGAAGCATTGATTAGTTATTTCTCAACAATTAAAAATTACAGATATTGTAATAATGGGTGATTATGAGATCGTTATAAATCATATCCAAAAAAATTACAACATCAAGAATGCAATGGGGGCATGGGACCTCATTCAAAAGTTTGATTCTTTTAATATAACATTTATACCTAGAGAGAAGAATAAAAAGGATAACTTATTAGTTGTTTCAGTGTCCCTTTTCAATCCCAACTCCCCTTCACCTAATGATTCTTTCAATATTAAGACAATGTTTCTCCTTTCAATGCCATATAATGAATATTTTTGGAAAGTATTTAACAATGATGAACATATTGAAAGTTTTCTTTCTTAGTTGAAGACTATGATGAAAAAAATAACATTATACAACCACATATTTAGGATAATACCAAAAATATTTCATTACCAAAGGGATATGTGACACTGGAGTCATTGTTTACAAGGAATTATCAACTATGAAATTTTGAGCCACTTAAGGAACCTTCTCTTAGAAAGGTCCAAGATACCCAAAATATTAATATCAGTGACCCACAAAATCCCATGCTTCTAAACATTGGGAAAACATGTATTGAAGAAGAAATACATCATTATGTCCAAATGTTCAAAGAATTTCAAGATGTATTCACATGGACTTATGATGATCTCAAGGAATATGATAAAAATATCATTCAACATATCATACCATAGAAGGAAGGAGCCAAACCAATTAGGAAAAATCCTATAATAATCAATCCAAAATTGAATCCTTTGGTCAATATCGAGCTTGAAAAATGAATAAATCAAGTATCACTTTTTTATCCGACATTCAAAATGGATTTCTAATTTGGTTGTGGTTAGAAAAAAAAAATGGAGAAATCCTCCTTTGGATCGACTTCATGGATATTAATCAACCATGATTGAAAGACAATTATACACTTTTGAACATGGAGCTATTATTACAACAAGTGACTAGATCTACCTTAATGTCCATGTTGGATGGTTTTTCAGGATACGATCAAATACTAGTGGTAGAAGACGATAGATACAATACAACCTTTACAAAACCATGGGGAACATATTCATATGTGAGAATGCATTTTGGACTGATGAATGTTGGTGCTACTTTACAATGGGAAATGGATCATGATTTCACCGATATGATTAGTAACTAGCAAGATGATCTAATGGTGTGTTCAAAACCGAGACAATCTCACTTGAAAGATATTAGAGAGGTTTTCCAATGATGAAGATTATATTATATTTATTTAAATCCCAAAACAAATTCTCTTATTAGTTTTAGGAGGAAAACTATTGGGTCATATTGTAATAAAACAAGGGATTTATATATATCTAGAGAGAATATATTATTTGAATGAGTTAAATCCACCAACGATTCGTAAGGATTTGCAATCCTTCTTCGGAAAAATAATATTTGTTCAAAGATTTGTTCCATATTATTCTTCAATTTTTAAGCCAATGAATAAGTTATTAAATAAAAATCAAATTTTTGAATGGACCGACAAAGAACACTGTTACACGTCAAAATTGCTCAGCTGGATAAGTGTCGCATTATCCCTCTCAATTGTCGTAAGTGTCGCATCTTCCCTCCAACTTTCGCAAGTGTCGCAAGTTGGTCACTAGTGTCGCAAAGGATGTTCAGACATACTGCCATGATAATGACACTAAGGAGGCACTTATAACATCTCACATGACTGATTTGAAGGAGGAGAATTGATCTACTGAAGTCAAACAACTCTTGACACCTAAAAAGAACCCTGAAACTAAGGTTTTGAGGGGGAGCGCTCCCCTACTTCAGCTCCAGAAGTGCTGGCGCTCCCCTATAATGCTTCAGGGAGCGTTATAACGCTCCCAGCCCCCTCTGAAGGAGTGCTGCTCATCTTGAGAGCACTGGCGCTTCCCCAAGGCTTACCAGGGAGCGCTACAACGCTCTGATGCCCCTTCTAAGGGAGCCCTTCCTAATCTGAGGCAGTAGTTGGCCCGTTGAGGAGAATAAGGGGAGGATATTTTGAGATTAGAAGGTAGTTGTGCTCAAATTCTTGGTTTCATTAAGAGATACCTGATCTAAGGAGAAGGTTCCCAACTTGTTCTAAAGATAACTCAAGAGGTTAAGCTCCTCTTAACCTATATAAACAGGCTTTATGATGGTGGAAAGGGGAGAAGAATTGGATACATGAAACTTATGATCTTGGAGGAAACTCACAGTCAGCCAAAAGAGAGTGATCAGTGAAGCTGCTGTTATCCAGATTGTGGAGCTTTCAGGCAAGGGTTAGACGAAGGGGATTTGACGAAGCTGTCGCATTCGCATCTACGATTGTAAGTACTGTTGTCGTTATTCTCATCAATATGACACGCTAGGCCTGTTTCTTTCTAGTTCATGTCTAATATCGCATGAACTTATCATTTAGTGATAGATCTATTTTCAAGCTAATATCAATAGAGTAGGAAGTGGTCGTATCTTGTTTTGTCCACAGAACTCAACGAGGAGCAGAGGATTGGAGTGCAACTCGGAGCGTGCAGGGACAAACGTCGATAATAGGTACTTCTATCATCCTTCGTTCTCATGTGTTAGTTTAGATAGATTTGAAAGGAATTCAGTGTCCATGATAAGCATTTTTCTTTCTAGGGTTAAGGTCAAGCTCTAGAGGTGATCTACATGTCCGCAGGGAGATTTTCCTACAACAGAAATTGGCGAATCCACTGGGGAGATAGCCTCAAATCGAAACCTCTTGTTTGGATTTTTCTCCTCATTGAACTTGTTCTATCCCTTGATTGTTTCAGATCTGGTTTACTCCTCCTTTGATTAGTTTCATGAGCTGATTGGCTCCTTATTTCATCACACTTAGCATACTTGTCGAGTTTGAATTTCAATTTTTGAAATTTCTGGACATTTCTGGGGCTTTTAGACCCTGGCGCCCCTGTCCTGGTGTTAACAGCGTGCCAACGCTCCCCCATACCTGTTCACAGAGCGCTATAATGATCCTTGCCTTTGGCAACAGAGCGCTGGCCTCTTTTTGGCCAAAAAACCCTCCAGAACTGCCTTCTTTAGGGTTTGCCTCTGTGTCTCTTTTGCTAAGTGATCTAGTGAGTCAATTTTTCTTCCTTTTCAACCCTGACATCTGTCCTCTTTGAAGAATAAACACCTTGTTAAATTGGATCATGTAGCCTTCTTCACCATTTTTCATTGAGTTTTTCCTGTTGAGTGAAGCTTGAAACCCATGCATTGTTTTTATCTCCTCATCAGCTGAGTAAAAACCCTGGTGAAGGTCATCAAAGGCCTACAGACCTCTTTGTCTTGATTTCAGTCAAGGTCATTGTTCTTCAACTTTTGCTTTTGGGTGTTAAAGTTTGTTTTTCTCTTTGATTGTTTCTTTTTCTTTCGCTTTTTCGTTTTGATTGCTACGAAAGGGTGTATTATTTGTGTGACTTTTGCTTGTGCTAGTTTGGTTTTCATTTATACCAAGAAGATAATTAGCAAAGACAACCATTGTTTTATATTGATCATCATTCATACGCAAACAATAAAAGATATCTTCATGATTGATTGTGCATATTAGAAGGCATTTGAAAGTTTTTGCATTACATCAGGATTTGATTGAGAAAAAGAATCGTTTGAGGACATTCCATAGTTGTGCTTGTTAGTGAAATAACTCTCTCTCTCCCTTAGCTAGATGTTCATCAAAAGGAAATGATTGCTTATCATGTTTGATGCACTCTTTGGGTCTAAGTCATAATTCCATTTGTTTCACTTCCATGCACCCCTTTGCGTAAAGAACAACCATAAAAAATCAACGCTAATTAAAAGTTATCTAGAAAATTTTCTTTTCTAGGATCCTCCACCAACAATAGATTAGGCTTAGTACTTTGGATTAGGGCTATGAGCGTAACTCTCCAAATTTTCTAAAACAAACAGTAGCATCCCGAGTTAGGGAGAGTAAATCCAATTATCGTATAAGTCTGCCTGGGATCCCCCTCTCACACAGGGGTTACGCACGAGGTCGCATTCGGGTGAGCTACGGGGACTAACCCTCCGTGGTTTAACTTATTGTGGTGGTCAGATCGTATTATGGGGGTCACTTTGAGGTAAATCCACAATTACTGAGTGGAATCCTTTTAGTTGATTTCGGGCTTGATACCCTGCCCGTACGTTCAGATCGGACTGTCGACTATTCCCGCCCAGGGGCTGACTGTGAATTGGTAACCTTAGTGGCCATAATCTTTAGGTTCTTACACAAGGTGACGGTGATGGGAATTCTCACTGTACCTGGAGCAGACATTGGTCAAACTCACTCGGGCTCCTTGGAGGGTAAATCCACAATTACTGCGTGTAAGATTGCACCAAGGCATAAGTCCGTTAAGCAGGTCTCCATTGTAACTGTTCCACCCTATCCCCGCCCCTTCTGGACTTGATCACGTGACGTTGGATTTCATCACCAACTAGTAGGATCATCAAAAGAAGGTCCTGTTTGCTTGGTTGTGATTCTTAGATTTTTTTAGCGTGTGTTGTTTCTTTTCGCTAGTTGGCCATAGATTTCTTTCGTCGACTCTTTTCTGCCAACATCGACCCTCCACGCCGCTCCCAGAGGCTACAGGGACTTCCTCCAGAAAATATGGAAGGAAACACCCCTTTACCCCCTCATTCTACGGAGGAATCTCCTCAACAGAGAGAGGTTCAAAACACTACAACTTCTCAGGAAGAAGTTCCCATCCCTTTGGAGAATTTTTGAATTGTCTCGGAATCCCCGGAAGCTTATCGCATTCCAGAGGGATATGAACGACAGATCCTCCACCTGAATTCCACTGGAGAATTTGTTGTCATCAACCCATCTGACATTCCGGCCGAGTCTTCTCAAAACCCTCTAGCCAGTGACCCTTTTTGGACTGCGGACATTGTTCAGAGTCCACCACGCTTGGTGTGAGACCTTTATGGAATAGGAGAAGGTGCCGACGCATATTTTTCCTATACTGTACCCCCAAATCATATCACCGGTACTACCACTTTTACAGTTGCGCCAACCATTGGTCTGAACACACCGTTTGTCGGCCCAAGGCCTACAATTCCCCTCTAGAAAGCCCATTCGACAATGACCCCGCACATTTCGACTATCCCGGCCGGTAATGCGGTAGTTAATCAAGCCTCGATTGGCACACCTGTAACACCAAGACCTACACTCCCTTTTGGATTTAGGGCACTGAACGCATCCGCTATCACCACTGCCCAAACCACTACTCAAATTGTACCAGGAAGCTCCATACCTATCCAACAACCCAGAGGGACTAGCCTTGATGGTCCTAACCCGATCGGTGGCACCGGTCAGCCATTAACATCTAGCTTTCAAATCCTGGGAACTCTTCCTCAAACTGGGGGGCATCCTCCCTCCAGAGGACAAATTCCATTCGGAGGGAACCCTAATGCTAGGGGGCATCCTCCCACCGGAGGACAAATTCCATTCAGGGGGCACCCTCACACTGAGGGGCAACCTCAATCCGGAGTACACCATCAACCACAAGGACAAAATGTGTCTACCGCATCCAATCTGTGGAGCATTCCTTTTCAAGGAAACCCACATGCCTCCACAGGACAAAATGTTCAGACTCTGCAACAACCCCCTTATGGACAAATGCCCAACCCACCCTATAATCCACAAAACCCATATTCTGTTACTCGTCAAAATTGCTCAGCTGGATAAGTGTCACATTATCCCTCTCAATTGTCGTAAGTGTCACATCTTCCCTCCAACTTTCGCAAGTGTCACAAGTTGGTCACTAGTGTCGCAAAGGATGTTCAAACATATTGCCATGATAAAGACACTAAGGAGGCACTTATAACATCTCACATGACTGATTTGAAGGAGGAGAACTGATCTACTGAAGTCAAAAAACTCTTGACACCTGAAAAGAACCCTGAAACTAAGGTTTTGAGGGGGAGCGCTCCCCCACTTCAGCTCCAGAAGCGCTGGCGCTCCCGTATAATGCTTCAGGGAGCGTTATAACGCTCCCAGCCCCCTCTGAAGGAGTGCTTCTCATCTTGAGAGCGTTGGCGCTTCCCCAAGGCTTACCAGGGAGCGCTACAGCACTCTGATGCCCCTTCTAAGGGAGCACTACCTAATATGAGGCAGTAGTTGGCCTGTTGAGGAGAATAAGGGGAGGATATTTCGAGATTAGAAGGAAGTTGTGCTCGAATTCTTGGTTTCATCAAGAGATCCTTGATCTAAGGAGAAGGTTCCCAACTTGTTCTAAGGATAACTCAAGAGGTTAAGCTCCTCTTAACCTATATAAACAGGCTCTATGATGGTGGAAAGGATGGAAGAATTGGATACATGAAACTTATGATCTTGGAGGAAACTCACAGTCAGCCAAAAGAGAGTGATCAGTGAAGCTGTTGTTATCCAGATTGTGGAGCTTTCAGGCAAGGGTTAGACGAAGGGGACTTGATGAAGCTGTCACATTCGCATCTACGATTGTAAGTACTGGTGTTGTTATTCTCATCAATATGACACGCTTGGCCTGTTTCTTTCTAGTTCGTGTCTAATATCGCATGAACTTATGATTTAGTGATAGATCTGTTTTCAAGCTAATATCAATAGAGTAGGAAGTGGTCGTATCTCATTTTGTCCACAGAACTCAACGAGGAGCAGAGGATTGGAGCACAACTCGGAGCGTGCAGGGACAAACGTCGATAATAGGTACTTCTATCATCCTTCCTTCTCGTGTGTTAGTTTAGATAGATTTGAAAGGAATTCAATGTCCATGATAAGCATTTTTTTGTCTAGGGTTAAGGTCAAGCTCTAGAGGTGATCTACATGTCCACAGGGAGATTTTCCTACAACACACACAAATATTTTTCAAATACAAAGTCAATGATTTCCACTGCTCCAGTTTTGGTCAACCCTAATTTTGACAAAGACTTCATTTTATTCTTTTTCCTCAGATGAAACTATTTCTACTACATTAAATCAAAGGAAGGGTAAAAATGAACAAAATCTTATTTCTTCATGAGTAAAGGTTTGCAAGAGTATGAATTCAAATATTCACCCCTTGAAAAAGAAGCATTTTCCCTAGTCAAAGTTGTCTCATATTTCATAACCTATATCTTAACTTCACATGTAATTACTTTTGTACCATATCCACCTATCAAAATTATGTTATCTCAGCAACTCAAATAAGGAATATGTGCCAAATGGTTGGCCAAACTACAAGAATATGACATAGAGATAAAGCCAGTGAAAGTTGTAAAAGTTCAAGTATTATGTAAGATGAATGGTGGAATTGAAGTGATAAACATTGATCCATATATTATGAACAAAGATCTTTCTACCCAAGAGAAAATGATGGAAAGATATGAATGATATAAGGATATCGTATTTTATCTAAAATACAAACAGTTTCCTTTTGGGATGTCTGCAAAAGAAATGAGATCTTTGAAAATGATATCAAATCATTGTGTACTATTTTTTCAGAGATTTATTTCAAATAAATTTTGATAGCATGATGTTTATATGTCTCAAACATTCAAATTCTAGTGAATTTTCAAGTAAATGCATGAGTATATTTGTTGTGGACATTTTGCTCCAATGGTAACTTCACACATAATCATTAGAGTATGTTTTTATTGGCCTACTTTATTTAGAGATATACATGCTTTTGTAAGGAAATGTATACATTGCCAAAAACAATTGATGAGATGGAAATAGTTATTATTCCTTTGAAAACCATTGCAGTAGATAGTCCTTTTATAAAATGGGGATTAGATTTCATCGGCCCCATAAATCCAAAATCTAGCAAAGGTCATTCTTATATATTGACGACAACTGATTACTTTACTAAATGGCTTGAAGTAATAACATTAAAGGTAGTTGGTTCAAAGAAACTCATATAGTTTTTACAAGTGAATATGTTGTCGAGGTTTGGTGTTCAAGAGAAATTAATTACTAATAATGGTTCCATATTCATTAGTTCCAAGTTCACAACCTTTTGCACTAGGTTCAGTATAACAATGGGACAATCATCAAATTATTATTCACAGGGTAATGGATTGGAAAAATCAACTAATAAATCTTTGATACAAATCCTCAAGAAGACAGTTGTTGAAAACCAAAGAGATTGGAATAAAAATCTCATTAATGCTTTGTGGGAAATTAGGATCACACCCAAAATCAGTACCAAGCATTCTTCATTTTCTCTAGTCTATGGAAAGGATGTCAGATTACCAGTACACTTGGAATTAAATGTGTTGGCCATAGCCACTGGAATCGAATATGAAGAAGGAAATACACCCTTGAAAATGCATTTTTCTCAGTTAATGCAATTAGAGGAGGAAAGAGCACAACCCATGTTGAATATACAAAGAAAGAAAAAATCAATCAACAAATACTTTGATCAAAGTGCCACAATTAAATACTTTCATAAAGGCCAATTTTTGTATTATGGGACAAGGCTAAAGATAATCCTTCTCTCCACTCCAAGTTTGATTCTCTATGGATTGGTCCTTATCATATAGAGAAAGTATGTGGATTTGATTCCTATTTGATCAAAGGGATGGATGGAAAAATTCTAAAACTGTTTGTAAACGGGAAACACTTGAAACATGTATTATTTTATTCATACTACTAGTCCTAAATGACCAATGTATCATAGAACACTATGAACTTCCATTGTTCATACTGATAATTTGTAAATAATATTTTCCTTCTTTAGTTTTGTTTTATTCCATACCCAAAGGAAAGGGCCTTCTCAGTTTTGAGCAACCCATAGGGAGTCACTATCCCACAATTGGAGTCAAAATATTTATCCATTTCCATGTCTCAAACTTTGTATTTTATCCTCAATTCATGCAGATGGGGAAGGAGCTCCCCTTTCCTCCCCAATTCATTATCCTCCACATTTCACATAAATTCCACATTTCTGCATCACTTTGTGAAACAATTATACCCTTCCTGAACACTTGGTCATTTTCTTGATTTTAAATTTTCCTTATGCATAGAAACCTTGCATCGAGTTCACGCTCTGCATCTCGCACTGAGTCTATTCTTTTCACTCTACATAAGGACATTTCACTTTATATTTATAGTATTATGCATTGGCCCAATACTTAGTTTATTTTGAGTTGTGTCCCATGTGGAGAACTTATCAGAAAATTGTTTCTCCACAAACCATTCCTCTACATAAACCTTTTTCAGAACAACCTTTTTCTCTACATGATCTCTCTCTGCATTTCTCCCACTTTCACAAGGCTTGTCTCTCTGCATCCTTTCTACATTGAATGTCCCATACTTATCACTTTTCTGAGTATGAAACCTTTCATAGTTTTCAATCTCGATATGATTTATGGTGCATTTATGATGTCTCAATCAATGAGATAAAGAAAGTTTCCATAAGTAAATGAAGCTTAACTATCATTTTTTCCCATAGATAATGTTCTTACGAATGATAATTACTATTAATCATTCACATTCAATCTAAAGGAAACTGTACATATTGATGGGATGTTTCATTAAGGCATATTAATGATCTTAGTTGTCTATCAATTAAATTTCCATAATTTATAGATCAATAAAATTCACATATATAAAAGTATAGTAAAAGGGGTGGGTGGCAACTAGAAATAATAAAGATACTTTCTATAGAGATCATGTCAATTCATTATCCTGCGAGGATACAAAGTTTCACTGGTATATGGCTTATCATTGGTATTCTACTCTCACCCCTGAGAAAAACCTCACGAACAAAATTTGGACAAACAGTTTAGCTAAGGTGGGTAGCATGCCATGGGTCTTTGATTTCAGAGAAGTCACGTTGCTAACTAAAGAAAAAATGGAATCCGATTTAAATATACTCAATATTTCATGGGGTAGTGAGTTTGATAACCTCACTAACTTCATAGAAGAAGAGAAAAAACAATGTCTAGTTAGCTTCGTTAATGATAATGAAGACCAAATGACCTTAGTACAAGAATCACACTCTGAATGCAAAGCCATAGAGGATTAGTTTTTTCACTTTGGGTTAAAAAAGACATAACGGTTTCACCATTAAAAGAATATATTAAAAATTGGCTCAAAGATATGTTGAATGCAATAACCAATCCTCCATAACTTCCAAGAAGTGGTTACACTAGTTAGGGTCGAGTTCGGGAAACATAATTGGAGACTTTTCAAATGATAAGAGGATATAGCCATCCATCACATTCCACTTTCATTTTGTGTGAGTACATTTTTATTTGAAGCATTTCCCTTTCTTTGATCTCAATCCATGATCATCCAACTTTATTTGTCTCTTGTTTTCCTGTAAAGTCGATCCCTAATAGTTTATTTTCTTATTATAGGTTACCTCTGCTATCATATATATAGTCATGGGAGCCCTATCCCAGTCCAATTGGATAGGATCTATTTTATTTGATCTTGAACAATCATCTTGTAATATTATTTTAATAATTTTCATAGAGAGCTATTTATGGAGCTCATAATTTTTGTGGTTTATGAATTTCATTAAAGCATGAGATATGGAGTATGTTCCTCCTTTACATTTTTATGAAATTAATTGTTTGGAATCATTTAAGGCCCTTTGTTTGGGACCTTCACTTTACTTTATGTCTTACGTGTCTTGCTCTGAATTATTTCCCTCTTACTTTATGAATGGACCTGATGGAATGGATGAATTTATTCTATATATTTTAATTTAAATCATTATTCTATGCTTGGTTTATTTCTTAGTTCACTCTCAAGTGTTGATATTGTGAATGGTTAAATATATTGCTTCTTTAATAAAATAAATTATAATCCGAGTGAGAAAGAGGAGCACCACCTATGAAAACATATGAGATATTTGTTGGAAAATGTTTAACAGGCAGCATGCTTGTCATTGATGGCAAGTACAATAGTGATGATGGCTTGAGTACAACACCGATGATCAACAGGCAAATAGAAGATAAGTCCAAGAAGATTGAATGATTGAAGGCAACACAAAATTGATAAAATGATCGAAGGCCCAAGAAGCATTTATGATCGTTGGATCTCATTCAAAATTCCCGTAAGAACGAGGGCCATCAAATCAGAATATAGACAAGAAGAGCGTTGAACAGGAGGACATATCTCAGACGTTATATCCAAGCACAAGACCCCACCATCGTTGGATCAAGGAGAACCTACACACCTTTTAAAGTATAACAAGGAGAAGCGGTCGTAATCACGATATGCGAAATCGTGACTTAATCTGAGCAGATCGAGGTTGAATCTAGACCGTTGATTCCAGTCCATGTCGGAGTTTCGAGGATCACGAGTTTAACATGTCAAAGATTATTAACATCAGGAATCTCGATATTGCGATATGCGAAATCGTGACTTAATCTGAACCGTCAGATCGAGGTTGTGTTGGCAAATATTAAACAAGAAACGAATGCGTGTTGATGGTTGTTGTCATTGATGGCAACAGCGGAGATGGCAGGATATGAAGGATAAAACCCCTTGGGGATTCGGACGTAAAAATCTCAGGAGGAACAGCATTGAAGAAAACACGCGCAGCAAGAGTTTGCAGAGAAGAAGGAAGACAACGATCCAGTGACCGTTGGATCCCATTCAAGTTTCCCAAAAGGCCACCTATCGTCCGATTTGCAGAAGTTGCAAGGGAGATAATTCATCGGAGATTTGGGGATTGGGACCTTGAAATGTCCAGTTCACTCGACAACAAAAACCCCGAAATCGCGATATGCGATTTCGCGATTTGATCGCAGCCGTTAAATCAAGCAGAGATTGGGACCATCCACTTGTAGACAGGAGGCTTCATCGGAGTTTCGGGGATCGAGGTTTCAATATGAAAAGAATACAATCCATCAAAAAACTCGATTTCGTGATATGCAAAATCCCGACTAAATATGCACCGTCAGATCAACATGAGATCTAGACCGTTGATCCAACTCACGATGGTAGACCACGTCACCCAGGGACATGTGGCACAACCAAGGAATGACAGGTGTCAGGCAGATCTAACACTTCAGGCTCATGCAATTCACGAATCAGAGTGACACGTGGCAGGATCTAACACGTGCCAAACCACGTGTGAGGTCAGCAGAGGCATCGGCGATCGGGACTTTGATATGTCAAGAACACACTGCAACAGAAAATCTGAAATCGCGATATGTGATTTTGCGATGTAATCTGAGCCGTCAAGCTAGAAGTGATCTGGACCATTGAATCTCTACATGGAGTATCGGGGATCGGGAATCGGCACTTTGCAATGTCAAAATCTCTTGACAACAAGAAACCCGAAATCGCGATGTGCGATTTCATGATTCAATCATAACCGTTGAATCCAAAATTCATCTAGACCGTTGATTCTCCTCATTGGAGTTTCGGGGATCGGGATTTCATAATGCAAAGAAAAGTGAACATGAAGAACGCTGAAATCCCGATAGAGAGACATAAGGTTGTGGTCACGAAGTGAAGGTCACGTTGACCGGAAGCTAAGCTCAGAAGGGCTAGTGTATGAAAGGAGCCATCGGGAATTAGAGAATAGCGAGTCTGGAGGACTTGTGATTTTTGACATCGCAGATGTCGAAATCGTGATGAGTGAAATCCCGATTTGATCTGAACCGTTGGATCAAGTAGTGATCGGAGGGTTGTTGTTCTTCCTCACACATTAACACTTCAGTTATGAATCAGTTAAGTGAAACGGACTGATGATGACAAATAAGTTATCATTTCAGTTGCCAAGACAAATGTCCCCGTATTACCGATTGGAAGGGGAAGTGGAATCGTCAAGGTAGATTGTATAAAAGAATATGAATGAGACTGAATTTGAGTGGTCGTTTGGTATGGAAAAAGAATGAAATAGTAAGAAAGGAGAAAGGAGAAGGTGTTGAGGATGAAGTTTAATTGATGTACATAATGAAATGAAATGCATATCAGAAACAGAGCAAATGACAGG
>JZKD02S2136990.1:25398-55030 GCA_000966675.3 Picea glauca | reverse complement strand
TACACTCATCACTTCACTTTATTATTTACATTTTAAAATCTCTTAAACCACTTTGACTACTTTGACCTTTTGGGGCTTCTAGATGACATATGAGGGTCCTCCAACTTCGTAAGGCTGTAAATCTCAAACCGTGAGGAGTTGTGTGACATTACACATACCACCAGAAATGGAATGACATGTACTATCCATATAGAATATTATTAACTTCAAATATAGAAAAAATCATACCGTTTTCCATCAAAAAAACTTGGGTCCATTACCCAAACCTGGGTTCTCCAACTTCACATGGTCACAACTCTCTAATCGTGAGGAGTTATGTGACATTATACATACCACCGAAAATGGAATGACAAGAACTATCCATATAGGATAGTTTCCCTAACAAATTCACTGTCCTTGATATCATTATTCCACAATTAATCATGGGTTCTCTTACTCCATAAAGCGTCTTCCCGTGAGGGCTTTCACCATAAAGGGACCACTTTGGAGTTCATCCATATTTACTTCTTATCAACCATGACAAAACAATAATGAGTCATATTTACATCAAACAATATTGGGTCCATTACCCAAACCTTTGTGCTACGGGGCTTTCTTCAAGGGTTGACATCAATGACAACCAACCTTAATCAACACTTCCTCACAGTCCATCAAACATTGGTTCAACAAAATGGTTTCCCAGTTCATATGGATACCCTCTACATATAATTCTTATACCTCTATAACCATTGTTGGAACTTGATCTCTTCTACATTTCCTCACTAATTTACTGGCTAAGGCTGGCGACGCAAACCTTACCATTGGATCACATATACTAGCGACATCCAGACTGTGTTGTCCATGGAATATATTTTGTTTTATGCTCTCATCGAAAGATTTCTCATTCTACTTTTCAAAAACCAATGATGAAGGGGCCTACTCCTATGATAGAAGACCTGTAATGTGAAATATTAAATTAGTATCATTGGATATTGGTTTGTCAAGACACATGTATCCTACGTGCACACAACTTAGCAACATTTTTATGCACGCATTGATCTCCTGGATCCGTCCAAAATGAGGTATATCAAACATGTGTAGAAGCCCTACTTTGTACAACCCTATATCCCACACTTGTGGTTCTATGACGATTATGTCGGTCTCAAAACTAATGGATTTCATCATAAACTTACTGGGTATGAGCTATGGGTGCTTCTTTTTAGCAGTGATATCATGTTCAACATATTTCAGAGATGGTATCATACCTAACATATCCCCTTCTACTATGACTCCTAGAATTAGTGGCTCAACTAATGGGTACCTTTCCTCCTTCTGTAAATGGACATGTTCCATTGATGGCTTTCTCAGCGGGATATAATCCCTGGAAAATATTCCAGCTGAGGACGAGGGTTCATGTGCTTCTTCTATTGCATGAGGCATTGCAAGTTGGTTGCACAGTTTCTTCGGTACTAACGTTGATGTTGTTGCTACCTTAGGTTCCATCTTCCTCTACAATGTTCGTCTCACCTTCCAACAGGTTTGGGAAATCTGTTTTGTAATTTAGCTCTGTAACTTCAGCTCTTCGGTTGTGTAATATTTGGATCTCTATGTAATATTTTACAAACAATAATCTTCCCTCATTGGCCTTTTGCATACTATTATACTGTGTTTCTAGCTATAGTTTCCCTTCACGCCTAAACTCTTTGTCTAATACACTAATGGTTATCATTTATTCCTTGCTTTTACTGTTCTATCACTATGTATCCTCAGAAAATTCTCCGTTCGATTTTGATATATTCTACATTTATTGTTACACAACGCCAATAATTCATTGTCATGATAATTCTTTATTGGACATCCTATCATGGATTGTGTTAAAGGATTTATGTTATCAGTTGTGTAGTCTCATCTTCCCACGCGATCTCTTCCTTATGTGAAATCTTGTTTCCTTCATCTACACATCCTTCTACTTACTTTTCTCTAATCTGCGACAGTTTCCTACATTTCCTCTTTACTTACTAACCTAAACTTATTTTCCTCCTCAACTTGTGACCTCTTCCCTTAACTCATTTCTTGTTTTTTCCTATTTTACCTACTTTTTCTTTATTTTTTTGTCTTTTCTTCCTATAGTACACTATGATACAAGTTCATCCTATGAAGCTCCTCTAGTGTGTGGAAGGATGGTCTGGCCTATATAGTTTCAATCGGCTCCTATTCACTAGTCCTTCCATGACTTGTCAATCCAACTACTCTAATTGAACATCACCTGCATCAGTCACATATCTGATCACATATGGCCCTAGCCAGTGTGTCCTAAACTTTCCTGGGTGTTATAAGAACTTACTATCATAAATCAGTACTAGATATCATGTATAGAACTTATTCTACTTGATGTGTTTATCGTGCCATGCCTTTTCTCGTGATTTTTGTACGTGTTGTTGGAACCCTGCGATAAACTGATATTCCTCTAGCACTAGTAATTGTGATAGTTTTTCTTATACTACACTAGAATCCGTAAGTTCTTTCATCACAACAATGCATGGGCATGAATGCTTCTTGACCATATGCTAATATAAAGGGTGTCTATCCTGTCAAATTTTTTCATGTAGTTTTGTAAGCCCAAAGTACTGCATGAATCCTTAAATCCCGGGCATCTTTCCCTACATTACACACCTTTCTCAATGCATTTTCCAGTATCTTGTTGAAGGCGTCCACAGTTCCATTTTCTCGTGGGTGATATGGAGTCCTATTTTGATATTGTATCTTGAATGATTTTGTTAATAAAACAATTTTCTTGTTCAAGAAGTGATTCCCCTGGTCACTCATAAGTACTTTAGGACACCCAGACCTTGGAACTGTGTTCTCAAATAAGAACCGTGCAGTTGTCTCCGTGCTGCAATCTGTAACTGGTTCTTCTTTTTCCCATATTTTCAAGTAGTATGCCATGATAATTATGTATATGTATCATGTTCTTCTCATTGGTGGGTTAATCACACCAAAAAAATCCATTGCCAATTTTTCAAACACCTTCAAGGTAACTTATGGATTCAAGGGAATCGTATCCCTTTGCGGTGGTCTTCCTACTCTCTGGAAAAAAATGCATCTCTAGAAATATGCCTTTGTTTCCTTATGGAGGGTTCTTACACATGACTTTGGTCACTCTGATGATGTCTCAACAAGTGATGTATTCAGGCTCCCACAAGGACTTTTTTCATGAGAAAAGTGACTGTTGTCTTCTTCCAAAAAACACATTTTTAAGATGAGTTCACAGCCTGCCTATATTACAAGATGCAAAAATCCTTCATTCTCACAGGCAACCCAAACTTAGGGTGCGAACTATTCGCAGTCTACTCTATAGGTAGGGTGTGAACCTGTTTCAAAGCTTGGAAAATAGAAGAGGTCACGAAGGTTCTAGAAGGGAATCTTCTAGAAAATGAGTTGGCATTTGCATGGTTTGCATCCTACTGACTTCTCAGATTGAGTGGGATCATCCTCATCCACTTAACCATATCTCCTTATCCTATATATTGAAATCTTTCTCATGGAAAAGGTTAAGGAAGATTGAATGAAGAATTGGTGAAAGAACTGTGTGAAGAACTCCGCTTAGATAGAAGCTTGAAGATTCTATTCGGTCTATCAAGTTGTATTGTATCTTATTCATGCAAGTGTAGAGAAAGTGTGTGTGTTGGAACCAAGAGTCACTGAAAGGAATCTTGTGACATCAAGGCGATCTAGTTGTATCTTCTACTTTCATTTAATATAATACAGCGGCATGTCCCTTTCCCATAAAATCACTCTTATTTTATTGCATAACTCCTTGATCATATGCATAGGTTGACATTGAATATACTTTGTTATCTTCACTTTGGTTGGTTTGTGTTGTCTTGGACCTGATTTCACAAGAGCGCCGGAGTGAAGCGAGAACAACAGAGACCTAAGGAAGCAATATAAAGGTATGTCACTCATTCCTTCGTATTAGTATATTCAATGACTGCAACTTAGGGAAAGATTCATGTCTTGTCCTGTTTTGTTGTAGATCTAGGTGGATCTAGGGAGATCTGTTAGTGTCCGCACCTACCGATTTATCCGATAACAAGGGTCTGCCACCATAGTCCCGCACACACTATATTATACGTTGTCGCCTTTCTTTCATAATTTCCTCCTAGATTTCCATCATGTGCTTCTGCTAATATCATGGTTCTTTCATCTTCTATCACACATCATTGTAGTATCCCATCTATGCCTAACTTATATAGATTCCCTGTGATCAACTAATAATTTTTTTCTTTAACCAATAGTCGTTTATTTTGAGCTACTATCATATCAAATGGATCCACTCATGTGCTTAAGTATTGAACATTTTCTACAAAATGGTCGTCTACCATTTGGAATGAAAATGAATCTGCATCTAGTAAGCTATTATCTAAGTTTTATGTGTATTCCCCTGTCAGTATCTGTGACAAATGGTCTGGGCCTGCACTATGTTTTCGTGTCTTCACAATAGCTTTGAAATCATACCCCAGGAACAATAATTACCATCTGCAAATTCTCCNCCCCCCAACACTGCCTTGTTTACTATATATTTGAGTCTAGAATGGTCTGCATACATATTGGAGTGGGACCCCAACAAATAATGTTTGAACTTATGCAAGGCATAAACCATTTCCAAGCCTTCCCTTTTTTCCATTGTTAATTTTTCTCAATGGTCCACAACTTCATGGTAGAAAAAGAAATCAGATTATCTAATTCTCCCTCTCCATGATGGGTTAGAACTACGTCAAGCTCTATCAATGATGTGTCTACATGGGAGTGAAATTATTTCTTCCAATATGGGAATACCAAAATGGGAGAAGTTACTAACTTCTATTTCAATACATCCATACCCTTCTGACAGTCGTTGTTCCACTGAAAATTGGCTTCTTTCTTCAATAACTTCTCCATTGGGGTTGTAATCTATGCATATCCTTTAATAAATTTATGGTAGTAACCTATATGACCCTTCTCAATTGTCTCATTGATTTAGGTGGTGGAAAATAAAACATTATTGCTATCTTGGTCAAATCAACTAACAAACCTTGCTTGCATACCACATGACCTAATAGTATCCCAAATGGTGCGTAGAAAATACATTTCTTCAAATTTAGCGATATCTGATAGTGTCTACATATATCAAGCATCAACCTTAAAGTTTCTATGTGATCTTTAAATAGGATAAAGACAGTCCAATAATCTAGGTACACTTCAAGAAAAAAATGAATAAACTCCTTAAAGTTTGTGATAACTACTCTAGAAAACACAATAGGTGCATTCTTTAACTCAAACAACATCACTATGTACTGGTAGCTTCCCCATTTTGTCTTGTGTAGAATGTTCAATCATCCCGCGCAATGTATTTAGTGTTGTCTCATCTTGCATTAATTCAAAACAACTTTTCATAAAGTCTTTCAAAATATTTACCTTCTTGGTTGGCCTTTCTAGAATAGTGTGATCATAAACCGATGACATATCGTACATTGGTGTTTTTTTTATGTTGAGGCTATCCAGTATGGTCTTAGTATCTCCTTCCTTTCTTGTTGATAGGTTTCTTTTTCTTTCTATGGATTTAATTCTAGCATGGGATCAAATACTTTCTTTATCCATTATTCCACTCCCTTTCCTTTCTCTGTTGCATCTGGTCCTGTTCTCATTCCACCATCCATAACAACTTCTACTCTTGGTTTACCATCATGTAATTCAGTGGCTATCATCTGTAGGTTTTGGTTCTGATTCTGATGTTGGTTTTGATTCCCTCTCTCATGCCACTTCACTATTATTTGAGGACATTCTTCTCTCGCATGATCCAAGGATCTCCAATATGTGCATGTCATGCGAGAATTTGGGAAATATCTTGATAAATGTCCTGGTTGATCAGTTGTAATAAATTATCGATCCTCTACCTCCTTCACCAAATCCTCCACGTCCTCTACATATGTTGAAACCTCCATGTATGCCCTGATTAAATCCTCTTGGAGTGTTGTACTGTGGGATTCATCCTTCTTTTGTGACCTTTTCTTCCTAGATTCTATATGCATCTAAAGTGAACTCTCTCATTAAGTCAAATGAACGACAATATTTCTCATCGTGTCATATCAATTTGAAAAAATTACAGAATAAATTTCTTGGGGTGCTATTATACTTCTACAGTAAGGGACAAGCGGTTGGATGATACCCCCATGTATTACATATCTCGCAATATCCCACTCCTCCTGCCAATGGGTTTAGTGCTCATGTGTCCATATACTGTGTGAATGATGGACACTCTTCCTTCCTATGGCCTTTTTTTTTACAATTTATACACCAAACATGTAAACGCTTTTCCTGTTCCTTCATTATATCCGATAATTGAATTCCCAACGCATCCAACTGTGACTGTACATGTTCCATACCTATGTTATCTCCTATAGGAGATTCTTCTAATTTCAGTGTTATTTCCAATGCTTCTGGTTGTGATGTGACCTTCTGCTATGTTAAAGGACATTGAATGTGCAGAAATAGGCCCTCCATAAACCATTCCCGATGCTACTCATCAAGAATTTGAAAGGTTAACCTACCCATTACATCTTTAAATCGTTGGTCGTAGTCCCACACTTTTTCATTCTACACTTTCTTAATTTAATTTAGTTTTGTAATATATTAAGATTTGTATTTCAGCTTCCTGACTTTCTTTAACAAAACTTATTTGATCTCTTCCAAAGTTCTTGATTGTTCGAAAGGTGCATTTCTATGAAACTTCATATACCATAGCAGTGCATAGCCTCTGAACATCATGGCCAACTATGTGATCTTTATCACCTTGTCCTGGACATTCTTCGTAGTCTATATTGTGTCACATACAAAAAAGTGTTGATCAGGGTCCTCTGACCCCATTCCCTGATACTCAGGAATTTTCAACATATGATATATCCCTACCATTGCACTAGGTGTTTTACGTACCCTTGGTGATGTTGACTAACTCTGGTTTTTTGTGTTGCTCCCATTACTTTGACTATTGCTTTGACTTCCTCCACATATTACAATTTTTCCTAAACAATTCTTAGTTCCTTCATCAATTCACAATGATGCACACAGGGTCATGGGTTTGAAATAAATTCCTATATGATTAGATGGACTCCCTTATTCTGCTGGATATTACTGAGGATCTATTTCTTTCCTTTTCCTTTATCTATACAGTGTGATCTGAAGTACTGCACAAGGGTCATTTTCCTCGAATTCTCTATGATGCTCTCCTTTTCCACCCATAGTCTCCTTCTTACCGTATCTAAACCTTTTCTCATGGAGAAATACTCCAATATATCCATATGATTAAGTATCCTCTCTTGGCATCCTCATTCCATACACTCCTTAGTCATCCTTACCACTCTCATACTATCCTTCCATCATCCCCCAATTCCCCTATGTGTGTGAAGTTGCATAGTTGTCAGAATCCATATTCATGACATTCTTATCTCATAGTAACATCTTTATCCAAGTAGATAATGCGCTCAAACATCTCAAACATCTTCCATGTGGACCCTTGAAAAACAACCTATCTGCGACACTATAAGACTAGGTACAATCTACTGCAAACTCTGTAATATAACCCCCTAATATACTATTCAACCATAAATATACTATGCAAGAAACCTTATTACTTACCGTATTGAGTTGTCTGATGATATCAAGATTCCAGTTTCTCAGGTCTTCATTTCTATACCCGCCAATGTTTTCCACTATCCTTTTTAACCATTCAGTCAAAATAATCAGAAATTCACCAAAGAAAATTTCATGCAATTATGTGAAAACATACCATTTTAACCATTGTTCTTTGTTGAGCCTAGATTTTATATTATGTTGTCTAGAAAAGTATCACTGCTTCCTCTCTATCCATTCCTCAATTTCTTCCCTATTCATCCTCCAAAACATTCCCCTCAATTACAGTTCCTCATCCCAACAACAGAGCCACTTGTTGGCACGCAGGGGTCAGACCCGAGGTTAATAATTCAAATACCAAAAAAACCCTTAGACACCAACACTTTTGGCATCACCTGCAAAGAAAGTGAAGTCTCACCCAAGGCATCTATAGGGGCTACAAGAACCAAGGTTCTGCAGTGATGAGGGGAAGTGGTACCTTCTTCATGTCCTTGTTACCATGCAATCATGTGCACAGTTCTCATTACTTAATAGTTATGTTATCATTAAACATAGTTCATGCGCGACATTATAACATCATATGTGAGCCATGCATTCAACATATATCATAAAATATCATAAATTTCAAATGAAACACATTACAACACACATATTTACATGGTTCACCCAACTTGGGCTACGTCCACAATGGTTGGCTTCTTATATTATTCATTAATAGTTTTCTTACAACTATGCACTATGTTACTAAATATGCAATAGTAACATCACCTCAAACCTGCCTAGCCATTTTGTTGTAGTGCAATATGACTCCTTAGTCATACCTAAGATCGAATCCCTTACCCAAAAAACAATAGGAATTTCTCATATGTCAAACTCCTTTTCCCAAAAACCCTTTACATATTTATACATTAAAATAGGGCTAAGCCTTTTACAAAAGTGGACAAAATGTCCCCCAAAACCCAATGATTTATAACCATTTTCCACCTTTTGGGAACTTCTCTTCCAGAGGAGATTTCATTTTTGGATAGATTAGATCTACCATATATGTCACGTTTGACAAACGATCCCATTTATCATGCCCCATTTTGGCCCTCCATCCCTGCCAAATTACCATCCGACATCCCAAAATTCGACGAATTTTTTTTGGAAAATACTAACAATAATGTTATGAATTTCCATTTATGGTGTTCTTCGAACTCTTTGATGGATGATTCCATTCGTCTGAGGCTTCTTCATAGAACACTTATAGGTACAACAACCAAATGGTATATTGAGTTGTTGTGTAACTCCTTTATTGACCTTAATTCTCTTTCCATGGCTTTCCTGACACATTTCCAGTTTCCTATACAGTATGAGACCAGTACATATATTTTTACCTCACTCCAACAATCCTATTCCACCCACATATCTAATCATATTCATGATTGGAGGCAGCAGAGATGATTTATTAAAGCTCCAATTCTGGACCAACTCCTAGAAGATTGGTTTACAAAGTCACTATTGCCACCCATTGCTCGTGATGTTTCCATGGAAGGTGTTGTTACTAAGGAGTAGGCTATCCATCATGATCAATATTTGGAATTTGTATATTCCAAATCTGGAACACTTATGTTCTGATCCCTCATGCTCCTCGTCTGTCAAATGATTTGACAAGACATGCTCTAGAACCAAGTTTTGTTTTGAACACAAAAACTACTTCTGCTCCTTCTCATACCTATGAGATGAATGCGGTCCAATCCACTTCATCTAAGAAACTAGGAGGTAAGAATAAGAAAAAGGGTAAATCCAATAAATCTTCTAACTAGTAGGATGCTACAAATACTGTTGATACTCAACCGAATATGAAAGTTAAATTTCCTTGCATGATTTGCATGGAGGACCACTACACGAAAAATTTCCATCATCGAGGAGGTCAATAATTTTATGAAAGGTAAATCCATGCTTGCAGTGTTAACTGACCCTTTCTTGGTTCATAAAAAACAACTCATTGCACAAAATCCTACTCCTCCACAAGGGGATGACTTAGGTCATTCCCACCATGTGGATGCTTCCTCAAGCGCCTATCAGGTCTATATGTCTAAGGATTTAGTTAATTTAACGACCCGATAAAAGACTTATGACACTCTTCTATGTAATTTTTCCAATGGAAAGAATATCAAACAACCCTCCACGTCAACTCCTCCTCCATATTCCACCCCTGTTCAAATTGAGAATCCAATTTCTGACGCACTGTCTCACTTGCCCAAGGGCACAATTTGAAAAGCGACATTTAATCCAAGTGTCAACGCCACCCAAAAATACAATATTGTTGAAGACCTGGTGCAAGCACCTTGTGCTATGTCAACCAAAAAAGTTATACATAAGTGTCCAAGTCAATGTAGAACCCTCTTGTCATCCATTGGATCTATGGATCCATAGGAATCTAATTTGATTACATTTAATCTGGACTATTTTAAGGTGAGACTTTCCCATCACCTAGCATTCCAAATTGAAATTTTTGTTGGTGGAAAGAACATCCATTGTACTATTTTGGATGAAGGAACCTTCACTCGTGTCATGTCTTTGTCTTCCTGGAGAAGCATTGGTTCTACTAAAATTAACTAGTCTCCTACCACCCTTAAAGTGTTTGATGGACATGGTTTCCAACCTCACGGACTCTTGCAATATTTTGTTGTGGAATTGAAGGATAAAACCATTTCGATTGAAAACGAAGTGGTTGATGCACCCCTGGATTACAATTTGTTACTTGGTTGTATTTGGTTCTATGTGATGAATGTTGTCACATCTTCATTGCCTCGTATTTTAAAATTTCCCCATCAAGGGAAAACAATCATTGTTGAACAAATTAACTATTGCATTCTATATCTCCATAATTCCCCAACAAATAATATTGATTTTCTAGAAAAATATATTCTAGAGTATGAGAGTGTAGGAGTAGGTCTCCTTAAGGATTCCTTGCTCATGGGGATTTTTTCTTTTCTTGCTCCTGACACCCCATAGGTTTCCATGTTAAATATGATTTCGACTTAGGTGTAGCAATCCCTAGAATCGCTTGATCCTTTGGTAGTACCTGGTCTTTACGAGCATACTTATTTTCCTATGTAAATATCATTAAAAAATGAAACAAATGCTTATGATCATATTTCATTATCTCTTTCAAGATCGTTAAAAAATGAAATAGACCCCCCTCCATTTGAATCGAGTCTTCCTCTAGATTGAATACTTGAACCTTCGTGAAAATATTCCTATTAGTAGTCAGAAACCTAAATGAGGAAAGGAGAATAGTCGATGGAGGAAGCGATGCTTGGGGGATAGGTCTACAACCTATAGACATCATGACAAAGTGAAGCCACTAGATTATACCATGCAAGTTGGGGACAAAATACCTCTAGAGAGACACGTTGTTAGGAGTGATCCTCGCTTGGGGATCGTTCCCATTGTAACGTAGTAGTCTTTTCTAGAACGGTCTTAGTCTTTGTTCTTTATCGTGTTCATAAATACATGAGAATAGGTTACTGATATTAGTATTTATTATTTCTCATGCTTGTTAAAACATGAGAATAGGTCACAGAGTATACTTTTATCTCTTTTTCAGACTCAAAAAATATATACGAAAAAGGAACTCTTTGGAGTCTCCTTTAATCTCTTTTCAGACTCCCTACACATGAAAATATTGTCGAGTGAACTTGTTACCTTTCACACTCGTTAAAAGTTTTAAAAGGGCATCTTTCAAGTGGTATTTTACCCCTTTTTCAGCCTCGTAAGGCTAACTAYGAAAAATGTATACTTTAGTCAAGCATGAAGAGAAGAGTTCTCCCTTGTATTGTTTTAAACTTTTTTCAGGCTTGGGAGACTAAATTTACAAAAAARTCATCCRTGGAGCCATCTTTTAAGTTCTTTTCAGACTCTCTAAACATGAAAAACCATCGATTTTACCTTCTTTGGGCTTGTAAAATTATTCATAGAAGGAGTTATGTGATTCCAATCTCCAAGATCCATACAGGACCAAACCCCTCCTTCTCCAAGTTCATTAAACATATGTTGAGGGACTCATCGAAGATGAGATACACCGATCATCTTTTATCCTCCTCAAGTTTGTTAAAAAACAAAGAGGTACTCACCAGTCATGGTGGGGGGGGGGGGAATTGAAAGAAGTGGGTCAATTTTTTGGAATCCTTTATGGCAGTTATTGTTGTCTCCCTTGAACATGGCACATGTTTGTGCCTCATCTTACAATTGGTTAATCTACTTGTCTCTGATTCATATCAATTCCATGTGTCATTATAATTTTCATTCCAGTCGAAGAGTGCTCTTATTTTCATCACATCTCAAAACTTATAGATGAGTACACCCTACATTAGAGGCCAACATTTAACTGGGGGGAAACCTTCAGCTGGCAGGAAAAATTTTACTCGGGGGTAACCTATGTGGTTGCAACATCAACAAGCCTAGGGGAAAGCCACTCCTGCAAGTCCTTCTATCCCTACTGCAACTGCTTGTATCCTAGACAACCATATCCAGGAGTTATTAATCCTTTGTGGGGTCAACCCAATCTGGAGGGTATTCCTCAGCAAGGAATGTTTCCCTATCAATCCATAAACCCCATGATTCCAACACAACAACCCCCTCAAACAAAGTATATGGTAGGTCCATCGAGCCAAACACAATACATGGGGGAACCATCAGGTAAATATTAGTATGTAGGAGGTCCATTTGTTAAATCATATTACATGGGTGGACAATCAGGAAAACCACCTTACATGGGTGGACAACCCAGGAAGTCATAGTACACAAGGGGACCTTCAAGTCAACCACTATACATGGGAGGACCATCTAGTTTTTCCATCTCGTCGCAACCTCGATATGGTCCTACTGGTGTTCCCATGCCACATGGTTACCACCCGTATGCACATGATAACCAAAAAATTCCATTTTTGGCTATGTCAAATCTGCCAAATCTTTCGCATTTGACAAACGATCTCATTCAACACGCCCCATTTTGGCCCTCCATCCCTACCAAATTATCATCTAACATCCCAAAATCAATGGAAATCCTGAGGAAGATCCTAACAATCATGTTATGAATTTCCATTTATGGTGTTCTTCAAAATATTTGATGAATGACTCCATTCATCTGATACTTTTTCAGATAACACTTGCAGGTGAAACAACCAAATGAATTATTGAGCTTCCACACAACTCCTTTGTCAACTTTAACTCTCTTTCCATGACTTTTATGATGCGTTTCTAATTTCCTATATGGTACGAGACTGGTACAGAGTTGATCCGGATTTTATGAGAAGAACGAAATGATTACAGATTATTACCATATGCTTAACACATAATAACAGAGATACAGTAAAACTGGTTTTCTATTCAATAAGGAAATAAGCTGAAACTGTAAAATGCAGTGGAAAACAAGCTTGTTGGAATGGTGGTGGCTTATCTCTGAGAAGAGATGTGACGGTTGAGCTCATTCACAAGAAGATGATTAAAATGAGGCTCTTAAGGCCTTTTTACAATAAACAGGAGTTTCAAAACCCCTAAGCATCCAAAAACCTAACCCTAGGAGATGAAGTGCCAAAAGTCATGTGGGCCTCATTTGGGTAAGTCAATACATCAACATCCTGGAGTCGTAACTTTTGCATACGATCTTTGCTTTAGGCATATGATAGCCCATTGGAAAGATCTATTTGAGGACTAAAACAGTTGCACAAAATTTCATGATTGCATCATACCCCAAAAAACGTCGTTTAGGGCCTCAAAACGGCTCCGGAAGTTCAGGACCCGAAAAACTGCTAAAAATTGTAAATTATCAAAATTGTGAGAAAGTTGTTTTGAGCTAGATGGAAAAGGTGGGTGGCCACTGATATCAACCTAGATCAATCCTCCATCCTTAGGAAGCAATGATCTCCATTGCGTTGAGTTCCCCCATCAGATGAGGAAATTTCTGTTGAATTTGGTCCCAGGTGAGCCACTTGCCTTGGTGCAGGAGTTGCCCTACTTTGACGACTCGATAAAGTTGGATCCTTTGTTGTTGAGTTCCCTTGATCTATGTGTCCACAATCTGATCACTATATGCCTGTTGTATGCAATCAGGGTTGTGCTCTATTGGTGTCATTTTTTCTGCTACGTCTGAGGTGTCCAATAATGGTGGGAAATAAGGTCGAAGGAGGTCCACATTGAACACTGGGTGCAGACCAAGGAAAGGAAGAATGTTGAGCACAAAAGAATTATCCCCCACAACCTTGGTGATGGTGTACATCCCATAATGGAGTGGGAGAAGCTTCTGATGGGGTCATGTAAGGCGTTCTTTCTGCAAGTGCAACCAAACTTTTTCACCCACCTGAAACTTATGTGGAACCCGATGTTGATCATGGCGCTGCTTGTACTTGTCATTGGACTTTTGTATGATATCTTGAACCTGTTGGTGGATGTGTTGGATCCTCTAAATGAACTAGGTGGCTTTGTCAACCTCAGTTGGAGAAGGAGAGGAGTTGGTTGAGGTGACCGCAAGGGGAAGTGCAACATATATGGGACCCAATGGTTGGAATCCCAACCCCACCTGAAAGGGGCTGTGGTCAGTTGAGCTATGCAGGGCTCGGTTGTAGCTATGCTAGACATAGGGAAAACTCTCATCCCATGTGCAAGGGTGCTTGGAATTATACATGCACAGGATGTGCACAATCATTCAATTTACGACCTCGGTTTGGCCATCTGTCTGGGGGTGGAAGGCCATGGATTTGGTGAGCTTGGTGTCCAGCAGTGACCAGAGGCTCGAAAAGAATGTGCTGAGAAATTGACTATCCCAATCTGAGACAATGGTTTGTGGGATTCCAAAATGTACCCAGACTCGTTCAAAGAAGAGCCTTGCAATGGATTCTGTTGTGTTGCTCTTCTTGCAAGCAACCAGAATCGCCATCTTAGAAAAGCGATCAACAACCACAAAAACACAGTCATTTCCTCAGTTGATGGATGGGAGGCCCGACATGGAGGCCATTGAGATGGATGCCCATGGCCTGTTAGGAGTAGGAAGAGGGGTGTACAGGCCCTGTTTCTTAGTGGTTGGTTTGGCAATAGCGCAGGCAGTGCAAGACCTGATATACTTGCTGACCTCCTATCGAATTTTTGTCCAGCAGAAATGTTTTTGTAGAATTGCCACTGTCTTTTCGATGCTGAAGTGTCCTTCCACCCAGCTGTAGTGGGCTTCCCAGATCAACTTCACTCGCTCACTTGATGGAACACATATATGGCCCAGTCGACACAACAACCCATCCTGAAGATGGAAATTATCGACAACTTCCTTTGCACCCAACATTTGGTAGGTGGTGGCGAAGTCCAAGTCTGTCTCATAGAGTTGGGGCCATCCAGAGGTCTCATGGCCGTAAGAGTCTAGCACTGTGGTGAGTGTTGTGACTAGTGGTCTGCTGAGGAAATCAACGACGCAGTTGGTGCTTCTTGTTTTATACTTGATGTTGAGGTGGAATTGCTGCAATTATGTGGACCACTTTTGATGGGGGTCATTCTATAATTTTCCTTGTGTCTGCATGAACTGCAGTGGCTTATGATCAGTGTGGATGATTGTCTCCCTCCCAAGAATGTAATGTCTCCACTGGCGGCAGGCTTGTACAATGGAGTACATTTATTTGTCGTATGTAGGGTACTTATGGACAGCATCTTATAGTGTCGCACTATTATAGGCCATAGGGTGGTCGTGTTGCATGAGAACGACACCCACATCATAGTCTGAAGCATCAGTCTCAATCTCAAAGGGTTGTTGCAGGTCTGGTAGTGAAAGTATTGGGGCTGAGAACAAGCGTTGCTTCAAATCATTGAACACTTTTTGTTGGGGCTGGCCCCATGCAAATTTTTCCTTATCACCACCCTTGGTTATTTGGCTGAGGGCCCATGCAATATGGGAGAATCCCAACACAAACCTGTGGTAGAAATTGGCAAGGCCCAAGAAGCTTCGAAACTCAGTGAGTGTGGTTGGGGTTGGCTAGTCACAGATGACTTGGATTTTGGCTGGATCCACATCTATTTCATGTTGATCAATGATGTAGCTTAAGTAATGGACCCTGTCCATGCCGAAGGAGCATTTTTCCAAGTTGGCGTATAGCTTGTACTGTCGCAGGGTGTGCAAAACCTATTGAATATGCTACAAGTGTTCGGCCAGAGTCTTGTTGTAAATGAGAATGTCATCTAGATACACCACTACAAAAGTATTGGTGAATGGTCATAGGATATTGTCCATCATCCTCATGAAAGTGGCTGGAGAATTTGTTAGACGAAAGGGCATGACCAACCATTCAAAAATGCTTTCCTTTGACTTGAAGACGATCTTCCATACATCAGTCTGTTCTATCAGGACCTGGTGGTAGCTAGAATTCAGATCAATCTTACTGAAGTATTTGTCCCCCATGAGTTTATCAAGGAGGTCATTGATTTGGGGAATCAGGTACCAGTTTCTAAATGTGATTTTATTCAGAGCCCGATAATCAATGCAAAGTTGCTAGGTTCCATCTTTCTTTTGTACCAACATGATTGGTCTCCCGCAAGGTGATGAGATGGGATGGATGTGCCCCTTGTGGAGAAATTATTGGATCTATCACTTGATCTCCTCATTCTCTAAGAGAGAGCAACAATAGACTAGCCCATTGGGTAGCGGTGCATCGGGGGTCAGATCGATGGGGTGCTTGACCTGGAAGTGTAGAGGTACCCCGGTAGGTGAGGAGAAGATATTCGAGTATTCTTCCATGACCTTATCTACTTTCTTCTGTTGTGTGGAGAGGTCAGTCGTCGAGACCCTGGATGTGGCTATGATTTTTCTCTCATTTTGAGATTGAATCACGAAGAAGGCAAACTTCCCCGTCTGAGAGATGAAATTCCTACATTGCTTAGCAGAGATCAAGGAAATAACACTAGGTGGGAAAACCTCGGGTATCCTGTACAATTTCCTATTCAAAGTAATAATAACAATACGAGGCCTAGACTCATATACAGCATGACGTTTCCATAAACAAGGTTGGCCCAAAAGAACATCACAAACTTCGAGAGGAGAAACATCACACAATACCTCATCTTTGAAGGGTTGGATGTCGTATGACAGTCGACACTGTTGACTGACGCGGAGATCGCTTCCTCGGCGGAGCCATCCAATGGTGTAGGGTTGTGGGTGTGACGTTGTTGGCAGGGCCAACCTTTTGATGACCTCTGCTAAGATGAGGTTCTTTTGGCTACCACTATCAACGATGAAGTGCAGTGGGGTGCCTTTTACCCACATCTATGAATGGAAGAGGCACTCTCCTTCTTCTGGCTCGTCTGGTTCACCATGTTGGAGCTTGGTGGTAGCAACGGTGGCACTGTGTTCCGTGTCAATGATCCATATTCCCCTTTTTGGTTCTGACTCAGAGTCAGAACCTGCATCTGATTTAGAGGCTTTCACTTCGGCCACCAGCATCTGCTTTGAGCAGTAGTCAGCAGTGTTATGCCAAGGGCTCTTATGGAAGTCGCACCACTTCCTGGTATCTTTCTTTGTCTTTCCAATGTCCTTCTTTGATTGTGTCTTGTACTGGTTGTCCTGATACTGTCCATATTTTATTTTTCCTTTGTTCTATGGGTTGGGGCCGCCCTTTCCTGGATTTTGTTGTGAGAGGTTCCCCTACCCAAATTGTCGCATCTTTTGTTTGAGCTTCTGCTCGATTTTGACGGCATATTGGTAGGTATCGCCTAAGGATGAGATGTCCATAAATTCCATTTCAGTCTGGATGTATTTATGCAAAGCACCATGATACTTGAGCACCATATGTCACTCTGAATCTTTTATACCCATCTTGGTGCACAAGGTATGGAAGATATTTGTGAAATCTAGCACTGCTTGGTCTCTTTCTTGCCGCAGTGTGGTCCATTTGGTATACAAGTCGTCATAAATTCTAATAGGGTAGTATTGTTTCTTAATATCATCCCTAAAGTATTCCTAGGTGGTCGTGACTATAAATAATGAGGGTTCCTCTGTTTCCTTTTTCTCACCGAAAGTTTCCCACCAATCTTCGACATGGGGAACGACTTTGAGGAGTGCAAAAGTAATATTTTCTCTATTCGAAAAGTTATGGACAGAAAAATACCCTTATAGTAGATTCAACCACTTGTCTATAGCATATGTGTCTATATGACCTTCAAGTATAGTAATATTGAAGTTTATTTGTACCTTGAAGGGGGCAGTTCCTCCACTTGAAGAAGATGTGTCGCCTGTTGGTAGTCGCCGAAGGATTTCCACGAAATTATCCATCATCTCGTTCCTTTGTTGCGTGAGGGCTTCCTCAATAAACAGTTTGAAAGGATCTCCTATCCTGTCATCTTTATTTTCTCCTTCCATGATAGGTCTCTTGGGTGTGCGAGAGCTTTTGTCCTCAAGAGAAACAAGCTCGAGACCTAACTCTTTGTACTCTGACCTCATTGGGGACATGGATTAAGACGACAAGGAGAATACCACTATGATACCATTGATCTGGATTTTATGAGCAGAATGAAATGACTACAGATTATTACCATATGCTTAACACAGAATAACAGAGATACAGTAAAACTGGTTTTCTAATCAATAAGGAAATAAGATGAAACTGTAAAATGCAGCGGAAAATAAGCTTGCTAGAATGGTGGAAGCTTATCTCTGAGAAGAGATGTGACGGCTGCACTCATTCGCAAGAAGATGATTAAAATGAGGATCTCAAGGAATTTTTACAATAAAAAGGATTTTGAAAAACCCTAAACATCCAAAAAACTAACCCTAGGAGATGAAGCACCAAAATTCATGTGGGCCCCATTTGGGTAAGTCAGTACATAGACTTCCCGAGGTCGTAACTTTTGCATACGATCTTCGTTTTAGGCATATGATAGCCCATTGGAAAGATCTATCCAAGGAATACAACAGTTGCACATTTTTCAGTTGCATCATACCCCAAAAAACGTCGCTTAGGGCCTCAAAACGGCTCCAAAAGTTCACGACCCAAAAAACTGCTAAAAATAGTAAATTATCAAAATTGTGAGAAAGTTGTTTTGATCCAGATGGAAAAGGTGGGTGGCCACCGATATTGACTTGGATCGAGATCTTTTTAACTCAATCCAACAATCCTCTTCCACCGACATATCTGATCATGGTCATAAGTGGAGATGATGGAGACGGTTGATTAAATATCCAATTCTGGACCAACTCCTCGTGGATTGGTTTAAAAATTCTCTCTTGCCACCCATTTCCACAGATGTTCCTATGGGAGGTGTTTTTACTGAGGAGAAATGTATTAGTCATGATCAATATTTGGACTTGGTATATTCTTAATCCAACACACTTTACAATCTAATCCCTCGTGCTCCTCATCCCTCGAATGATCCGACAAGACCTTCTCTTGAACCAGGTTCCATTTTGGACACCACAAATACTTCTACTCCTGCACAAATATTCAAGGTAAATACGGTACAATCCACTTCATCTCAGAAACCCAGAGTTAAGAATCATAACAAGGGAAAATCCAAGAAATTTGCTAACCTGCAGGATACTACAAAGACTGTTGATACTCAACCGAAAATGAAAGCTAAGTTTCCTTGCATGATTTGTATGGAGGACCATTACATGAAAGGATTCCCTCGTCGAGAGGAAGTCAATAAATTTATGAGAAGTACCTCCCTACCCATAGTGTTAACTGACCCTTTCCCATTTCGGCAGAAAAATCTAGTTGCACAAAATTCTACCCCTCCTCAAGGGGGAAATAGAGGTCATTCCCACCATGGGTATGCTTCTTCAAGCGCCTCTTAGGTATATATGTTTAAGGAGGAAGTTAATTTAATAACTTGAGAAATGACTTATGACACTCTTCCAGGTCATCATGCCAATGGAAAGGCTATCGATCAGCCCTACACATCCACTCCTCCACCATATTCCACCCCTGTTCATATTGAGAAGCCAATTTATGACATAGTGTTGCGTCCTCCTAAGGGCACAATTTGAAAAGTGACCTTTAATCCAAGTGCCCACACTACCCAAAAATACAATATTGTTGAATATTTGGCGCAATCACCTTATGCTATGTCATTCCTTGAAGTTCTACAGAATTTTCCAAGTCAACATAGAACCATGTTGTCAGCCATTGGAGATATGGATCCATAGGAATCAAATCTGATTACGTTTAATCTAGACTATTTTAAGGAGAGGTTCTCACACCACCTAGCATTCCAAATTCAAATTTTTCGTTGGTGGAAAGAACATCCATTGAAATATTTTAGATGAAGGAGCCTCCACTTGTGTCATGTCTTTGCCTTGTTGGAGAGCCATTGGTTCTCCTAAACTTAACCGTTATCCTACTACCCTTAAAGTATTTGATGGATGTGGTTTCCAACCTCATGGAATCTTCTAGTCTTTTGCTGTGACATTGAAGGGTAAAACCATTTTGATTGATATTGAAGTGGTTGATGTGCCCCTGGATTACAATTTGTTACTTTGTCATTGTTGGTTCTATGTGATTACTATCTTCACATCTTCAGTGTTTTGTATTTTACAATTTCCCCATCAAGGGTAAATTTTCATTATTGACCAACTTGACTATTGCACTTCAAATCTCCATGATTTTGTAGTGAATAATGTCCCTTTTCTAAGTTCCAGTATTGGGTATGAGAGTGTAGGAGTATGTCTCCTTAAGGATTCCTTACTCATGGGGATTTTTCCTTTTCCTCCTCCTGACACCCCGCAGGTTTCCACGTTAAATATGATTTTGACTCAGGTGAAACAATCCCTAGAATCACTTGATCCTTTGGTAGTACCTAGTCTTTACGAAAATAGTTAATTGTCTCTATCAAGCTCATTAAAAAATGAAAAATACCCCACTCCATTAGAATTGAGTCTCCCCCTGGATCGAATATTTGAACCTTATTTTCCTCTGCCTATTGAAAATATTCCTATTAGTAGCTCGATGCCTAAATGAGGAAAGAAGAGGAGTCGATGGAGGAAACAACACTTGGGGGGTAGGTCTCCATCCCCTGCACATCGTGATGGAGAGAAGCCACTAGCTTCTACCATGCAATCTTATACCAAGTTGGTTGAACCATAAACATCCAAAACTCTAACCATGGAAGATGAAACGCCAATAGGTTTGAGGGCCCAGATGGATGTAGTTGATACATCAACTTCTCGAGGGTGTTCATTTGCATACAATCTCTATTTGGGGCACTCGATACCCTATTGGAAAGGTCTAGTCAATGAGAACACATTCTGAATGGCACAATACATCCTACATAAGATATATTGGGTGTTTCCAAGTAAAAAACATCATTTAGGGCCTCAAAATGACCCCGAAAGTTTGGGACCCGAAAAACTATAGAAAAACTACCAAGATGGAAACTATAATTTGAGCTAGTGGAATAGGTGGGAAGCCACCAATGTCCACCAAGATCAATCCTCCCTCCTTACGAAGCCATTTTCTACATTGCATCAAGTTCTTCCATCATATGTGGAAAATTCTGCTAAATGTGACTCCTCGTGAGACACTTGCCCTGATGAAGAAACCACCCTACGTTGACGATCCAATAGAGTTGGATTTTTTTTGGAGGGTACCCTTTGTCTTGGTATCCATGATACGATCAATTGTCTCATTTTAAATGTACTCAAGATTTATTTATTTAAGGCCCAAGTTCTTGGCCTTGTCCGAAGTGTCCATGAGAGATGGAAAATATGGTCAAAGTAATTCCACATTAAATACCGAGTGCAAGCCAAGGAAAGGAGGAATACTTAATTCAAAATAATTCTCACCCACAACCTTGGCGATGGTGTAAGGCCTATATCAAAGTGGGATTAGCTTTGGATGGGGTCATGTGAGGCAATATTTCTAAAAATGAAACCATACCTTATCTCCCACCTGAAACTTCTATGGTACTCATCACCCAATGTTGATCGTGGAGTTGATTGTACTTAGCATTGTCTTTATACAAAATTTCATGAACTTGTTATTGGATGTGATGGATTTTCGCAACAAATTTGGTTGCTCAATCAGCCTCAGTCTGAGTAGGGAAGACTCTTCCTCTGGAGATGCAATGGGCAGACTTATGTCAATGGGGGCCAATGGCTAGAACCCCAAGCACACCTGAAAAGGGTTATGGCCAATAGAGTTGTGGAAGGATATATTGTATCTATGTTGAAGATAAGGAAGGATTTTTATCCCATGTGCATGGATCTTTGGAATTGTACATCCTCAGGATATGGACAATCATGATGTTAACTACCTATGTTTTTCCACTAGTCTGTGGGTGGAAGGTGGTCAATTTAGTCATCTTGGTGTCCATCATCGACCATAGGATGGACCAAAAAGTGCTCAAAAACCTACTATATCGATATCATAAAATGGTTTGTGGGAGCCCAAAATGCACCCAAACATGTTCAAAGAATATCTTGGCATCAACCTTGGCTATGATGTTCTTCTTGCAGGGTGTTGAAACTGCCATCTTAGAGAATCGATCAACGACCATGAATACATAGTCATTCCCATGCTTGGTTGAAGGCATACTAGACATGCAATCCATGGAGATGGACTCCAAAGACGTATCTAGAGTAGGAAGAGATGTGTATAGCCCATTTTTCTTAATGGTGGGCTTGAAAATGGTGCAGGAAGTGCAGGATCTGATTTTCTTGCAGACATATTTTTGAAGCTTAGGCCAAGAAAAATGCTTTTTTACTATTGCCATTGTTTTTTCTAGACCAAAATGTCCTATTGCCCAATTGTAATGAGATTCCCATATAATCTTTACATGCTTTCTTGAAGTAACATAGATATGGATCAGATGGCATAGTAATCCATACTTGATCTGGAGAAATGAAAGAAGAGAGATTACAATGAAATACTCATGAAAATTGATAGAAACAGATAAATACAACAATACTTGATTTCTATTAATGAAAGAATTGTAAAGAGACTGTAAAAATACAGAGTGCAAGACTCGTTAGAATGGTGGAAACTTTATCTTTGAGAAGAGATGTGACGGCTATGCTCATTCAAAAGAATATAATTATCTCCAAAGGCCTTTTTTATGATAATCAGGAATGCCAGAACCCTAGAAATCCAAAAACCTAACCCTAGGAGATGAAATGCCAAAAGTCATGTGGGCCCTGTTTGGGTAAGTTAGTACATTAACTTATCGGGGTCATAACTTTTGCATACGACCTCCGTTTTAGGCGTGTGATAGCCCGTTCAAAAGGTATTTTAGATAACTATGTATTCCATCATCAAAATCTTATTATGTCTACAACTTGACTATGGTGATCCAAAAAAACATTGTTTAGGGCCCCAAAACAAACCTGGAAGTACAACAATATGTGATGACATGAAAACATACAAAATAAGCCAATTGGATTAGGTGGGAGGCCACCAGTATCCACCTGGAAGACGGGTAGGGATTCAGACAATCATGGAAGTGTAGAACCCATAATTACAAAGAAGTATAGAATAACATGTTTCACTAAAAACTGACAAGAGGAGCCGGTTGAAATAGGTGGGTGGCCACCAATATTCACCTGGATCAATACTAGAGATGAAAGTATGGAAATATTTTACCTACACTCAATGTTTGATAGGAAAAAATAAATTTAGAGTCATTATTGTATAATTGTGGCCACCTGGACATCTCATGCCCATGTGAGTTAAGAATTGTGGTTAGGAACACAAGCGGGGGTCAACAGAGGAAATCTGCAAGATGGTTGGTGTTTCCCTTATTGTCCTTGATGTTAAAGTGGAATTTTTATAGGTACGTGGACCACTTATGGTGGTGGTCATTATGTAACTTATGGAATTATAGAGGCATTTAATCAATGTGGATGATCGTTTCCTTCCCCATAATGTAATGCTTCCACTATCGACATGCCTACACAATGGATTACATATTTTTGTCGTAGGTGGGGTATCTACGAACAACATCAGATAGTGTTTCACTATGATAGGATATTGGATTCCCATGTTGAGTGAGGAATACACTATTAGCATAATTTGAAGCATCTATCTCAATATCAAATGGTTGTTGCAGGTCTGGTATAATAAGGACTGGTGCTGAGCAGATGCAAAATTTCAAATCATCGAACACTTTCTATTGAGAAAAATCCCACACGAACTTGGCCTTTGCTCCACTCTTGGTCACCTAGATTAGGTCCCAAGTGATATGAGAGAAATAGAACACAAACCTATGGTACAAGTTTGTGATGCCCAAGAATATGCAAAGCTCGCTCATTGTCTTTGGGGCCGACCGATGGCGAATGATTTGGATGTTGGCTCGATTCACATGCACACCTTTCTCATCCACAATGTATCACAAATATTGTATTCTCTACATGTTGAAGGAACACTTTTCCAAATTTTCATATAAATTTTGTTGTCGTAGGGTGCCCAAGACCTCGTGAATATGTTTCAAATGTTACCCCCAAGTTTTTCTGAAGATGAGGATGTCATCTAGATATACGATGAAAAAGGAGTTTGTGAATGGCCACAATATGTCATCCATCATTTGTGTGAATGTGTTCGAGACATTAGTCAAGCCGAAAGTCATGACCAACCACTCGAAGAGAGCTTCTTTAAAATTTATTTTTTTCTTCCATACATCAGTTTGTTCAATCGACACCTAGTGGTAGCCTAACTTTGGATCAATATTACTGAAAAAATTGGCTCCCTTGATCTGATCAAGAAGGTCATCAATATAGGAGATTGGGTACCTGTTCTTGACTATGATCTTGTTCAAGGATTTGTATTCAATACAAATTCTCCATGTCCCAACCTTCTTTCGTACCATAACAATTGGGCTCCCACAAGGTGAGGAGATTGGTTTGATGTGTCCCTTCAAAATTATCTCTTGGATCTGGAATTTGATTTATTCATTCTCCATAAAATAATGCATGTACATAGGATCATTAGGTAGAGGAGAATTGGGTGTCAATTCAATTGAGTTCTTTACCTTATAGTGCACAAGAACCCAGTAGGCAAGGAAAATATGTATTTGTGCTCTTCTATTATTTTTTCCACCTGGTGTTTCTATGTAGAGAGACTCTATGTAGTAGTTTTGGTGGTTACAGTGACCTTCTATTAACCTACCAACTGAACCATAAAGAGGAAAAATCTCCCAATTTGAGAGACCACCTTTCTGCACTGCTTCGTGGAGATAAAAGAAATTGTAGTAGTTGGGACTACCTCCAGTAACCTGTAGAATTGATCTCCCAAAGTAATAATTACACTACAGGGACTATATTCATAAACAACATGACACTTCCTTATCTAGGTGGATATCGGTGGCCACCCACTTATTCCATTGGCTTGAAAAACAATTTTCCACCTTGGCAGTTTTTCGAGTTCCAAACTTCTGAGGTCGTTTTGAATCCCTAAACAACTTTTTTGGGGATTTGTTCTTCTTGGTTAGACATTTCCAACCGGCTATCGTGCGCATAAAATGGAGATCGTATGAAAGAGTTATGACCCGGGGAATTTGATGTACTAACTTAATCAAACAGGGCCCACATGACTTTTGGCACTTCATCTCCTAGGGTTAGGTTTTTGGATGTCTAGGGTTTTTGACATTCTTGTTTATTGTAAAATTCCTTCAAATCCTAATTGTAACCATATTTTTGTGAATGAGCATAGCCGTCACATTCCTTATTAGAGATAATCCACCACCATTACAATAATCTTGTTTTCCGCTACGTTTTACAGTTTCATCTTATATCCTTATTGAATAGAAAACCAGTTTTACTGTATCTCTGTTATTTTTTGTTAAACATATTTTAATAATCTGTATTCAATTTTTTATGCTCATAAAATATAGATCAGTGGTATCATATCGGTCTACTCCTTGTCGTCTTAATGCATGTCCCCAACGAGGTCATGGTACAAAGAATTGGGTATCGAGCTTGTTTCTCTTAAAGACAAAAGCTATCGCAAGCCCAAGAGACCTCTCATGGCAGGAGAAAACAAAGATGAAGGGATAGGAGATCCTTTCAAAATGTTTCTTGAGGAATCCCTCATGCAACAGAGGAACAAGATGATGGATAGTTTCACAAAAATCCTCTGACGGCTACCAACAGACAATGCATATTCCTCGAGCAGAGTCGCCGCCCCCTTCAAGGTACAAATAAACTTCGATATTCTTATATTTGTAGGTCATATAGACACAAATGTTGTAGACAAGTGGTTGAATCTACTAGAAGGGTTTTTTTTGTCCATAACTTTTCGAATAGAGAAAATATTACTTTTTCACTCCTCAAAGTCGTTCCCCATATCAAATATTGGTGGGAAACTTTCTATGAGAAAAAGTAAACAAAGGAACCCTCATTATTTACAGTCACGGCCACCTAGGAATCCTTCATGGATGTTATTAAGGAACAATACTACCCTATCAGAAGTTATGATGACCTGTATACCAAATGGACCACACTACAGCAAGAAAGAGACCAAGCAGTGTCAGAGTTCACAAATATCTTCCATACCTTGTGCACCAAGTTGGGTATCAAATATTCAGAGTGACATCTAGTTCTCAAGTATCAAGGTTCTCTACATAGATACATCCAAACTGAAATGGAATTTATGGACATCTCGTCCTTGGGCATGGCCTACCAATAGGACGTCAAAATCAAGTAGAATCTCAATTAAAAGACACAGAAATTTGGTCCTAGGAACCCCTCACAGAAAAATCTAGGAAAGGGAAGCCCCAACCCGCAAAACAAAGGATAGAGAAAATATGGACAGTATCAGGAAAACTAGTCCAAGCTGCAAGAAATGAAGGAAACCAAAAATACAAAGAAGGATATTGGGAAGTGGTACGACTTCCATAAGAGCCCTTGGCATAAACCTGTTGACTGTAGCTAAAAGTAGTCGTTGGTGGCCGAAGTGAAATCCTATGAATCAAATGTGGGTTATGACTCTGAGTTAGAACCAAAAAGGGGAAGACAGATCATTGATGCAGAACTCAGTGCCATCGTTGCTACCACATGCTCCAGCCCGGTGAACCAGACAAGACAGAAGAAGGATATCACCTCTTCCATTCACAAATGTGGGTAAAAGGCACCCCGCTGCACTTCATCGTTTATAGAAGTGGCCAAAAGAATCTCATCTCATCAAAGGTCATCAAGCGGGCTTGTCTTGTCGATAACGCTGCACCCACAACCCTACAACATTGGATGGCTCCGCCAAGGAAGTAATCTCTACATCAACAAACATTGTCGATTGTCGTATGAAATCAAACCCTTCAAAGACGAGGTATTGTTTGATGTTTCTCCTCTCAAAGTTTGTAAGGTTATTTTGGGCCAACCTTATTTGTGGAAATGTCATATTGTATATGAGTTTATACCTCAAAGTGTTATTATTACTTTGAATAGGAAATTGATCCGTCAGGATTTTTCGAAATGACTATGGTTGAGTTTTATTTGCATGCATTTATTAACCATTGGGAAACTTAATGAAAGAGAAAGAAAAGCAAATGAATTATACAACCATTAACATAATTCCAAATCTGAAATGCAACGAAAAGCAGCAAACCATAATGCACAAGTTTGATAACGGAGTTCGGCAACTTTGCCTACGTCTCCGGGCCTTTTCTCTGTGAGGGAGGCTTCTTGATTTCTTTTTGAAATCTTATTAGTACATCTTTACAATTTCCGATTGGCTCCTAGACTGATCTGGTCTTGTTCTCCATTATCTCTAGAATCTTTCACAACTTACGGCACCTAAAATGGATATACCGAACTCTCAGAAATCGTCCGACAGCATCTCTACCTCAACAGCTTCCTTGCCTCAAACTGGCTTAGACCTGGCTTTGCCTCAGCATCTCTGCTCTCCAAAACCGTCCAAAAGCTCTCCAAAGGCTTCAAAAACTGACCAAATGGCCTCAACATGGCCTTGGTTAAATAGTTGGGAAAGTTGGTTTCAATCTCCAACTTCCTCCCAAGAATTAGGCTCTAAAAAAGCCCAATAACCCCCAAAAATCATTAATAAGGGTTAATTACATTAAAAAAATTAACAAAGTGGTTTAAATAACCCACTCATAACTATATAATATAGTTATATAGCTTTAGCACCTTAAACATGGGCACACGCCCCTCTTGGCCGGTCACATGGTCTTCATGTGGCCACGCGCTAGCCCAAAGGGCTAAGCGCGGGCCACTCCTTTCATGTTAGCACCCGGTCTCGTGGCTTATCCATGTGATCGCGGACTATACAACCCGCACATGTAACGAGTATAACCAAGGGTAACAGTTATATTAATGTAACCGTTGATTAAATGTTTTAACTCCCGCACATTTCTTTAACGGTTCCATTGTAACCGCGCGCCAATTCGTAACCGTGCCCGCAAATTCCACCGTGGTCACATTACGCATAGAACCGGGGGTCGGGGCTAAGCCCCGGCCCCACCCCCCACCATGCAACACACCATACAAATTTAAATAAATTTAAATTCACCCATATGACAAGCAACATACGGCGGAATAGTGGTTATACGGAGTTTGTTAAGTCGTGGCCGGTGGAGGTGGTCGCGGGTTCGATCCCCGCCGACACCAATAACTTTTGACATAGGCCATATTGGCTAAACCCAGGGTGCCACGTGGAAGCCACTGATTGGTCCACATGGCACCTTACCATTCACCCAAATGATGCCACGTGTCGATCGATGATTCGTCGAAGACAACCAATCGGAACATGCCACTTGTCAACCGCTCATTGGTCCACGTCACTGCCACGCGTCACTGCCACGTCAGCTCTGTCGTATGCCACGTCATCTGCCCGGTCAACCTTTCACGTCATCCTCCATACGATGCTGATGTCATCCTGTGCCATGTGTCACCCTTCTAGTGGTGACACGTGTCACCTCGGGATTGGTCCAACCGTACGTTTAAATGCCAAAACTGCCTGACACGTGTCACTGCCTGAGGCTGCCACGTGTCCTGTACGGATGCCGCCACGTGTCATCTCCTGAGACTACCACATGTCACCTGTACGAATGTGCCACGTGTCCTGTACGGACTAACACGTGTCCTGTACAGACTGTATGGACAGGTACAGTCAGCATCCCAAAATTTTCCCTGTTTGGCTCGGTGGACAGAATGCGATATCTTCTTCATACGGACTCCGTTTGACATAAAAATTATACCACCGGAATCAGGAAGACGAGCCAGACGCAATGGTGTTGGTTTCGTTGGATTCCGAGCACTTTCATTTTTGAGCATTTTTCATGCCCTGATAGCCTGCTGAATCCGATTTCAGATCACACCTCCCAACAATAAGACCTTTTGGTCCCCCAAAAGGTTACAGACCACTCGACAAGCTCGGGATAGGCCACCCGGATTTCTCTTTGTCTCTGAAAGATGATTACATCAGGGGAAGCAAAACACAATGAAGTTGAGATATCCACTTCTGGCAGAACCAAGTGACTGCTTTCTTTCCTTCACGGTGTTCGTCTTGCTTCACTGGTAATCCTTCCTCCTTCGTGGGTGCATGCAAAATCCTCTTGATCTTCTTTGGACGAAGCTCTGGATTAAGCTTCCAACAGCTAGCCTCTTGATGTCCACTCTTGCTGCAAAACGTACAACGAGTCTTTGGCATCCAGACCTGCTTACTCTTCTCCTTCTTCCGTTGTGGACTTGAGCCTTTACGTCGTGTTTCCTTCTTGGACGACATAGGTTTCCTGTACAAAGTTTGTCTCTTCCAACACTTGGCAACACAATGCTTAGTAGACTGACAATAAGTACATGGGTAAAGTTTCCACAAGTTCCGTTTTACTTGATTATGCTTGTTATAATCAAAAGGAGAATTATTAAAAACATGACCATTATACCTTCCATGTTGATCTTCACCTTTCTTTGGAGATGACTTTCCTTCACTACCATAGTCCTGAAGTGATGCGCCATTTCCCTTTGTGAAGTGTTCCTGCAATGTCTTAAGTTGGCCATTTGAAGCTTGACTTGCCTCCGAAGTTTTGGAAC
>JZKD02S2136989.1:1221002-1247911 GCA_000966675.3 Picea glauca | reverse complement strand
TAACCTCTTAACTCAACAAAAGCATGGTGATCTTGGAAAGCTTGTCTTAATGCTTTTCGAGCAGATAAACAAAATTCTAAAGAATCACAAGTAATCACTTACCTTCTTAAGGTTCGATACACCAATTCGTTCTTAGTGGACGTTAATCATCATCATCATCACTATGATATTGGTGTGTCAATGAATTTTCCATATATTCAATACAAGTTTACCTATCATATTAGATTAATTAAACTATTTATTTTTACTTATGATGTAAAGATTTAACATAAATATACTTTTCGACCAAGTATTTGGGTTACATTTCTATTTATTACCTATAACATATAAAATAATCTTCCCATGGTGGTCATAATTCATGTTGGCTCGTTTTCTTCCTATAGGTAAATGGTTTAACTCTATTAATTATTTGATTGAGACTTGAGAGACACTGTATCTCGAAAGCATGCTTGATTGGGAGTGGGCATCGACTCTCGAAGTCTTTCCCATCGCCATCCAAAACATTACAAATCTCTGGTCACCGTCCAAATGCAATGAACGGGTCGTAGCTGCTTTAATGGATAATTCCAAGTTCTATGTGGGCGTTGAGCGAGTCTTTCCCTGCAAGTGGCACAACCTCACCACGGAATTGCAACTTATCGAACCCACCCGCGCGTGCAACGAAGGCCATCCGAACAAGTTGTATTCTGTTATATTGCGCTTTTGGAATATCCAACTTGGGCTTTTCTAACTCTAGACATCGACACGTGTATAAGTGACAACGAAAAATATCATCACTCTCATTGTTTGCTAAAAAAATATTGTTGAACGTTTTCCTCTCTGAAATATTATTCAACGCTAGAATTTTCAAATTCGGTGGCTGAGAGCTTAACGGAACAACAGTCGTATGGATGAGAGAAGTGTGGAGCCAGGGACCCGTCGAAATTTGAATTCATTCGTCCTCCTAATACACTTCTCATGGAGACAAAAGAATACGAGAAGTTGGAACGTGCACTCCGAGCTAGGGTTTCACGTGAAACCCTACTTGGTCATTTGGACCTCTTCCGTGATTTCGTAAATAGCGTAACGCTTTTGAATTTTGAATTCTATCCAATTTTATTGTGGATTTCGCCGTTTAATTTATACACAGAAATAAACAAGGCGTTTTAGGTATTGTATGCATACAGCATGGTGGGCAGTGGGCAGTGGGCATCGACTTTCAAAGGTTTTGTAGTCGCCATTTACAACATTGTAAAGCTCATCATCGACCTAGCCGTCCAAATCCGATTTGGAGGATGAGATCGGGAACGTGGTCCTAGTTGTTTGAGTACATACTTCCAAGATCTTTAGAGGCAGCTTTCACTTTGTCTTCCCTTCGAAGTGGAACTCGAATGTGACCAACAACCTTACTTTTAAAATTGGAAGTAAATTTATTGGATAATTGTTCTAAACGTTGTATGAAATGATTATTTTTAGGCAGAAATTGTTAAATCAAATATTAGAAATATTTGTGGGAAATCCCGTGAAAATTTGTTAAATCTGTATATTTGAGTGATTATTTCTGTACAGTCCCCCTCAATGGTTATTCAGCATGCTAAATCCATTTCTACATTACATCTCCAGTAATGTAAATAACATCTCCAGTCAAAATTACATTAGCTTTAGCTATAAGGTGAAAGTGAGAAACTAAGAATTTTTTTACATCTGAAAATTATATATACTTCAAAATGAAAGTGACTTTATCAATTTTTTAAAATTAAACAATAATAATAATAATTGTTTAATGAAAATTATATATTTTTATTGAGAATTGATTTTATTAAATTTTTTAAAATAAATAATAATAATAATTTAGTTTTAAGATTATTGTTTAATAAAAAATCAAATTGGTATATGATATCTTTTATTTGTATGTTAATCTTTACATATAAATTTGAAAAAGTATATATATAATTCTTTTCATTTTGAAATTATAATTTTTAACATAAAAATAAATGTACTTAATTTATATATATGGATGTTTCAATATTTTATACACAATTTATCTTAAAAAAAAATCAAAACAATATATATGTACTTAATTTTTAAATTCAATTAAACTATGAATATAAATATAGTAATTGTTTTGCAATATTTAAAATTAGATAATTTAAAACTAAAATGTTTGCTAAAAAAAATTTAAAAAATTATAATTGTGAAAAATTGAATAAATAAAATTTGCAATTTATCATGTAACTTAAATAGATAAGGGTTGCATGGCAGTTTAGTCCTTGCCAAATAAATTTGGAAATGGAGTGTACCTAGTTGGGATCATTGAACTAGCTAGAATGTCCAAACAATTGTCAATTTACTATAAAACTACTCTAAATTTTTTATAATTATTATTTGTTTTTATTAAAGAAAAATTCAAAATCATTGTTAAAAGGGAAAGATATGTGTGTGTGTTTCCTCCAAAGAGGTCACAAGTTCAAATCCGAGGCTAGGGTATGTATACCTCCAATTTGGTGTTTTGACCTTAAAAATAGATTATTATATAAATTGTCTATATCATTTTGTTTTTCATCTTTAACTATATTTTTACTAATTTATTTTCATTTAAAAAGAAATTAAAAATTACTATTAAAAAGAAATTACACATATGCCATCATACCTAGTTATATGTATATTGTTTTGTATTAATCTAGTAGGAGTTCACTTTGTATTAATGATAAGATAAATCTTTAAAATCTGAAAAAGAATAAATGCAATAATAATAAAATAAATGGATAGTAATAATGAAAGAACACATGGGATTTTTACATTTTTATTTAATTTTTTTATATAAAGGGTACTAGGTAATTATAGCCAAGGTTATTGAAATTCAATAATATTGAAATAAATGGATAGTAATAATGAGAAATCACATGACATTTTTACATTTTTTTAAATTTTTTTTATATAAAAGGTACTAGGTACTTATAACCAAGTTTTTTGATTATGTAATTAATTTCAAATATTAAAATAAGTGAAGGTAGCAATAAGACTTGAAATATATTAACCAATTATAAATGAGAAAAACAATTATTTTTATTATATCAAAAAATATATATTTGTTTACACTTTACACACAAATTTAAAATACAAGACAAAATGATGTCAAATCAATAGCAAACTCATTGCTATAGTCCCTTGGCAAGGATTAATAATAATAAAAAATAAATACTAGTTATTTAAGTTGAGTTTATTCACAATTATTTACATAATTTTTAGAATAAACAAAATGACGAAGAATAATATCTCTTTAAATAATAATGAGTATATTAAAAACAATGCTGAATATTTCATCAAAATTTTAGTTTAGGTGTTAATTTTAAAAAGAAAAATAAAACCAAGTTTTGAAAAAAAAATATTTAAAAAAGAGAATAAATACCAAATACTTGACTTTTTTTGGTACTTCTTCTAACCAATGTTTCTTTCCATATTACTCCTTTAGAGAACAATAATTATTCTTCTTGACATTAATAGCATAAACACTACCTTGTTCTAGTTCCAATTTAAAAATTTCTAAAAAAATTCTCACAGGGCCACAAGAATATATTGAGGGAGAAGAATGTGAATGAGAGTCGAAGTTGACCTCTTGGGATATCTAGATGGGACACGATATGGTCCGTCAGGTGTTTTACAAAGTCAATTTGAATAAATAATTCTAAAGTTTTGTTTCACTTGATTCACATAAATGAGTTGACCGCTTCTCCCAATCTCTCAAATCTACTACATGGTTATGTGCATAACACAATTATCTTTTATTACATTAATTTAATAAAATTTGAATTCAAATTTTACTTTTCATTGAGTCTTATATTAGTGTTAATAATACTACATTGAATTTAACCCACATCCTTCATACACATCTTAAACCCTTTTTTTAAACTTCACTAATTTTTGAAAATATTTTTTAATCATTATTAATCTATTCCCTTCTCCTTAAATTTCACTAATTTTTAAAAAATATTCTTAAAATCATTATTCATCTATTCGATATATTTTCAAACATAAATATAAAAATGAAGAAAAAACAAATTACATAATCTCTTCTTATTTGTCCCTCTAACATCCTCACTCAAGATTTCCCTCCATGTTAGCCACAGAATTTTCAAAACCCAACCTTCAAACCATGTCCAACATCATGATATTATTACTTCTAAAATGTGGTGTTTTCCTCAATAGTGACAACGTGATATCTACGGCTCATTCCATTTTGGCACATACGTAACTAACTATTTCTTATACATATTACGTGGCTAACGGTTCATTTAGACACATACGTAACTAATTATTTATTAAACATATTGAGTGGCCCAGGATTCATTATTGACAAGAAAAGCATTAAAAATTAAAAGAGGGTAGTTTTGGAATTAAAATTGAAACGAGAGCGGTTTTGCCCATGATTATGATGGCTATTTGAAAAAATTAAAGGGACAAGTTTCTGGATTTTTTTTCAATTATCACTGTAATAAAAAAGGACTATCCTAAACATGGATTTGGATTTTATTTTTAATTATCGAAATTTTACAATATAATTATTGATATTAAATCTGATTAATTTAATGGTTTAAGGTGTGAGTTTAGTTTGTTAAGTAATCCAAATTTAATATCAATTTAGTACGGATGAAACATCCAAACACACAGCCATATTAAATGTTGTGGTTTTTAACAAACCCCCCAAAAAACTACATAATTATTGATGAAATTGGATTTTTTTATTGATTAAATTACACTTTTAAAAATATAAATGGATTCAGTACCTTACACTATTATTTCATCTGTGCAATCTCAGATTTTAACGATTAATACGTTTCATTTCAACAATTTTTTTAAAACATAAATAGATTCAGCTTTATGGAAAACTATTATTTTAAAGATTTTTTTTTTAACTTTTAAAAACAAAAATAAATTTAATTATATGTAAAACTCTTATTACATTAAGATTGTACAATCTCACTCACTAATATATTTCATTTCAACAATTTTTACAACTACTAATATTTTTCATTCCAATAATTTTTCTAAAATTTTAGCAAATTTTAAAAACAAACTGATTTAAAAAATATACCAAAAAATTCATATACCAAAAAGTTCAAGTAAAATGTTTAGAATACACTAAGTAAACTGTACAAAGAAGCTATCTACAATATTGGACCAGAAATCTCGCCCGATCTATGGTTTAATTAGTATGGACATCGATCGATCTCTTAATTTAACTAATCAGGAGGTGTTCATGGACATCGATCTCTTAATTTTCATGAATATTTGGTAGCCAATATTCTCCTTCTTTCCCTAATACTCTCAAGCTTCGGTTCCCAACAGTGAACTCTGGACTTTACCAACTGCTTATAAGCTTTCTGCATTTCAGGAGTATTGCAGAGCTTAATGTCATCATCATCTGCAGAATCCCTGGGCACCAGAGCTTAGTTGATCGTATGCAGAAAGCGAGGGCGTCTTCTGCCCGATGTAGAGTGAATCGGAACAACATAGTAAATGTTGAGGGAATTCCTGCATGATTTGGCCCGCCTTGACGGATTTAGGAACGATCGTAATGCTGCCGTCTGAGCGAACCAGCTGGATGGTTTCGTTGTTATTGCCCACCATCACGCAGGACGTATGGTTGCCCATAATTTATCTGATTTGTTATGAGCAAGCAAATCGAAGCATGGAGATGCAAGGAAGGATCGCAGAAATGGCGTATTATATAAATTGTAAAACCAGTGGTCATAGAGAAGAGAGACGTGAAGGAGTAGTCAACAAGCCTGCCATTCCTGGTATTCTATTTGCTATATCTCTCCCGTAGTTGCGCTCCGTTGGAGTGGACGTATCTCTATTTAGTTTTACTTCTTCTGGTTAAAGTGTAATACCACCATACGCTTACGGAGTTTTATTGTTTTAATTTTTGAAATCCAGCCATATTTATTGTGGAATCGAGCGGATAAATTCAATGATCGACTTTCAAAGTCTGGGCCGTCGCCATCCAAGACATTCTAAATCCGAAAACATTCTAAATCTCTGGTCACCGTGCAAATGCGATATGCGGGTCCAAATTGTTTCAGTATATAATTCCAACCTCTATGTGGGCCTTTACCTACTCTTGCATTGGAAGTGGAACTTACATCTTAGCATCATGACGAAAGACACTTGGAGTTCATGAATACAAGAACATACGAGGAGTTCGAACGATCGTTCTGAACTACGGTTTCACGTGAAAAACAAAGTGTTCTAGGTATTGTATGTTTCAGTTCCCAAAGTGTGTTTTTGCGATAGTGTACTTTTAGTGGGTGTGGGGCAGTGCATCGTTTTTCTCTCGGTTGCTAGGTAAATTCCAAGGATATTTGTTTAGACTATCTTTCTTCAACTAGAGCATATTCATTGTTGGTTTTAGGCTATGGGGGAGTCACACTCCTACTCCATTACAACTCTTGTATACTTAGACAATTGTTAAGAGTTTAACACTTAGTCATATATAAACATACATCTATGAACATAAAAAAACAAGAGAATAACAATGGAACAAACAAAAGTCATACAAAAAAGAGACAAGAAGCTTAATACCCAACTAAGTCTTTGTTATTGTGAAACCGTTACAATATGAGCACTCTCGACTCGGTTTACAACTTGGGTAAGTCACACGCTTCGTCTCACCTCACCAAAACAGTTATACACATATTCATTAGAACAAGAATCTGTGTCGCAACTATCTCCGCAACCTCCTACTGTGCACCTCAGACGTGCCATCAATCAAAGACTTGTTGTTTCTTTGTTATCGCAGACCTCACATATTTGGTTCTGCCTCACACATGCCTCCAATAGAACTTCATTTCTAGACTTCCTCAAATTTAGTCAAAAAGAAGGTCGCCCCATATCCATCACATAATCGCCTCAAAGAAGCACAAGTCCTCCCAAGTGGAGTGACTTGGCTCCTTGATGGAGCTCGCTCATCTTACTCTAATCTTGCCTTAGAACCACAAAGCTTCTCTTGCTCTATTCCAAGCTTCCCTCTTTGGTTGTGCAGCCTTGTACCTTTATAAACATTGGCTCCTCAAATGATCTATCTAGGTGAATCGACATGACCCATGAGTCATGCCCGTTCGCACTGTTGGGCCGACCTCTCATGTGGGCATGTTCGGGTGTCTTGCCCAGCTGACCCACCGAATGCATCATTCCATCATCAGGATGACCTATTGAACTCCTAATTGGCGCTCCTATCTTCCCAACCATCCCATCATTTGGGTCAGTGCGATGCTTATCCAAGTCGAGCCAACTTGTGTCACAAGGAATCTTGATTGAGTCTCCCTTGGCACATCGCATGCCCAAGGCATCCTATCTTGCCTAATATAAATACACCATTGTTAAACTTTGGTAAGTCTTGCACGCTCATACCACTTCCTCTATTTAGCAACCCCAACTTTTGCAGGTCCCAATAACGTCAATTCAATCAGGAAGGCAAGTCTTTAGCCAAAGGTCTTACAGTGTGCATAAAGTATGCAGGGTAGCGGGCATCGAACTTCAAAGTTTTTCCAGTGTCCATTCAAAACAATATAAATCTCATCATCGATCTAGCCATCCAAATCTAATTTGGAGGATGAGAATGGGAACACGTGCCTAGTTGATTGAGTGCATACTTCCAAGATCCTTGGAGACTTTTACTAGTCTTCCCTTGGAAGTGGAACTTGAGTGACTATGACCATTCACAACCCTACTTTAAAAATCAAGTCGTAATCACCATCAACTCAAGAAAGGATGGCATAAAGATACCCATTCTTGGGTAAACAATTGGAGAATCATGGAAAAAACCATTTTGTAGAATAAAGACACTATTAAAAAAAACGTCAAATCAAGATTAAGGAGAAAATGTGGTGTAATAAAGAGTTAGAGGAGAAAAGAAAATCAAGGTATTATAAGGATGTAATCAACCCTAATCTAGAAGATCAAAATTATCTAGTTGTTTTGACAAGTGTAAAGAAAAAAATAAACATTATTAAGAGAAGAACAAATTCTCACGAGCTCTATAGTGAAGCTAGGCGTTGGTCAATTCCTAAAATTCCATGGGATGAAAGAGTGTGTCACCTTTGTGACACTAAGAAGGTTGAAGATGGAAAACAAGTTTTCATACATTGTTGAGCCTATACCGAGATTAGATCTCATTTCAAAATATTTGTCACACTACCAACCTTCCTAACCTCTTAACTCAACAAAACTATGCTGATCTTGGGAAGATTCTCTTAATCCTTTCGGTCTTAGTGGAAGTTAATCATCACCATCGTCATCATATGTATAATTAAAAATATAATAGATACATAATATATTATGATGTTAAATAGTTAATTTTATATATATATATATATATATATATATATATATATATATATAATATTATCATTTTAATGTTTTATTATTATTTTAACGTCTTATGTTTTTTTTTTTTTGTAAATAAAAATTATATTACCTTTCCTTAGCAGAAAACATGTGTGTCTAAATTGTAGCATGCCAACTATTATGCCATCGTAGTGGAATCCATAATGTGTGGACATGACGATTGTTCACTGTTCCAAAACTTTAGGAAAAAGAGACAACTATCGACATACAAAAATTGTAACATCCTTGTTCGTTATGACTACAAGCGAAGCAACAGTGCAATTTATTTTTTTGTTTTTAGGAAAGAAAGAAACAATGAAAACAGTTTAACCACACCATTGATGATGAATGCAAGCATGCAGTCTAGGCAGCAAGCAACTATGACAACACTCATCCGCACAGGGGCAACTGGGCGAAACATGTGTAGGAAAACAAGGAGGAACGACTACCTGCCCAACACAAACAAGACATGCCTACAAGATAAGAGACACCATCTCCCTCCTGACAACAAGACCTTGACAAACAAGACTAGAACCTCAAGGCATGCGTACCAAACCCAAGAAAGCGTTTCACCCATGCGCCAAAAGCAACTTACAACGCTCAACAATACTCTCACCGAACGCACCGACTCCAGCCAAGTTCTTGTTCACCGCTATCCAATAGGGCACGCCACGATCCCCTCATTAGGAATCATGTCGTTCTCAGGTGATAGACCCATCAATAACCTTGGCACAACACATCCTATCTAGACCAAGGACTCTAGATAAATCCGACATGCTAGGATGAAATAACTGACAAGGAGACTACACCGAGACCCCAAGCAATGGGTCGCCAAGACACGGGATGATGTCAACAAGTAAACACAAGTTGTTACATGACTTCGCAAACAAATCGACCCATTCATCTAGTCTAATGTGGATAATTACAAATTTAATTTATCATTAATTGCACTCTAATTTAGCAAGTTTAACTTACCTTTTAGTCAAGACTCGCCAATATGATTTAATCATTAATTACAAATTAATTTGGGCAGTTCTAAATTAATCCCAAAATTACAATCTTACTAGCAATTGACATCATATAACAACATTAACCATATCAACGTGGAATGCTACAATGAAACGCTTATCAACACCTTAAATTACAGTCTATTGTCTATCTATACTAACCGTACCAAAATGACAGTTGTCTATTAACATTAAAAAGAATCTGCTAAGAAGTGACAATTTCATTAAATCCATATACATTCAATGAGAAACTAAAGCCATATACATATAATGGAATTTATTGTCATATGCATTTAATGAGATTTACTGCCATATGCATTTAATGAGATTTACTGCCATATGCATTTAATGAGATTTACTGCCATATGCATTTAATGCATTTTAACGCCATAATCGTCTAAAGATATTTAATTGCCATAGGCCTGATCATAATTAATGTCATTGAGATCCATTCACTGCAGTTGATGCCATCGCTAAAGATATCTTATAACAATACTTATTACTACTAATTAAAATGGAGGGAATCTATCCCAAACCAACAATGCCAACTAGACACGCTTCCAGGTAAAAGTAAAACTCAGGGGTAAGAATGTCAAAGCATCTAGTTAGCCATCTAGAAAATGCTAAATCGATTGTCGTCAATGTAGAATCCAATATCTTGCTGTCTAAAAAGGCAAAAAGTTCTTGAGTAAGGTAAATGTAAGTTACCATTGATGTAAAACTATGGTGTAATTACATAGTGGTTGTCAAAAATAAATCGAAATGCATGTAGATGATCAGTCACTAGGTAATCTCAATAAAATACAATTGAATAAATAATACATCTTTAATCAAATTTTTGCACCAACTGTCATTTAAAAATGGAATGGGGCAAAATCACAGAGAAGTTACACGCAGCTACCACAGGGAAGATTGTCCCATTGGACCTTGACCTAATCTACTGTTTGACATCGTAGCTATCGAATGCGATGATCAGGGATGCAGATCGACTCAGCCATGAGTGCCCCATCATCTAATACCTACAAGGAACTCATGTCAATAACATGTGTAGGATCACTAATATAATGTCTCAAAACAGATACGTGAAAAACATCGTGCATACGCCTCAAAGAATCAAGCAAGGCTACTCAATAGGCCATGTGCCCCTTCCTCTCCACAAACTCGAAAGGTCCTACGAACCTAGGAGAGAGTTTATCTCCCTTTCAAAACTTGATCAAACTCTTATGCGGTTTAACCCGCAAGAAGACTCGATCGCCAACCTCGTAGCTATGGTCGACACAGTGCGCATCAACATAACTCTTCTGTCGATCATGTGCTTCTTTAATCCTTTATCTTATTGTTTTCATTTTCTCTTCCATTTCTTGGATCATTTTTGGTCCCACCAGGACCCTATCCTCAATTCGATCCCAACTCAAAGTCATCTGACATGGTCACCCATAGAGAAACTCGAAAGGCAACATCTTAATGGTGCTTTCGTCACTATTGTTATAAGAGAATTCCACCAGTGGAAAGAATTCTTCCCAACGCTTTTGTTGGTCCATCACGTACATGTGCAACATGTCCTCCAAGGTCTGGTTCATTCATTTGGTTTACCCATTAGTCTCTGACTGATATGCGGTACTGAAATTAAGTTGGGTTCCTAAGGCCTCTTGGAAACTTGTCCAAAATCATCCAGTAAGCATCGATCCTCGATCAGATATAATCCTCTTAGGCATGCCATGCAACCTCACAATCTCACTGATAAAATCACTAGTTATGTCAGGTGTTTGATATGTCGTATGCATAGGAATAAAGGGAGAACTCTTCATCAGATTGTCTACTACTATGAAAATCAAGTCGTGTCTCCTTGCCGTCAATGGAAAACCAATGATAAAATCCATCGAAATAACCTCCCATTTCGATTCTGTAATAGCGTGTGGCTTTAGTAATCCTACTGGATGTCTATATTCATCCTTTACCTGCTGATATTATAGACATATTGCCACATAGTTGACTATGTTTTCCTTCATTTCCTTCCATAAGAATAATGGGTTAAGGTCCACCCTCATCTTCATGATTCCCGGGTAAGCCATATATACTGATCTATGAGCCTCTCTTAGGATCAAGCTCCTCAACTCGTCATTCGGTGGTACTTAAATCCGATTTTTAAACCTCGGTAATCCATCATCATCCAACGTAAATCCTTCAAATCTTGGTTCCATCATGGTGTTTTGTCTGAAAAAAACCCTCGACCTCTTTGTACCATTCATTGTCACACTGTAACTTTAGAATCTTTTCACATAGATTTGTCTAAAAAGGCAACACATAAAAGATACGTGGTCTTCGACTCAATGCATCTGCCACTCAGTTCACTGTTCCTTATATGTAAGTAATCTCGAAGTCATACTCGCTATGAAATTATGACCAATGTCATTGTCACGCGTTCAGGTCGCTTTGCATAAAAATGTGTTGTAGTCCACAATGGTCCCTCTTTAGTTCAAATTTTCATCCTACAAGGTAGTGTCTCCAAACATTCAAGGCATAAATGATGGCTAACAACTCCAAATCGTTTGTTATGTAGTTCTCCTCATTCCTTCTTAGTTTCCTCGAGATGTAATAGATCACTCGACCATATTGCATCAAGACTCCGCCGAAGCCTTCCCTGGATGCGTCAGTGTAGACACATACGGCTCATTCCATTTTGGCACGTAAACACGTAGATGAATCAGTGTAGACACGTGATATCTACGGCTCATTCCATTTTGGCACGTACGTAACTAACTATTTCTTAAACATATTACGTGGCTAACGGTTCATTTAGACACATACGTAACTAATTATTTCTTAAACATATTGAGTGGCCGAGGATTCATTATTGACAAGAAAAGCATTAAAAATTAAAAGAGAGTAGTTTTGCAATTAAAATTGAAACGAGAGCGGTTTTGCCCATGATTATGATGGCTATTTGAAAAAATTAAATGGACAAGTTTATGTATTTTTTTTCAATTACCACTGGAATAAAAAAGGACTATCCTAAACATTAGGATTTTATTTTTAATTATTGAAATTTTACAATATAATTATTGATGTTAAATCTGGTTAATTTAACGGGTTAAGGTGTGAGTTTAGTTTGCTAAGTAATTTAAATTTAATATCAATTTAGTATGGATGAAACATCCAAACACACAGCCATGTTGAATGTTGTGGTTTTTAACAAACCCCCCAAAAAACTACATAATTATTGATGAAATTAAATTTTTTTATTGATTAAATTGCACTTTTGAAAATATAAATGGATTCAGTACCTTACTCTATTATTTCATCTATGCAATCTCAATTTTAACAATTGATATGTTTCATTTTAACAATTTTTTTAAAACATAAATAGATTCAGCTCTATAGAAAACTATTATTTCAAGGATTTTTTCAAAAACTTTTAGAAACAAAAATAAATTAAACTCTCTGTAAAACTCTTATTACATCAAGATTGTACAAACTTAATCAGTAATATATTTGATTTCAACAATTTTTATAACTAATATTTTTCATTCCAACAATTTTTCTAAAATTTTGGCAAATTTTAAAAACAAACTGATTTAAAAAATATACCAAAAAATTCATATACCAAAAAGTTCAAGTAAAATGTTTAGAATACACTAAGTAAACTGTACAAACAATTTTTCTAAAATTTTGGCAAATTTTAAAAACAAACTGATTTAAAAAATATACCAAAAAATTCATATACCAAAAAGTTCAAGTAAAATGTTTAGAATACAGTAAGTAAACTGTACAAAGAAGCTATCTACAATATTGGACCAGAAATCTCGCCCGATCTATGGTTTAATTAGTACAGACAAATGCCAAGAAAAAAAAAACCATACATTCAACTAATCAGAAGGTGTTCATGGGCATCGATCTCTTAATTTTCATGAATATTTGGTTTCCCTAATACTCTCAAGCTTCGGTTCCCAACAGTGAACTTTGGACTTTACCAACTGCTTATAAGCTTTCTGCATTTCAGGAGTATTGCAGAGCCTAATGTCATCATCATCTGCAGAATCCCTGGGCACCAGACTCCCGCGTTCATCCACGTTAACCCTCCCGTTTTCCATAAGCTTTGTAATAAACTGTGAGCGAACTCTCATCCGAACGCCTCCGCCGACATCGTTCTTCTGTATGTCAAACGGTTGGCAGAGAGCAGAGGCATATCCGATACTGCGCATAGCCGAAGATGCGCCGGAAGTGGGAGAAAGAGCACCTTTTGTAGGCGGCGGTGATAGTAAGGAAGCCAACGTTACAAGAGAAACCGGAGACTGAAAGAAGTGGTCGGGCAGAAGAAAGTAGTGGTTGCCCGCCTTTAGTTGATCGTATGCAGAAAGCGAGGGCGTCTTATGCCCGATGTAGAGTGAATCGGAACAACACAGTAAATGTTGAGGGAATTCCTGCATGATTTGGCCCGCCTTGACGGATTTAGGAACGATCGTAATGCTGCCGTCTGAGCGTACCAGCTGGATGGTTTCGTTGTTATTGCCCACCATCACGCAGGACGTATGGTTGCCCATAATTTATCTGATTTGTTATGAGCAAGCAAATCGAAGCATGGAGATGATTTGTTATTAGCAAGCAAATCGAAGCATGGAGATGCAAGAAATGATCGCAGAAATGGCGTATTATATAAATTGTAAAACCAGTAGTCATAGAGAAGAGAGACGTGAAGGAGTAGTCAACAAGCCGGCCATTCCTGGTATTCTATTTGCTATATCTCTCCCGTAGTTGCGCTCCGTTGGAGTGGACGTATCTCTATTTAGTTTTGCTTCTTCTGGGTAAAGTGTAATACCACCATACGCTAACGGAGTTTTATTGTTTTAATTTTTGAAATCCAGCCATATTTATTGTGGAATCGAGCGGATAAATTCAATGATCGACATTCAAAGTCTGGGCCGTCGCCATCCAAGACATTCTAAATCCGAAAACATTCTAAATCTCTGGTCACCGTGCAAATGCGATATGCGGGTCCAAATTGTTTCAGTATATAATTCCAACCTCTATGTGGGCCTTTACCTACTCTTCCATTCGAAGTGGAACTTACATCTTAGCATCATGACGGAAGACACTTGGAGTTCATGAATACAAGAACATACGAGGAGTTGGAACGATCGTTCTGAACTACGGTTTCACGTGAAAAACAAAGTGTTCTAGGTATTGTATGTTTCAGTTCCCAAAGTGTGTTTTTGCGATAGTGTACTTTTTGTGGGTGTGGGGGCAGTGCACCGTTTTTCTCTTGGTTGCTAGGTAAATACCAAGGATATTTGTTTAGACTATCTTTCTTCAACTAGAGCTTATTCAAAGTTGGCTTTATGCTCACACTCCTACTCCATTACAACATACATCTATGAACATAAAAAATCAAGAGAATAACAATGGAACAAACGAAAGTCATACAAAAAAGTGACAGGAACCTGCTTAATACCCAAATAAGTCTTTGTTATTGTGAACCCGTTACAATATCAACAATCTCGACTCGGTTTACAACTTGGGTAAGTCACACGCTTCGTCTCACCTCACCAAGACACTTATACACATATTCATGAGAACAAGAATCTTTGTCGCAACTGTCTCCTCAGCCTCCTAATCACCTCAGACATGCCATCAATCAAAGACTTGGTGTTTCTTTGTTATCGCAGACCTCACATATTTGGCTTTGCCTCACACATGCCTCCAATAGACCTTCATTTCTAGACTTCCCCAAATTTAGTCAAAAAGAAGGTCGCCCCATATCCATCACATAATCACCTCAAATAAGCACAAGTCCTCCCATGTGGAGCGACTTGGCTCCTTGATGGAGCTCGCTTGTCTTCCTCTAATCTTTCCTTAGAACCACAAAGCTCCTCTTGCTCTATTCCAAGCTTCCCTCTTTGGTTGTGCACCCTTGTACCTTTATAAACATTGGCTCCCCAAATGATTTGTCTAGGTGAATCGACATGACCCATGAGTCATGCCCATTCGCAATGTTGGGCCGACCTCTCATGTGGGCATGTTCAGGTGACTTGCCTAGATAACCCACTGAATGCATCATTCGTTCATTGGGATGACCCATTGAACTCCTTACTAACGCTCCTATCTTCCCAACCATCCTATCGTTTGGGTCAGTGCGATGCTTATCCATGTCAAGTAAACTTGTGTCACAAGGAATATCGATTGAGTCTCCCTTGGCACATCACATGCCCAAGGCATCCCATCTCGCCTGATATAAATACACCATTGTTAAACTTCGGTAAGTCTTCCACACTCATACCACTTCCTCTGTTTAGCAACCCCAACTTTTGCAGGTCCCCATAATGTCAATTCAATCAGGAACGCATGTCTTTAGCCAAAGGTCTTATAGTGTGCATAAAGCATGTAGGGTAGCGCGCATAGAATTTCAAAGTTTTTCCAGTGTCCATTCAAAACAATATAAATCTCATCATCGATCTAGCCGTCCAAATCTGATTTGGAGGATGAGAATGGGAACACGTGCCAAGTTGATTGAGTGCATACTTCCAAGATCCTTGGAGACTTTTACTAGTCTTCCCTTAGAAGTGGAACTTGAGTGACTATGACCATTCACAACCCTACTTTCAAAATCAAGTAGTAACCACCATCAACTCAAGTGAGGATGGCATAAAGATACCCGGTCTTGGCTAAACAATTGGATAATCATGGAAAAAACCATTTTGTAGAATAAAGACACTATTAAAAAAAACACCAAATCAAGATTTAAGGAGAAAATGTGGTGTGATAAAGAGTTAGAGGAGAAAATAAAATCAAGGTATTATAACGATGTAATCAACCCTAATCTAGAAGATCAAAATTATCTAGTTGTTTTGACAAGTGTAAAGAAAAAAATAAACATTACTAAGAGAAGAACAAATTCTCACGAGCTTTATAGTGAAGCTAGGCATTGGTCAATTCCTAAAATGCCATGGGATGAAAGAGTGTGTCACCTTTGTGACACTAAGAAGGTTGAAGATGGAAAACAAGTTTTCATACATTGTTGAGCCTATACCGAGATTAGATCTCATTTCAAAATATTTGTCACACTACCAACCTTCCTAACCTCTTAACTCAACAAAACTATGGTGATCTTGGAAAGATTCTCTTAATCCTTTCAGTCTTAGTGGAAGTTAATCTCACCATCGTCATCATATGTATAATTAAAAATATAATAGATACATAATATATTATGATGTTAAATAGTTAATTATATATATATATATATATATATATGGAGAGAGAGAGAGAGAAAATATTATCATTTTATTGTTTTATTATTATTTTAACGGCTTATGTTTTTTTTTTTTTTGTAAAAAAAAATTATATTACCTTTCCTTTGAATAAAACATTTTTTTCTGTGTGTAAATTATAACACGCCAAATATTCTGCCACCATAGTGGAATCCAAAATGTGTAGACATGATGATTGTTCATTGTTCCAAAACTTTAGGAAAAAGAGACAACTATCGACATACAGACATTGTAACATCCTCGTTCGTTATGACTACAAGCGAAGAAGTAGTCCAAGTTTTTTTTTTGTTTTTAGGAAAGAAATAAACAATGAAAATAGTTTAACCACACCATTGACGATGAACACAAGCACACAGTCTAGGTAGCAAGCAACTATGACTCCACTCATTCGCACAGGGTCAACTAGGCAAAACATGTGTAGGACAACAAGGAGAAACAACTACCCTCCCAACACAAACAAGACACGCCTACAAGATAAGAGACAACATCTCCCTCCTAACAAAAAGACTTTGAAAAACAAGACTAGAACCTCAAGGCACATGTACCAAACCCAAGAAAGTGTTTCACCCATGCGCCAAAATCAACTTACAACACTTAACAACACTCTCACCAAACGCACTGACTCTAGCCAAGTTCTTGTTTTCCGCTATCCAATAGGGCACGTCATGATCCCCTCATTAGGAATCATGTCGTTCCTAGGTGATAGACCCATCAATAACCTTGGCACCACACATCTTATCTAGACCAAGGACTCTAGATAAATCGAATGTGCTAGGATGAAATAACTGACAAGGAGACTACACCCACACCCCAAGCAATGGGTCGCCAAGACACAGGATGATGTCAACAAGAGAATGCAAGTTGTTACATGACTTCGCAAACAACTCGACCCATTCATCTAGTCTAATGTGGATAATTAAAAATTTAGTTTATCATTAATTGCACTCTAATTTAGCAAGCTTAACTTACCTTTTAGTCAAGACTCACCAATCTCATTTAATCATCAATTACAAATTAATTTTGGAAATTCTAAATTAATCCCAAAATTACAATCTTACTAGCAATTGACATCATATAACAACATTAACCATATCAATGTGTAATGCTACAATGAAACGTTTATCAACACCTTAAATTATTGTATGTTGTCTATCTATACTAACCATACCAAAATGACAGTTGTCTATTAACATTAAAAAGAATCTGCTAAGAAGCGACAATGCCATTAAAGCCATATACATTCAGTGAGAAACTAAATCCATATACATATAATGAGATTTATTGTCATATGCATTTAATGAAATTTACTGCCATATGCATTTAATGAGATTTATTTCCATATGCATTTAATGCGTTTTAACGCCATAATCGTCTAAAGATATTTAATTTCCATAGGCCTAATCATAATTAATGTCATTGAGATCCATTCACTGCAGTCAATGCCATTGCTAAATATATCCTATAACAATACTTATTACTGCTAATTAAAATGGAGGGAAGCTATCCAAAACCAACAATGCCAACTAGACATGCTGCCAGGTAAAAGTAAAACTCAGGGGTAAGAATGCCAAAGCATCTAGTTAGCCATATAGAAAATGCTAAATCGATTGTTGTCAACGTAGAATCCAATATCTTGCTGTCTAAAAAGGTAAAAAGTTGCTGAGTAAGGTAAATGTAAGTTACCATTGATGTAAAACTATGGTGTAATTACATAGTGGTTGTCAAAAATAAATCAGAATGCATGTAGATGATCAGTCACTAGGTAATCTCAATAAAATACAATTGAATAAATAATACGTCTTTAATCAAATTTATGCACCGACTGTCATTTAAAAATGGAATGGGGCAAAATCGTAGAGAAGTTACACGCAGCGTCCACATGGAAGATTGTAGAGATCCCCGCTGGTTTTGGTGGCCAAAAATGTAGAGGTAAGGGTGTCATAGCATATCCAAGGTTACAAATTGCAGTTGGTAAGGTGTTACAACAAATTCGTGGTTACAATTCATCCATGGTGTCAAAACAAATCCAAGGTTACAATCACTGCTGGTAAGGTGTTACAGTAATTTCGTTCTTACAATTCGCAGATGGTGTCACAACAAATCCAAGGTTACAGTCACAACTGGTAAGGGTTACAACATTTTCATGGGTTCAATTCACAGATAGTGTCACAAGAAGTCACTGAGTTTAAACAGTCAAAATTGCACTGAGGTTAAAACATTCAAATAATTTAATGCACTGAGATTAACCATTCAGATAAATCGCCCATAAGTAAAATTCTTCTTAATCAATATACATTGGTTTTCTAGAACGAAAAGTTTGTAGCTTTGTCAAGCACCTGACAATCCAAACAACTGACAAGAAAAAATAAAAAAAATTGTTGGGCAAAATTCACCTCCAAGTAAACAAAGTGCAACCAAAGAAGTAGAAATCACCAGGCAAACAAAACCATATATATAAATGCATGAAATGTCTAGAAATATATAAAAATGATGTATAGAACGAGATATAAAAACACAGAGTTTCAAGAAAACTTCGCCATCAATCAAATTTTGCAAGGTTAATTTCAACGCATTAAGGCACAATACCACACACTACCTGGAGCAATGAACAGGGGTAGATGAATGGCAGGAAAATTTTTCACTCATCATCCACCCACGGAAAAGAAGGGCGTTTAGATCCATAGGTCTATTAACACTGAAGTGACGACCATAGATCAGGCTCCTAGTCGACTGCTGAGGCATGGACTAATGAGTTGGGGACGAAGGAAAAACTTTATAAACTGCAAATCATCACAAATCAATAAAACCATAGGACATACATGACATGCATGGATCGAGGCCATGGGAATTAATCAACAATGAGATAAAGACTATTGGGGAAATTTCAGTCATCAACTAGAATGCTAAGACAAAAATTTTCGTTACCCAATTAAACATACATAACTAAAATCATAAATCATACTAACAATATACCATGCAGAAATAAAGGAAGCGTACCATAACCCAAGTCCCCAGTTCTGAGTTGATGTCTTGCGCGCTTTGTGCAACTCCCGCTTGTCGACCGATGAGACTTCACTGGTACCTCCCAACCAATGCTAGGGGTACTCTTGTTCCCCCTTAGCCCCCCGAGCCACAGAGGGGCCACACACACTAACCATAGAATTAGCTAGATCCCAGCTCCCCTCGCAAGGCAGAGCTACCACTCCTCACCGAGGTGGGTATCCCAACTCCCACAAGATAAGTCAGTCAAGTATAAATTTATGTAGTGTAACGTTACACATAACATAAGAGATTCATCCTCCTCCTCCTCCTCGTCCCTCCTTTATATAGATTTTGTAAGTCAAAAACCTTCCCAAAATCCCTTTTAATTCTTTGTTCATTAATTTAATTCAATAATAATCCTCCCCGTACATGTGTCACCCATCCCCTTCATTGCACAATAAATTAATCTCCTTAATTAATTAATTATCCCTATTTCCCTCACCCACCTAAAATCATTCCTAGAATCGCTCCTAGTTGTCCCCATATTCCCTTACAAGTTTTAATGACTTTCCCCCTTACTAAATTACTAGTTGAGTATAATTTAGAAAGTTATTAAATGCTAGATACTTTACAAAGTTAGACTTTCTTCTTTTGTCTTGTGTTTCCCCTTTCTTTTTATGTTTCCACTTTTTCCTAGTTTCCTAATTATTTTAGATTTCCCTCTTTTCCTTTTTATTTAAAACTCAATTTGGCAGGTGTAGAGAATTAACTTTTTCCCTTTTCCCTTTTTAATTAATAAATTTTAATTAGTATAAGTGACAAAATAATTAATTCCTGGTTTTTAAATTTTATCTCCCAAAAGATGTTTATAAATAAAAAGAATTAATCACCCCCTTCTCTACACATGATTAATGATGATTATCATTTTTATTTTTATTTTTACAACATGTTTTTCTTTTACCGCAAGTTTCACCTAGACCTAAATTTTAATTTTTGAGGTTGAGAAACAATTTATTAGGGAAATTGTTTTAAATCTTTCTTATCACATTATCCATCCTAAGGCCCTCTAGGTTTATTCTTTTAGTAATTAACAATGCGACGCGCCCTTCAGGATGAACTATGTGCTCCAATGGTGCCACTCACCTCTTTCCATTTTTCTTGCGCAACGTGCCCTTCAGGACGCACCACGTGCTCCAAGGGTGTCACTCGCATCTTTCCATTTTCCTTCTATGACGTTTCCTTCAGAACGCACCACATCCTCCAAGGGTGCCACTCACCTCTTGACTGACTCGGTAGACATAAAAAGCCCTTGGATTCAATACTCCGCCAGGTGATCTTTTGGGAGACTAAGGGCCTCTAAGGAATAAGGCCCCTGCCTTATTATGGGCCCCTTAAAATCATCGTGAACGACTTTCGCATTCGTTCCTCATGGCATCGTGGATCTTATTGAATTAGTTAGTCATTAACCTACAGTTCGAGACATGGCGGGAGTGCTAGTAGACAGTGGTAGGGATGTTGTCCACACCTCTCCCTCAACATCTCTGGTATTCGTGCGTGACCCCTCTACTCCACATGTGAGTCTGGTCGACAAGCTATCGTCAGCCTGCATCATCAACGAATCATTTTAGATATAGTATGCAATATCATATCATCTAATTAGATGCACAAATGTCAAATATAGAACAATCAAACTCCCAGTAGTTCACTCCCTGACTCAATTCAGAGTCCAAGGGGTTCCATTGATGCCTCTGCATCCTCGAGGTCCAAAATCCTGCACACTCAAGAAGATTGAGTCAATAGCACATGTCTATGTCAATGCAACCAAATAACATGTCATCAATTCATAACGCATCATAATTATAAATCAAATTCTCAAATGTATAATAATCTGGATCACTTATGAGAAAGTGTCCTCAAAGAATAAGTTTGTTCAGTGCACATAAGAATGAGATGTTACATACACCCCCTCTTGGTCTAAACTTCATCTGGAAGTTTCACAGTATATAAGTGCCAAAATAATGTGTATCACAGTGTCATAAAAATATCTATCAAACAAAAATGGAAATTGTTGGCGCATATCATACACGTCCTCCCAGGTCATCGAGTGTGGGTTATAATCGTCCCACTGGACCTTGACCTGATCTACTATTCGATGTCATAGCTATCAAATGTGATGATCAGGGATGTGGGTCGGCTCATCCATGAGAGCCCCATCATATGATACCTGCAAGGAATTCATGTCAATAACATGTGTAGGATCACTAATATAATGTGTCAAAATAGATACGTGAAAAACATCGTGCATACACCTCAAAGAATTAGGCAAGGCTACTCGATAGGCCATGTGCCCCTTCCTCTCCACAATCTCGAAAGGTCCTACAAACCTAGGAGAGAGTTTATCTCCATTTGCAAACTTGATTGAACTCTTATGCCGTTTAACCCACAAGAAGACTCGATTGCCAACCTTGTAGCTACGATCGACACGGTGCACATCGACATAACTCTTCTGTCGATCATGTGCTTCTTTAATCCTTTGTCTTATTGTTTGCATTTTCTCTTCCATTTCTTGGATCATTTTTGGTCCCACCAGGACCCTATCCTCAATTCAATCCCAACTCAAAGGCGTCTGACACGGTCACCCATAGAGAAACTCGAAAGGAAACATCTTAATGGTGCTTTGGTCACTGTTCTTATAAGTGAATTCCACCAGTGGAACAAATTCTTTCCAACACTTTTGTTGGTCCATCACGTACATGTGCAACATGTCCTCCAAAGTCCGGTTCATTCATTCGTTCTACCCATCAATCTCTGACTGATACGTCGTACTGAAGTTAAGTTGGGTTCCTAAGGCCTCTTGGAACCTTGTCGAAAATCGTCCAGTAAACATCGATTCTTGATCAGATATACTCCTCTTACGCATGCCATGCAGCCTCACAATCTCACCGATAAAATCACTAGTTATGTAAGGTGCTTGATACATCGTATGCATAGGAATAAAGGGAGAACTCTTCATTAGATTGTCTACTACTATGAAAATCAAGTCGTGTCTCCTTGCCATCAGTGGAAAACCAACGATAAAATCCATCGAAATAACCTCCCATTTCAATTATGGAATAACGTGTGGCTTTAGTAATCCTGTTGGATGTCTATGTTTAGCATTTACCTACTAACATTCTAGACATCTAGTCACATAGTTGACTATGTTTGCCTTCATTCCCTTCCATAAGAATAATGGTTTAAGATCTTCCCTCATCTTCATGATTCCCCGGTGAGTAATATATACTGATCTATGAGCCTCTCTTAGGATCAAGCTCCTCAACTCGTCGTTCGGTGGTACTTAAATCTGATTTTTAAACCTGAGTAATCCATCATCGTCCAACGTAAATCCTTCAAATCTTGGTTCCATCATGGTGTTTTGTCTGAAAAAAACCCTCGACCTCTTTGTACCAGTCATTGTCACACTGTAAATTTAGAGTCTTTTCACATAGATTTGTCTGAAGAGGCAACACAGAAAAGATACGTGGTCTTCGACTTAATGCATCTGCCACTCAGTTCACTATTCATTTTATGTAAGTAATCTCGAAGTTTTACTCGCTATGAAATTATGACCAACGTCATTGTCACGCGTTCAGGTCGCTTTGCATAAAGATGTGTTGTAGTCCACAATGGTCCCTCTTTAGTTCAAATTTTCATCCTACAAGGTAGTGTCTCCAAACATTCAAGGCATAAATGATGGCTAACAACTCCAAATCATGCGTTACATAGTTCTCCTCATGGCTTCTCAGTTTCCTCGAGATGTAATAGATCAATCGACCATCTTGCATCAAGACTCCGCCTAAGCCTTCCTTGGATGCGTCAGTGTAGACCAAGAAGTCTGTATCCATGTCAGGGACCTTTAGTATCGATGTTGTTGTCCACAACTTTTTGAGCCTCCCAAATGCTTCTGTGCATTTCTTGGTCCAATAAAACTTCTTTTTCTTCTTCTACAACTCCGCAATTGGATTTTCTATCATCGAAAATCCCTCGATGAACCATTGATAGTATCCTGCTAAACCCATGAAGATACGCACTTCTAGGACATTCATCGGTGCAGGCCATTCCATAATATCCTTGACCTTTGTTGGATCCACGATGATACCTTCACTGGAAATGACATGCCCTAAGTACTGAATCATCGATTGATAAAATGAGCATTTGGACAATTTCCCATACAATTTGTGCTCTCGCAGACACTGTAGTACCAAGCACAAGTGCTCTTCATGCTCCTCCGTCATCCAAGAGTAAATCAAAATATTGTCAATGAATACTTGGATGAACTTGTCCAAGTACTTGCGGAACACCCTGAGCATCAAACTCATAAATACCCCTAGGGTGTTTATCAGTCAAAATGGTAAAACAATAAACTCGTAATATCCAAACCTTCTCTTAAAGTCAATCTTAGTGACATCATCCTCCTTGATCTGTAACTAGTGATACCCTGATCGCAAATCAATCTTTGAGAACACCATCGCACCCTTCATCTGATCAAATAGATCATCTATCCTCGACAACAGATATTGATTCTTGATCGTTGCCTTGTTCAATTGATGGTAGTCAATGTAGAGCCTCCACGACCCATCCTTATTTCATATGAAAATAACAGGCACACCCCATGGTGACACACTTGGACATATCAGTCCCAAGTCCAACAATTCCTTCAGTTGCATTCTCAACTCCTGTGACTCCGGGGTTGATATCCTATAAGGCATTCTCGCTATCGGTTTAGTCCCCAATTTTAGGTCTATAGTAAACTCCAATTCCCTCTCTGATGGCATCCCAGGTAAATCCTCTGGGAAGATGTCTGCAAACTCTCTTGCCACAAGAACATGTTCTAGACCTTTCGCTACTCCCTTCTCCTTTAACGCAAGGATCACATAAAGCTTGCATCCCTTGTGCATGCTCTTCCATAGCTACAAGGAAGAGATGAACCTGAGGAAAACTCCTTGGTTCCATTCTACGATCACGCATCTTTGCCCCTCATCATTGACCAAGATCAACCATTTCATCTTATTGTTGAGTATCTCCTCATGTGATTCCAACCAGTCCATACTGATCATGACATCCTAAGATCCTAAAATCATGACATACATGTTGGCCCTGGTGACAAACTCTCCTAGGTTAAGGATACAGTATGTAACATTTCCTCCAACCTTTTGTTTGGCTTTCAAAGCCATCTCTACGAAGCTAAACTCATCCTATTCGACTGCCTTTACCTTAATCCTTTTTAGCACTACACCAAAAATGAAATGCTCAGTAGCACTGGGATCTATCAAAATACTTAAGGTCTGGTCAACAACGATACCTGATGTCTCGAGTAGAGTCGACTGGTGATCTTCCTCGCAGTTATTCACCGCTGCATGAATTCGATGGGCCTTGCCCATATCTCCCATTGTAGTGGGTCTGAATAATCTAGATGCTCAAGTACTCTCCACAGGGCAGTCACACTAGTAGTGTGGCTCCCCACACGTCCAACACCCATTCTTTAGTCGAGTACTCCTGGTACCCAAAGTAGAAGATGATGTCCCACCAGCCTGGAATCTTGGTTTGTTTTACTAAACAGGCCTAAAATGTTTCTTCTGTAGTTGGTGTTGTTGTTGATGCTGTGGTCCCTGATAAGGTGTCCGCTATTGAGGCACCAGTCATCGAGGTTTCGTGAAAGTGGATCCCCTCTAGAAGCCACAATACCCTTCCATATGTCTGGCTGGTGTCTGATTCTGTTACGCACTAAATGACACCTACTCTGCTAGTATCGCTAGATTCCTACTCTGACCCTTGTTGATAAGATCCTCTTCTACTATGAGGGCCTTTTGGATGACATCATGCAAGGTTTGAGGCATTATAATCCTAACCTTTTCATGTATTTTTACATTAAGGCCAAACATGAACCTATTGACCTTAAGTTTCTCAGTATTAAGATGCAGCACATACAGAAGCAACTCCATAAAATGGGCCTCATACTCGGGCACTGTACGACTGCCCTATCGTAAGGCATTGAACTTGTTGAGCTGACGCTCAATGAATTCCTCTTATAGGTACCTCTCTCGGAACCATTCCTCAAATAGTTCCCATGAAATGTCTTCGACGACCATGTTCAGTTGTGGAAGGGGCGTCTTCCACCATAGAAAAGTGCTCCCCTTTAGTTGAAAGACCGCCATGCATACCTTCATGTTGGAGGTATAGTCGTGAAGCGCAAAGCACATCGCCATATTCTCCAACCATGCCATGGCGGCTGTGTCGTCCAGAGCACCAAAGAACTTGGGAAATTTGACCTTCTCGAGTTTATGATGAATGCTACCAGTACCAACCGGAGCGTGTGATGGACCCTCAGGGGGTGTCGATGCCTTGGCCTCATTTCTATCCAAACGGTTGATTAGTGCCTCAGACATCTGCTGAAAAGATCTCATTTTCCCAACCACGTCACCCACCGCTATTTGCTCCTACCTGACAACTTTTTCATCTCCCTGGGAGTTAGACCCCTTAGGCATGGATGCTACTGGAGGCGTCCCACCTCCTCCCTTAGCACCCTGTCGTCTACCTCCATGGTGTCCTCTAACCATGGTTGCCTACACGAATACAAGTCAACTCAATTAGCATGATCCGGATTATTTTCGACACGAAATGAGAGCGGAGATATAATAAAGAAATGCACAGAGATATCTCATATATCCAGTAATATAACATAAATATATCAGAGATGCAACCATAAACACAGAGATACAGTAATACATGATTTCTATTCATGAAAGAAATGTACAGAGACTGTAAAAATACACAGTGAAAGACTCGCTAGAATGGTGGCAGCTTATCTCTGAGAAGAGATGTGACGGCTACTCACATTCGCAAGATGATGGTTACAATGAGGCTCAGAAGGCCCTTTTAAAATAGACGGGAATTCCAAAAGTCCTAGACATCCAAAAACCTAACCCTAGGAGATGAAGTGCCAAAAGTCATGTGGGCCCCGTTTGGGTAAGTTCGTGCATCAACTTCCCGGGGTCGTAACTTTTGCATACAATATCCGTTTTAGGCGTGTGATAGCTCGTTGGAAAGGTATCGTTGAGGAGATTCATTTTGGGGCCTCAATAATGTCTTTGTCTATCATTGAGAACCTATATCTCGAAAAATCTTCATTTAGGCCCTCAAAATTTAGGCCCTCAAAATGGCCCCGGAAGTTAAAACCTGCTAAAAATAGTAAATTGCCAAAATGGCCAGAAAACTGTTTTGAGCCATTTGGAAAAGATGGGTGGCCCCCGATATC
>JZKD02S2136989.1:1180910-1199218 GCA_000966675.3 Picea glauca | reverse complement strand
ATATATGTTATGTACTTTAGCTTATGTTTTTGTTTATATATGATATTTGTTATTTTTATGCTTCTATTATATCTTCATAGTTTATGTTTTTTTTATATGTAATCCTTTTGGTATTGACATTATGTATTGATTGGATGGCTTTTAAAAATTATACGGGTTTTAAATATACTTGATACATATATATCCTTACATTTAATGTTTATATTATTTTACTTCGTATCTTCTTCATTTTTTTCATTTATTTTGCAATATTTATGCTTTTATTCATTGTTTTACTCATTAAAGATTTAATACTTAACATTTCATTAAATAATACTTCTATTCACTCTGCTCATGTTTTTTCATTGTTAGGCAAGTTCAACATACCATTATGGATCCAACAGTGTGGAGTTGTTTGCCATTCCAGATTTTGGAGCTCATCTTTTTTTGGCTCCCTTTTTTAGTATTGACAAGATTCAAAACAATTTGTAAACAATGGAATGTTGTTCTGCAAACCCCTTCATTCCTTGCTCAATGCCATCAAGTTTCCAACAATGTATTTGGTTTTCTTATTTCATTGCTCCACGGTGATGAAAGTTACTTCCTAAAAGCATACCTTAATCAAATTGGTCGCATATTTCATTTTCATGTGCCATTTATAGATTCCACATACACAATTGAATGCACCATTCGATGCATGATATTTTTATCTTCACTCGATGCTCCCTTGCAAAAAATTATTTTGTGATGAATCCATTTACCAAGTCATTCAAAAATATAGGTTCTATATGGGTTGGAGACGGGGGTTTCTTTACACTCTTAGAGAATTTCAGTGCTAGAAAATATGAATGGGTTGTTTTGAAAGATATTTGCAGAAAAAACCAATCAAAGTATTTCATTTGAAGTAGCCCTGATTCCATACATCTCATTGTGACTAACATTTCCCAACGTCGCAATGTGACAAACATTTCCCAATGTCACGATGTGATGGACTTTTTCGAACGTTTCCCATCATCACAATGTGACAAAAATTTTCCTTTTGTTATCAATGTCCTTAGGAAAAATATAAATCATTGTCTAAAAACTAAAACATGATTCCATACATCTCATTGTGACTAACATTTCCATTACATTATGATGAACATTTCCATTGCATTGTGACTAACATTGCATTATGATGAACATTTCCATTGCATTGTGACTAACATTGCATTATGATGAACATTTCCCTACGTCACATTGTAACGAACATTTCCCAACGTCGCAATGTGATGACCATTTCTTAATGTTGCATTGTGATGAACGTTTCCCATCATCACAATGTGACAAACATTTCCCTTTTGTTATCAATGTTCTTAGGAAAAATATAAATCATTGTCTGAAAAGTAAAACATCATTCCATACATCTCATTGTGACTAACATTTCCATTGCATTATGATGAACATTTCCATTGCATTGTGACTAACATTGCATTATGATGAACATTTCCCTACATCACATTGTAACAAAGATTTCCCAACGTCACAATGTGATGACCATTTCCCAATGTCGCATTGCGACGAATGTTTATCATCATCACAATGTGATGAACATTTCGCTTTTGTTATCAATGTCCTTAGGAAAAATATAAATCATTGTCTAAAAAGTAAAACATGATTCCATACATCTCATTGTGACTAACATTTCCATTGCATTATGATAAACATTTCCATTGCATTTTGACTAACATTGCATTATGATGAACATTTCCCTATGTCGCATTGTGACGAACATTTCCTAACATCGCAATGTCATGACCATTTCCCAATGTCGCATTGTGACGAACGTTTCCCATTGTCACAATGTGACAAACATTTCTCTTTTGTTATCAATGTCCTTAGGAAAAATATAAATCATTGTCTAAAAAGGAAACCAGGATTTCATACATCTCATTGTGACTAACATTTCCAAACGTCGCACTCTGACAAACATTTCCCAATGTTGCAATGTGATGAACTTTTTCGAACGTTGAAATGTGACAAAAAATATTAAATACATTAATATATTTAATACATTACTGCATTAAATACATTAATGTATTTAATACATTACTGTATTTAATACATTAATGTATTAAATACATTAATACATTAACGTATTAATACATTAATGTATTTAATAGATAAATGTATTTAATACATTATTAATATATTTAATACATTAATGTATTTAATGCATTAATATATCTATTTAATACATTAATGTATTAGTGTATTTAATGTATTAATGCATTAATACATTATTAATGTATTTATGTATTAATACATTAATACACTTAATACATCAATGTATTTAATACATTAATAATGTATTAAACACATTAATGTATTAATGAATTTAATATATTTAATGTATTTAATACATTAATGTATTAATGTATTAATGTTATTTCAGGCATGCCGGTCGTCAACTAGCAACAACCACATTTATGTAAAAAGTGGTTGATATACTTAGATTGGCACCATTTTCCACCCTTTAAAATTAATGGTGTCGATCAGCGTATATCAACCACTTTTTACATAAATGTGGTTGTTGCTAATATATACATGTCCTTGAACACACTTTATTTTCAAAAAAAATCAATAACATACATATATTTAATTTTTTTTTAATGCACTTAAGTATGAATATAAATATACTTCATTTTTTTAGATGCATCAAATATGAATATAAATATGATAATTTTTTTGCAATATTTAAAATTATAGAATTCAAAACAAAAGTCAATCAACATACATATGCTTAATTTTTTTAGATGCACTCAAATATGAATATAAATATGGTAATAAATAAAATTTGAATTTATCATGTAACTTAAATAAATAATAAGAAAATTTAAATAGTAGTTAATTGAGTTTATTTATAATTATTTACATATTTTTTTAGGATAAAGACACTCAGGAATAATAGTATCTTTCTTTAAATAGTAATTGGTATTGAATATATTAAAAAACAAATGTTGTGTCAGCTTGAAGGTCAGAGGATATATTAGAGAAAATATTTTAATGTTTTCTCTAATACATCCTGTCACCCCATTCTCATCTCTTATAATGCTTTCTCTTATATATCCCTTCACACCCATCTTTATTGAGGTGAGGAGATATATTAGAGAAAAAATTATAATGTTTTCTCTAATAGTGGGGGAATATATTAGAGAAAACATTATAGTGTTTTCTTTAATATATCCCCCCACTATAGTGTTGTCTTTAATATATCTCCCCACCCCAGCCTCATTGATTGGGGTATATTAAAGAAAACACTATAATGTTTTCTCTAATATATCTCCCTACTCCCACCCTCATTGTGAGGGTGGGGGTGGGGGGATATATTAAAAAAAACACTATAGTGTTTTTGGGGTGGGGGGATATATTAAAGAGAACACTATAATGTTTTCTCTAATATATCCCTCCACCCCCAATCTCACTGAGGGTGGGGCTAGGAGAATATATTAAACAAAACACTATAATGTTTTTGGGGTGGAGGGATATATTAAAGAAAACACTATAATGTTTTTTCTAATATATCCCTCCACCTCCACCCTCATTGAGGATGAGGGTGGAGATGAGGGGATATATTAAACAAAACATTTAAATAGTAATGAGTATTGAGTATATTAAAAAACAAATATTGTGATGGATATTAAGGATAAAATTTAAAATTTAAATTTAAATGTTAAGTTCAAAAAGAAAAAATGAAACGAAATTTTATTCATAAGAATTTGCAATAAAAAAATATCGTATATTCTAACTAAGTAGATATATTATCTTACATACTATTAGATAAAACAAACTTCTTAACAAAAAAAAATCATAAAGAAAATAAATACTATATGCTTGGATTTTTTTTGTGCTTCTTCTAACCAATGTTTCATTGCATCTTGCTCCTTTAGATAACTATAATTATTCTTCTTAACATTAATAGCATAAACACATACTTGTTGTATTTCCAATTTAAGAATTTACAGAGAATTCTCCAAGGCTCATAAGGAATATATTTAGGGAAAAGAATCTCAATGAGAAGGGGCTTGACTACACTCTTGGGATATCTAGACGGGATACGATATGCTTCATGAGGTGTTTTAGTAGGTCAAGTTGAATAAAGAACTCCAAAGTTGTGTTGCACTTGATTTTCATAAATGAGTTGACCTCCTTTTTAATTTCTCAAATCTACTACATGCTTGGTTAAATATATTACAAAATATATTACATGATTGGTTATGTATATAATTATTTTTTATTACATTATTTTAATAAAATTTGAATTCAAATTCTATTTTTAAGTATTCTATTTTTTTTTAGTAATGTTAATAATTCTACAATGAATTTCACTCACCCACATCTTTCATATACATCTTAAAACTTTTGTTAAAATCCACTAAGTTTTGAAAAATATTCTTAAGTCAGTATTCATCTTAACTTCATATATAAATGAAAAAAAAACAAATTACATAATCTCTTCTTATTTATCACTATAACATCCTCAGTCAACATTTCCCACCACGTTACCGATAGCCACAGAATTTTCAAAACCCAACCTTCAAACCAAATCCAACATCATGATATTCTTACTTCTAAAATGGGGTGTTTTCCTCAATAGTGACAACGTGATATCTACGGCTCATTTCATTTTGGCACAGACGTAACTAACCATTTCTTAAACATCATATCTACGGCTCATTTTGTCACGTGCGTAGTTAACTACTTCTTTAAAAATATTACGTGGCCAACGGCTCATTTAGGAACATGCGTAACTAATTATTTCTTAAACATATTACGTGGCCCGATTCATTATTTACAAGAAAAACATTAAAAATTAAAAGAGAGTAGTTTTGCTGATAAAAACATTAAAAATGAAAAGAGAGTGGTTTTGCCCATGATTACCATGGCTATTTGAAAAAATTAAAAGATAAGTTTCTGGTTTTTTTTCAACTCTCACTGGAATAAAAGGATTATTCTAAACATTGAAATTTTACCACATAATTATTGATGTTAGATCTTATTAGTTTAATGGGTTAAGGTGTGGGTTTCATTTACTTCGAGTTCAATATCTTTAGAGTTTAGTAGAGAGGAAATATCCAAAAACAAAACCATATTACATGCTGCAGTTTTTTAAAGACTACATAATTATTGATGAAAATAGATTTTTTTATTGATTAAATTGCATTTTTAAAAATACAAATAAATTCAGTAACCTGAACTATTATTTCATCACCATTGTGCAATCTCAATTTCAACAACTGATACCTTTCATTTCAACAATTTTTTTAAAACATAAATGAATTCAACTCTATGGAAAACTATTATTTCAAAGATTTTTCATCATTATGACAACCCATTGAACTCCTAACTGGCGCCCCCATATGTCAAACAAACCCATTGTTTGGGTGAGTACAACGCTTATCCAAGTCGAGTTTATTTAGGCATGCCCTCCTCATGCCTTAGCGAATTCATCCATTTGGTGGAGCACCCAAGTCTCTCCCTCAACCCTTAGTCAAAATCGTATGTCCTCTGACTTATGTCTCAAGGCATCTCGATTGATTCTCCCTTGATGCATTGCATGCCCAAGCTTCCCTTCTCGTCTGATATAAAGACATCATTGTTACACTTCGTTATGTTTGGTGCGCTCATACCACTTTCTTTGTTCAACAACCCTAGCTTTCAAAGGTACCCACAATGTCAATTCAATCAGGCGCACTCATCTTTAGCTAGGGGTCTTACAATATGCATAAAGCATGGTGGGTAGCGGGCATCGAATTTTAAAGTTTTTCCAGTCTCCATTCAAAACATCGTAAAGCTCATCATTGATCTAACCGTCCAGATCCAATTTGAAGGATGAGAATGGGAACACGCGCCTAGTTGGTTGAGTACATAATTCCAAGATCCTTGGAGACTTTTACAAGTCTTCCCTTCCAAGTGGAACTTGGGTGCCTATGACCATTGACAACCTTACTTTCAAAATTGGATGTAACCCATTGTATAAGCGAGATTTTAAGGTTTAACACTTTTCCATGTGTATAACCTGTCTAAGAACAAATTTCCATTAACTATAAGGTAAAGTGAGTGAATAAAATATCAAAAACTTTTTGTTAGATATTGGAAATTATATAGATTTTTATAATGGAATTGGTTTTATCGAATGTAAAAGTAAATAGTAATAATAGTTTAATTTTAGGATTATAGTTTAGTTAAATATCAAATTGATGTATGAGAAGTTAAGGACATTTTTTATGTTCAAAACTAAGCTTGCAACTAGTGAATTAATGGGCCTATAAAGAGTGAATTAATTGACAACAAAAATGATAACATAGAAAACATCAATCAACAAATAAATGGGCGAAAGTTATTTTTACTACTTCTGTCAACTGGTGAACAAAAACAAGGTTTTATAGTATAGAAAGCATCTCACAAGCCTCTGCATTTAAAAAACATTTCACAAGATTTTATAGGGATATGAAACACCAATTAGTTAGGAAACCAAAACCACATTCAATGAAGAAGAAATGAGTTGTAACCATTGAGAGATGTGTTGTCACCACCCAACATTCTCCACCTTAACAACAATTTCTCTCATATCTCGCCCAACAAATTCAATCATCACTATTTTCAAGCCAAGATAAGCCAAACTCCACAACAACCTCTATAACAATAGTAGTTTTGTGAACATCTTTGCACAATTTTCATGAGTATGGACCGTCTCATGAGCTACTCCACCTTTGTCAACAACTTGTCTTACAAAATGGTACTTGATATCAATATGCTTAGTCTTATTGTGATAAGTTGGATTGGTGGCCAAATTGATAACACTTTGACTATCGCATAATATATACACATTGTCTTTCACTCTTCCAAACTCATCCAAAACACCCTTTAACCAGATTTCATCTTTACATGCATGTGAGACAAAAATGTATTCTGCATCGGTAGTGGACAAAGAAACTATTTCTTGAATCTTTGACATCTAACTAACGGATCCTCCTGCAAGAGTAAAGACATATCTTGAAGTAAACCTCCTCTTCTCCAATTCACCTATAAAATCTTAATCAACATAACCACACACTTTATCATTACAACCATCAAAGGTGATGCAATAATTCTTTATGCCTCTTAGATACTGAAACACCCATTTCAATGCTGCCCAATTTTCTCTACTTGGATTTTCCATGTATCTACTACCAACACCAACTGCATGTGAAATATCTGGTCTAGTACATACCATATCATACATTAAACATCTTAATGCATTTTCATAAGGTACGCGAGACATGTAATCATTTTCTTCTTTACTGCTAGAACATAATTCTGAAGAAAGCTTAAAATGGGAAGCCAAAGGGACATTCACACATTTCACAGCATTCATACTGAACTTCATGAGTATTTTCTCCACATACTTTTGTTGTGTTAACCAAATCTTTCCATTTTTTCATTCTTTGAGTATTTACATGCCCAAAATTCATTTTTCTACTTCTACATCCTTCATATCAAAAGTACTAGCCAATTGAGCCTTTAACATGTTGATCTCAACCATGATTTTGCTTACAACAGTCATATCGGCAACATATAACACCAAGATAATGACTATTTGATTGAAACTTTTGAAGTAAGAACAATGATCAGACTCACTTATAGCAAAATTTTGGCTCACCATGAAGGAATCAAACATCATGTATCATTCCCTAGGAGACTGCTTCAGAACATACAATGACTTCTTGAGCTTGCAAACAAATATTTTCTTGCGATCTTGAACAAAACCTTCTAGTTGTTCCATATATATCCCCTCATCCAAATCTCCATGCAAAAAAGTTGTTTTAACATCTAACTGCTCCAACTCAAGATCATATAAAGAAACTAGTTCTAACATGGCACGAATAGAAATAATCTTAGCAACTGATGAAAATATTTCATGGAAATCAATACCTTCCATTTGAGAATACCTTTTTGCAACAAGTCTAGCTTTGTATCTTTCATTTCTACCATCAACATCCTTCTTTAATTTATAGATCTACTTGCACCCAACCATTCTTATATCCTTAGAGATTTCTACTAGGCCCCATGTTTTTTTCTTTTCCAAGGCATCCATTTCTTCTTCCATGGCTATTTTCCATTTGGCACTTTCAACATCATCCATTGCTTCCTGATAACAAGAAGGCTCCCCATCATTAGTAATCAATGCAACACATGACACATAATATTCATACCTCTTGGGAGGATTTTTGTTCCGTGTATATCTCCTCAAGGATGGGTGTGGTGTTTCACATCTTCTTCTTGGTCCCTTGTTTCTATAGATGACTGCATCTCCAACTGAATTTCCTGATGTTTTGGTACTTGTTACTATTTCAATTAAACTTCTACAACATCTAATTTTATGAGAGGGGATTCACTAAACATTACTTCTTTTCTAATAATTATTTTGTTCGCAGTAGGATCCCACAATGTATATCCCTTAACTACATCATCATAACCAACAAAAACGTATGTTGACACCAAATGTTTTGGGTAAATATCGTGCACGGGCACAAACGAAGTTGTGCACGCTCATTCCAGTTTTATGTGCACTCAAGTAGCTGCGTGAAGGATAAAATGAGGCACACACGCTAGATCGAGTTTTGATATTTGCATGCTAGACTGATGTCTACCAATGTGCTTCGATCTGAGTTTTGTGATGTGCACCAAAAATGAAGAATACAACACATGCATGCCGAAATCAAGAAAATAATCTTTGGGAGATCTCCCCAAATGATTATTGCTAGCAGCATGAGGAAACATGGAGACAAAATAAGATGAGTTGACAAGGTAGTTAAAAAGGCCCTGATTCCCGAAAGGCTACATGGAATGCAAGAAGGTGACATAAGCGTGCATGATTGGCAGCTAGTGGAACAAGTGGGAAAGAAATTAAAGAGACGGAGCGTTAGAGAAGAGAAGGATATAAAAGGAAGCAAGGATGGAAAATAATGGGTTCATTCATTCACTAGTTCTGGCTAGTTCTTGGTTGCTAGTTAGTTATCTCATTAGTCAGTGGGTTCACCAATGTCATTAAAATTATGTGCTGAGAATATGTTTGTAATGTCTCTTGTTGTAAGTCTGAGTCTGTTGTATTTGTACTAGAGTCTAAAATGATGTGCATGGGACAATGTAATGCAATTTTGTGGAATGATCTAAGGAAAAGGTAAGACTCTGTTGTTGTCAATGTATGGTTTTCTTCATATATGTTTGTGATTAAATGGATGATGATGGTAATAAAACTACAATGATTCTGGACCTATATCATATATCTTTTGTGTCCAATTAAATGTAGTGTTTATTTTATGCATTTGTAATTGTTAAGTAATTTTCAATGAACCATATGAATATCAACCCATATGGATCTTTGTGAGTTTATCCCTTCATCCTCGACACAAGACCACATGATTTATGTGATCCCGAGAGCATCTCATGTGATACCTTCTTTAGCATTGACTAAGGATTGATATGTCAATGCTTTGGATTTTTTTTTTGTCATCTCTAGACGAAACCTGGGTCTTAACTCCCCAACATTCAGAAATATGCATGCAAGTGTGAAAAAAACCAACAAATGGTTTAGTTTCCAAGACCTAAAAGTATTGTATTGTATTAGGAAGGAAAAGAATGAGGTGGCATCCATCGCAAGAAGAAATTCAAGATTGGTTAACTGCAAAGGAACATAAGTTTTCCCAATGGGAAACTCAAGGTCTGAGAGTCAATGTAGAGTGATGGAATGATAAGAATCTCTACACTGATATGCATGAGAATTTCTTTGTTGAATTTCCCTATTTATTATATGAATGGTTGAAAAGACAGACTGCTACAAATACTGTTTTGAGGCCTCTAGAACTAGTGGTTTTGGATCATGTCACACTTGATAGGATGAAGGAATTGGAAAACAAGTGGACTCGATCCATTGATTTTTGGTTTTCTCGGGTAAAAGAAGGGTATATTATCGAATTTGTTGTGGAGTACATTGATTCTTTCAGTGAAGTTGAAAGATGGTTTGTGAAAGGTCCTAAAAGAAGATTGTTGGAAGAAATATCACTATGGATAAATATGTTGTTCATAGAGAAAGGGATGATGCACAAGGATTTCGATAGAATGGATGAGTATATTCCCCTATCCCTTTGGGGGAGATGAAAATACGGGTGGAAAATGAGATAGGAGATGGATCCAGAAGTTGTTAGAATGAGGTGAGGAATGGAATGGACCCATAAGAGAAGAGGAGAGAAAGAGCCAAAAAATACACAAGAAGAGTTGAGTTAAGATGGAGAGTGGAATAAAGAAGTGGAAGGAATATTATCATGGGTGTGTGAAGAGGGGTTAGGCATAGGATGAGGAGGAAGAAGACTGCACCAAGGAGAAAAAGGAGAGAGTGTGTTGTGTCAGATAGGACCACATACGAGGATAGGCCCATGAAGACGTGCGACATTGAGAGTAGGGTTTCTAGTGGGGATAACAATAGTAGTACTAATAGGGGTCCAAGAGACAAAGTCTAAACCCCTTGGTTGTTGTGCGATGTTGCAAACTCATACGAATATGAGGCACAAAGTAAAAGAACATGAGAAGGAGAGAAACATGGAAGATTCCTGTAATATACCAGATATAAAATGTATGCAGAATAGAAATAAAATGCTAGAAATGGAAGAATAACAACAATATAACCAGAACATTCACCACAATAGCACTAAAATGATAAGAGAATAATAATAGAAATAACACTTTGAGGGGGAAACCTCCAATTGAGAAGATCTCTATTACAATAATTTCCAAGATAGGGTTCTCATACCCTCGACTCCTATTTATACTAAAAAGAAGCATCTAGAGGAAGATCCTTCTGGAAGCAGAAGCTTCTATTAGGTCTTCTTACATCCACCTTATTCTATTTTATTGAAAGGCCTTATTAATATTGACCTTTATTACATTTGAATATATTTTTATACCTATGTGTGGGTTAGGACCCTAACATGTTCGCCCCCTTAAAAACAGCCTTGTCCTCAAGGCTTGAGATGAGGAAATTGTTGCTGAATGGTAGCTAGTTCCCAAGTGGCATCTGTTGGAGTTGTATATTTCCACTAGACTAGAACTTCCTTGATGGTTCTCTAACGTAGGAGACGCTCACACTGGTCCAAAACTGCTTTTGGCTATAGCCAAATTGATCCTTCTTCAACTAACTCTGGAAGGTTGGTTTGAATTTGGCACTTAGCTCCAATCACCTTCTTTAAGCATGAAACATGAAAAATAAGATGTAGCTTTGAATGGCTGGGAAAAGCTAACTGATAGGCTACTTGTCCCACATGCTTGAGAATGGTATAAGGACCATAAAATTTGGGCACTAGCTTCTGACAATGCTCGGCCTTGAGGGAAGTTTTCTTGTAAGGTTGCAGTCGAAGAAACACCTAATCCCCTTCTGCAAATTGATGTTCAAAGCGACCCGGATCTACTTGTTGTGTCATGCGATTCTGTGCCATGACCAAATTCTCTTTGAGTGTACGAATAATAGCCTCTCAAGCTATAAGTGTTAGGTCAACTACCTAGACCTTTGAGGCACTTGGTAAGTATGAGAGAACTGAAGGTGGCTTCTGTCATCACATTCCAACACAAAGATCTTTGTGAAATCAGGAAGGGCAAGGACAGGAGTGGTGGACATGGTCATGTTCAAGGTTTGAAAAGCTTGAGCAACGAATGGAGTCCAAGTGAAAGAGTTTCTTTTTAGGAGAGCAGTGAGAGGTGTTTCAATCTTCCCATAATTCTTAACAAACTTGTGATAATACCCTGTTAATCCCAGAAATCCACGCAAGCTCTTAAGAGTATTTGGGTGAGGCCAGTCTTCCATAGCTTCAATCTTTTTAGGATCCACCCTGACACCATCCTTGCCAACCAGATGACCCGAGTATTCTACTTCTGAGGTGCCAAAAGAAAATTTAGATTTTTTCAGGAAAAGTTTGTGCTAAGAGAGTAGATGGAGAACTCGATCCACATGAGAAAGATGGTCTGTCCAGGTTTTGATATAGATGAGGATATCATCAAATAAAACTAAGACAAAATGGAAGAGAAAAGGGTGGAAGACATGATTCATGAGGCTTTGGAAGGTGGAGGGGGCATTATAGAAGCCAAAGGGCATGACCAAAAACTCATAGTGGCCCTCATTAGTTCTAAAGGTAGTCTTTGGAATGTATTCCTCTTTCATACATATCTGGTGGTAGCCCGAATGAAGATCCAGTTTAGTGAATAATTGGGCGCCACTCAATTCATCCAAGAGGTCATCGATGACAGGAATGGGGAGTTTGTCTTTGATGGTAAATTTGTTGAGGGCACAGAAGTTAGGACACATTCACCAAGAACCTTCTTTCTTTAGTACCATGACCACAGGAGAAGAGTAGGGGCTCATACTAGGGTGGATAACGCTTGCATTAAGGAGTTCCTAGACCATTTTCTCAATTTTATTTTTTTGGGAAAAGGGGTGACGATATGGATGGATATTGGGAGGAAGGATTCCAGGTACAAGGGAAATGGAATGATCATGAACACCACAGGAAGGAGGGAGTCATTGGGGAGTGGAAAAGACCAATTGATGTTTAGAAATGATGGCTTGGAGGTCTTGTGGGACCGAGTGTGTCTATGTTGCTTGTATGGCATGGAGTTAGGCGATAACACCAAAATGAATTTTTTTTAGTAGATTTTCCATGCGATGGGAATTGATGATCTCAGGTGAACCGGAGACAATGCCTTGGAAATTATATTGGTGGCCCTCCTGGTCAAATTGCATGGTTAAGTCTTTAAAATCCATGAGAATGGGACCCAAAGTCCTTAGCCAGTCTACACCCAACACAATGTCACTACCTCCCATGTCAATAGAAAACATATGGGATTTCAGGTGGTAGTCACCAATTTGGAGATGCACATTTTCACAATTCCCTCCACATTTCATGGAACCACCATTGGCAATCATGATTTGGAAATTATTGACAGCATGGATGTAGAAATGAGTTTCTTGGGCAATGTAGTGATGAATAAAATTATGGGTGTTGCCACTCTCAACGAGAATAATGACCTTCCTATGCTTGATGTAACCAATTATCTTAAGGGTTTGGGGAGTGGAGAATCCCGTGAGAGCATTGAGGAAAATGATCGGTTCTACTTCGGGAGGGTCTGAGGGAGGGGTTATGTCAGTGGATTCAGGTGACTTAGACATAAGGGCAGTTTCTACATCCTCTTCCGAAATATCCTCAAAGATGGCCATAAAAATATTTTGTTATTTACACTTGTGGCCCGGGAAATATTTTTCATCACAGTTATAACAAAGGCCTTTGAGTTGGCGTTCAACCATTTTAGCCCTGGTCAATTTTTGGATCTTTAGTGGAGTAGAGGGAGTAGTGGGATTTACTGGTTTAGGGAGAGGGATAAAGGAGGGTTTTCGGTTTTGACAGGATACCACATGTTGTGCTTCTTTATCTCTTTTAGTAGCCTCCACCCAACTCTAAGGCTAAGCCAGGAGGACATGGGCCCGAATCTCATTCTTGAGGCCATTGATAAAACACTCTTGGAAAAAGTCATGAGGCATGCACTCTATTCTAAAATCCAGGCACTCAAAGGCAGCTATAAATTCTTCCACTATTCCTAATTGTTTCAACTTTTTTAAGAGACCCAATTGGTTGGTGTCAGTGTCAAAGTGTTCATAAAGCTATGCCACAAAGTGTGTCCAAGCAATATACCCTTGATGAGAAGTTGTTCTCCATTGCCACCATTTCCACCATTCTTAATCTAGATGGAGAACACCATACCGGAGTTTGGCCAAGTCATCTGTAATGCCGTATAAAGAGAAATAATGTTCAATTTGGGTTTCCCAACCAGTGGGGTCCGATCCATCAAATTTGGTCACATCCACCCGTGGAAGTCATAGGTCACGTTGAAAGTGATGGTTCTGAGAGTTATTGGAATGAGAGGAATGGTCACCTTCAGGATGTGGAGGTGAGGAAGAGGAAGGGTTATTTGTAGGGATATGCAATTTGGTGCAAAGTGCCAAAAAGACTGATTCAAGATGGGTGGTGAGGTCTTGTTTGATTTCCTCCATTAAGGACTGCATGGTTTTATTGATGGTTGCAACATTGGCACTGAGTTGTTTCACTTCTTGTTGGGTTTCGATGAGACCATATTGCAAGGTGTTGAAGGGAGATTCCAAGTCTTGGCTATGGGTATGGGCCATGAGGATGGGGGGAACTGAAAAGGAGTGGACGGGGTCAAATTGTTTTCCAAAAAATTATATGGATGAATGTGATAAGGGAGAAGAGATGAATCCAATGGAATAGGTCTCAAATAATGGTAAAAAAAAGTTCCAAACTTTTTTTTTTTTAACAGCTATGGAGTTATACTTCGGTCTGAAGAATATTGTAGAGAGGAAATGCCCAAATGCTTAACCAGAAATAAATGTGTATTTACTTGGCAACCCGAAGACAGTTGCACAACAATAGATCTTGTATGTTTTAATTTGTTTATGTTTCTGTCCCCAAGGGTTAGGTATTCAAGGGTTCTACAGACAAGGGTTTTCCCTATGCTATAGCTCTCTGATATACGTGTGGGGTCCAACATTAGTACTCAGACCAATATCTCAGGGCACTAACTAAGGAGGATAGACCGTACCCTTAGCTGTACTACCCAACTACCCAGGTACTAGAGAGTATCTTCCCAAGTGTTCTTCTCGGTGACACTATAGCAGTCAGGCGATCGATCAGTTTATCTAAAGAGGGCTTCGGGTAATCTAGGTTGATCCGTACATAGGTGATGTCTAATGCACTACCACTTGAAGGGGTACCAACAAGGGTTACAAGGGTGGCCAACAAATGTGCGCTTAAGTACCACTTGTATTTCCTGCGTGTATGAATCCCTCAACTCTGGGTTTATGTGTGTAACGATAGATCTCTGTGGATTAAAGATGTTGGAGTACGTTTCTACACTAAAAAAAAAATTTAACCCATGCTTTCTGCCGAGGAAAGTGCTTTGATACCACTTTTAATATACTAGATATAAAATGTATGCAAAATAGAAATAAAATGCTAGAAATGGCAGAATAACAACAATATAACCAGAAAATTCACCACAATTACATTGAAATGATAAGAGAATAATAAAAGAAATAGCACTTTGAATATGAAAGTAATGTTCATGGGCCTCTTCGAGGGGGAAACCTCCAGTTGAGAAGAGCTCTATTACAATAATATCCAAGCTAGGGTTCTCATACCCTCGAATCCTATTTATACTAAAAAGAAGCATCTAGAGGAAGATCCCTCTAGAAGAGGAAGCTTCTAGTAGGTCTTCTTACATTCTCCTTATTCTATTTTATTGAAAGGCCTTATTAATATTGACCTTTATTACATTTGAATATATTGTTCTACCTATGTGTGGGTTAGGACCATAACAATTCCCTAGTGATGTGGGAGAAGAGTTAGCATTAGCATATGGTCTTGCATGATTGCAAGTAGGAAAATCCTTGGGTCACCTCATAATAAATGTTAAAATAATATGGATTTATGCCCCCTTGAACCACCCCCCTTGTGCATATATGTGTTTATTTCATGGAAGTAGCATATTCCTGAACACCATCGGGTATGACCTTTTAATAAAATTCTTATTGGAATACCTACAAAATGGTGGGAAACACATTGCAAATCTCCTCGTGAATGGGAAACATTCAAATCATCCATGCAGGAAAGATTCAGACCAGATGTAGATATTCATCGATACATGTTCTCGTTAATGGAGGTGGATAACCAAACAACTATGTGGGTCACATAGTAGATGCTTAAAAGCCTCGTGTGTGCTTCCTAGAGAGAACTTTGTTCCCTCAATCCCTTAGTTTTGTACGGGCCAAGTAATAGATGTACATGTGTGAAGAATTTCTTTGGATTCACCATATAACGCAAAAAAATGACTATCCACCTATCCTATCTCACTTCACCCCATTGATAAAACAGACTTGTCCCAAACATAGATGACTTGAGGGGCTAAATTTCACAAGTGGGCTAATTTTCCTTGGTTTTTCCAAAAATAAGTTTCGTCAATTTCCATTTTTCTAAAACCGATTTGCCCAAATTCCATAGAATAAAATTATTTTACATTAAAAATCACCAAAATTTTATAGAACCTATACAAAATCCTTTGAAATTTGAATATATTTACAAAACTATCACCAAACATTTTACATTTTGCATATTATGGACTAGTAAGATTAGCCCATTTTTCTACATTTTAATATAAATTTCCATCCTTAAAATCATTCTTGGTCCCAAAGGAATAAGGAAGTAGGGAGAAGCCAATGAATACCATTGGATCTGGAAAGGTCAAACATTGTTCCTCAATGGTGACAATTTACTAGATGAACACATGTGAAGAGGTGTTATATCCCACCCAAGTTCACTGCGACCAAATAACCAAAGGAGAACATATGCAAGGGTGTGCAAGAAGCATGTGTGGTTCTCCCAAATAATAAGACTAGCGCATGTACAGAGATTTCATTATCATGATTAAAGTATGACAAGTCTTATATATTCATACTATAAAGAGTGACATAGCCATTGTATGGTGCCTTTGGGATAGCTTATTAAAGTAGGCAACCAACAGTAATTGTTAAAATGTGACCCGAGTATTATGCACAACTAGAAATACAAGGAGGTGGTCATGCAACAGAAATGGGAAAGGGAGAAGGTAGCTCAAAAAACTAGAATGTCGACAGGGAATCTTCTCAATCATTTATGTTTGACAAGATGGATAGGATGGTATAAGGATGAATCTTTCAGTGGGTGTCGAAGGATACATTACAACACTCCAACTTATTAATGAATTCATGCATGCCTCCCAATTGTACTTCCATACCCTCTTGAAAATTTTTATCTCTTTGAATTAATACTTGGCCATCTAGGAACTAACCTTCCTATTCCTATAAGAAAGGGTTCTCAAATTCATAACTTTAGCAGAGTTGAGTAGACCCAATAAAAAATATAGTATCCTAAAAATAGAAAACAACACATCGCAAGATCAACGAGAACGTTTTATTTGGATTCCTCGAGCAGGAAGTAGGCCCATGCTAAATCTAAGACCGCTTAATATTGACAAATACAAGAGCCCCCATTCCCTCCGCATGTGAGATGCATAGGGTACCAAACAAGAAAAGTGCAGGATGTCCACTTCATCGATTATGATGTCTGAGATCTCGAACAGCTCCCCAACCTGGCTATTCACAATTATGCAAGACTATTTTGAAGTGTAGACTGTCAACAGTTAGTGGTCACATAAGATTGGGACAAGCCTCCTCAACAAGCTGACATCTTGTCTTTGGTTGATTTCCCTCACTTTAGGAATAGCATGATGGTGATTAGTTTCATCCACTTTTTACTTACTCACCTTCACGGTGGATATCTTTGGATTTGGGGGAAATACATGGTCTATAAAGAAGAAATCCAAAGGGTTCCCAGTTTACCCACACATGGCGAAGCGCCGACAAAATATTTAACCGCTAAATATGCCACCCAACATGAATTATATGGAACATAGAGTACACGTCGAGGAATTTAGGGGGTTATAATTTTGGAGATCAATGCTCATCTGGTTATATTTTCTACTCAGTTGATTGCTTGTAAAATCTTGTTCAATTATACAAAGGAGGAGTTTCCATTTGAGGTTGTCATCACAGTTGAGAAGTTTCTAGAAATAATCTAGATGACTTGGGCCCATTATGTACTGAATGAGTTCATTGGTGAATATTTAGATACCCATGACTCTGAGAAGCACTTTCATTATAGTTAGATATTACTGCTCCTTTCCATGGTTCTCTGGAGGCCACCTCTATCTTTTGAATGAACTTATGGGAGTGGACATCTCTTCGACGCTGCTTGATTCCTTCCATTACATGAAAGTATGGATCCAACAACCCAGAAGTCCCATGATGAAACTTTTCAAAGTTGGTATCGACAAATGATTCAGGAAACTACTTCACAAATGTTTATCCATTGAACCATTATGGAAAGGTATGTTGGATACCTTATATTTGAATGTACTTTTCATAACGTGTTCATATATCTCGATGATGACTAGGGGGATATGGTGGAACTATTGTTGTTCTATGTCACAAAAGAGGACATCCAACAAGGAATCATTGAATGGCCAACACATATGCAACCAGTTCTAGATGAAGAAATGGAGACTCTTGAAATGCATGCTAAGCACAATCAATACCACAAGAAGGTTGGGGCTACACTATTGTTGGAATAACACATGGTCCCCCCTTGGGGGGGGGG
>JZKD02S2136989.1:1140900-1160453 GCA_000966675.3 Picea glauca | reverse complement strand
AGAATTTAAAACTAAAATGTCCATCATAAAAGTTGAAAAACTTATAATTATGAAAAAACGAATAAGTAAAATGTGTAATTCATCATAATTAAAACAAAAATTAAATACTAGTTAGTTGATTTTACTTTATTCACAATTATTTAAATAATTTTGTGAATAAAAACAATGAAAAATAATAATATCTCTCTTTAAATGGTAATGGATGTCAATTATATTAAAAAAACAAATTTTGGGGCGGAAACAAACAATAAGGACAAAATTCAAAATTTTAGTCTAAGTGTTTAGTTAAAAAAGAAAAATAAAACCAAGTTTTAGGAAAAACCTAAAACCTATTCTAACTTTGTAGGTATAGTCTCTATTGGAGAAAACACTAGATACTTGATAGGGAAAAGAAATACTAAAAAAAACTATTCTAATTGTGTAAGTATATTTTCTTACATATTATTAGAGAAAACACTAAATAGTTAATAAAGAAAAGAAATACCAGATGTCGCCTTTTTTGAGCTTCTTCTAACGGATGTTTCGTTGCATCTTGCTATTCTTATTTTTTACATTAATAGCCTGATAAGTTCATTACCTTATTTTAGTTCCAAATTCAGAATTTATAGAGGATTTTCCAAAGCCCATAAGGAATCCATTTAAGAAAAAAAATCTAAATGAGAGGAGGAGCACCACATACACCTAGATACCCATATGGGATAGGATATCCTCGATGAGGTGCAGGTGTTTTACAAAGTCAAGTTGAATAAAAACCTTCAAACTTTTGGTGCAATGGGCATTGATCTCCTTTTGCCAATCTCTCAAATCCAGTATATCCGCCAATCTCTGAAATCCACTATATCCACTATATACTTAGTTGCGTGCATAAGAGACTTATCTTTTACTACTATATTATTTTAGTAACATTTTTATTCAAATTCTACTTCATTAATCCCACTACATCCAAATAGAATAATACTACATTGAGTTTCACCCACATCCTTTATACACATCTTAAATTTAACTAACTTAAAAAAATATTAAATAAGTATGTATCTATTCACCATATCTTCTTACATAAATACAAATATCAAAGAAAAAGACATTACATAATCTCTTCTTATTAGTCCCTACCCTTTGGGCCTGAGACTCTTAGTAATCCATTCTAGTTGCTATATTAGTTGTTGCACCAAAATCAATGCAAGCACAATACTTTTAACCAAAGTTCTAATCGATTTATGCAATTTTTTATCTCAAATTTCCATTTTTATCATAACTTTTCATCTTGAGGTCTTATTTGGCCTCATTTCGAGGCAATGTACAATTTCTGAGTTTGAAACTTAGGAAAGAATGAGTGGATTAAGATGTATTGTGGTGTAGATACTTTGAAGTGAACTAATGCTATCTTGAGATTTAGCATTACTTTGTTAACATTTATTGTTAGCATGATTCTTTCCATAATTTTAAGTGGCATGTGGCTTCATAGGTTGCGGCATGTGGCTTCATCCATCACTCTATTTAATATCATCGTAACATTAGCTAGGTGGTCACACTTTGTCTCATGTCTGGGCCTGGAGGTACGCCCTTAGTCGTATCATGCCTGGTCCAAGGCTATACCCAACTCCTCATCAACCTGGGCGCACTCCTCTGGCCCCTCCTCCTGTGCGTGCACCTCAATCGTGGCTAACCTCAATTGTGCTCGGCTTGGTCCACATTTTCTTCCCAGCTAAGGCTTGTGATTTTCATTCACCTTCTTCTGCATTTTAATCACCAAGTCTCACAGATGCCTAAACAAGTCCAATAGATGTCGGTAACCTTTCTTCCTTTTTCCGCATTAAAAAAGGGGGGGACATACTTAGCCTTTCTTCCTTCAAAGTGAGCTGCAAAGTGAGTTGCAATAAATTTTATTTATATAAAGGATGATATGACTTACCCGAAGTTGATGCATGAATCCCTCTATTTCTGCCTTTATGCCTTCCTTTCTGCATGCAAAGGGAGCTGCGATAAATTATATATATATGAATGAGGATATGACTTATGCGAAGATGATTATAGAGATAAAGAGTCATTGCAGATAGCCTCAAGTCATTTCCAGGAGTTAGGTCACAGGTTGTGCTTTTATAGCTCTCTTCTTGAAAGTCTTTGATGCCAACGCGATAATCACTTATGATACTGGAAAGGAAACATAACTCATTTCTTCTAAGAGGAACACCTCTTAGATGCGCTCAATAATAAACTTATGGATTTATTATTTCCAAGTCACAAAAAAATAATTATTTAAGGTTCTACGACAATACTGATCTAGAATCCAAACTTTATACAAATGGTAGATTAATTTACATGTTTCTATTGCTTGAAGTAAATGGTAGATTAATTTACCTGTTTCATTTTCTTTCGCATTTAGCTGGGTATACAATCCATATTTTTTCAATCTTCTTGCTCAAAAATCTTAGTCATTGCTACCTTTACACTCGATCGGCCAAACCATGAACAACCCATTACGTCCTCCTTAATGGTTTTATTTATGTTATTAAAAATTAACACCCCAAATTCATAAACTTGAATTGAAATGTGCGGTAGACCTTTGTTTCAAGTGTAACGCCATACAGTGGAACTACTATCGGGTGGGAGCCTTCTGAGTCCTACCCGCCAAACTGAGTGGCCCAAGCTCATCTCATAAGCCCAATCCAAGCAGCCCAACCCAGTCAGTGCAGTTTAATAGCATAGTCGAATAGCACAACAACCATCCATCAAGTTGAGTAGCCTCGCCAAGTAGCCAAAGGCGTAACTAACCCTTTGCTCTCCTTTGTTGTGCTCTACATGGTGCGTGGTTTATATTGCCGAAAAACAACCATGTGTGTATCCCACAGAGGACTTTCCCCAAACACCCCAGACTTACCTTGAAAACAACCAGTGCTTGCTTTGTCGAGTCATCTTCCTTTATAAACCACAACTTCTATAGAAGACCTTCCTGGGAACTTGTCTTTGATTTCTTAATATACTGGTTGCTCCTATAGAATCTTACGACTGTTGAATCAACTTAATCACTAGAATTGACTGGATCATATCAGAATGGTGCTGGATCTACGCTGACGAGTATGCCACACTTGGTTCTTTGCATGAAAGTCCATATGTCACTTTGACACTAACTTCTAATAGTGAAAATCAATTAATCGTATATGTGGCATAAGTACTTTGCTATTATTAATGTCGTTGGGGCATGTCCATACGAATCATTTGCAACAAGGATCTTTTGCAGGAATGTGGGAGCGACCGGTTCTAATCTCTGCAGAAATGACATTAGGTGTAACATACTCAAGCTTGTAATTATGATGCCAAATATCCTAAGGTGAGTCGGTGCCAGGATAAAATCCATAACCACTCTGATCGATTAGTCGTTTCATCAATATGATTTTCTCCTGTCCCATCGAATGTTGCTTGGTCGACCCGATCAAGAATCTATGTAAATTGGCTTTCGCAGTGCCTTTGTTCCCCTCACTATGGTGTCTAGATCTCATCTTACTGCCGCGCAGTCTTGAACCATTCTAAACTAATTTTGGTTTCAATAATGTGACTGTATTCATGACCGTCTTCACTGAAAAGGGTTTCGATAATTTCACAGAACTTATACCACTCTCAGGTCAGTTTTCAATGGTTTTTCACTGAACCAGACCTCCTTCGTTCAAATCAGTATGCTTAAGATGGTTCAACTGGATGTCCTCACATGAACCGATGGATAAATTCGAAAAAAAAAAATATCTTGCAATATTAATACCTCCTCCTCATATTCCATCATAGATCCAACAATCAGGTTTATGTCATAATCATCCTCTTGATGGTTTGTTGTGGTGCGGTGATTAGAAATTGAATCCTTCTTCGACGTCCATGTAATAACTTCTTATAAATAATGGTATAATGGGAATACCCTTCGAATAAATATTGTCATTCTGACTAATTTTCCATTGTTGATGATTGTTCCAGTGTCTTTCACGTGTTTCGTTTTCTTCAATCAAATTAAGAGGCAAAAATTTGTGACAGAAGTCTTGCCATACCCCAATTGTTTCAAACTATAAACTTTCGATCACCTCAACATACCAAGGGATTTAAGATATTTCATGTTGTTTTTCACTATAAATTCTAACCTTTCTCAAATTTCCAAATACAACTCATTGACTTAATTAAAAATCTTAAGATTCTCCTCCAAAGGCCTATAAATTTCATCATTTGACAAATTTACTTATAGGCCTACCTAAAAATATTAAAATCCTCCTATAAATACCTCTAACAATGGTTTCCCACTTCAAACACTAAATTGTTGAGGATACCAAAGCCCTCATATCCATCAATGTGAATGAAGATCAACAATAATACAAAAACTCAGGTTTTAACTAATATGAATTAAGGGAATAGTGTGTACAACATAATTACAGTGTCTGGCATAGAAGTAATATGATCTTCAATCATGCATTTGCATATTGATTACTTCAATAAAATCAAATTTAATCAAATTGCTCATGGTGAATAATGGAATGCAAAGCACAAAATCACCAGGTCAATATGAATGTTGAAGCAAAGTTTTGAAAAGACCATTTCTTTGAACCCTTATGAATTTCTTTGTACTTGACGTAACACTAGCTTTCCTCTAATAAACAGGTCTAAATCACATGGAGAAGTGTACCTTGTCCAATCTCTAGATCTCTACTACTAGTGTTAATCTGTGATGTTGCATAAAGACACTTTACTTGTTTCTATATTTCATATTCTATTTCTATAACTCTAAATTCCACTCCTATATGACAGAGCCCCAGAAGAGACCGATCTCCAGAGCTAAGTCCTCTCCCCTCCCCATTGAAAAAGAAAAAGAGAAATACAAACTCTAGTCTCCTTTCCGCCATGAACACTATAATAAATCGGGTTAGTGCAGGTTCTTTTTTTCAAAATGCTTTAGTCCCATGCTCTAAGTCCCGTGTTCTAAGGCCTCCCACCCCTACCATTGAATTCAAGTGCGCTTAGTCTCCATTCTGTGACAAAGAAAACAGACAGAAAAACTATAATTCTAATTAATTAGTGCTACTATTCACTTGTTGGCTACCAAACTTGGTTACAATGAACAACAACAAAGTCCTCATATCCACTCTTCTTTAACTATTGTACTCTGGCTTCTACTCTAACTTGGACTACTCTACTAGACTACTAGAGAAAAACTATATAACATGAATAAGTTTTCACATAAAATCCCAACATCTATACATATCATAACAAGAAGTCTACCTTCTTAGCAGAGACTTGTTGCTCCGCAACTACCCTTGTTTATTCATATAACATCTTCACCAACGCTTCCAACCATGGTAACAGTGCGCAAAGGCACAGGATTTTCAAAACCCAACCATCAAACCAGGTCCCACATTATGATATTCTTACTTTTCAAATGGGTTGTTTTCCTCAACTTGATATCTACGGCTCATTTTGGCACATGCGTAACTAACTATTTCTTAAACATCATATCTAGGACTCATTTTGGCACATGCGTAGTTAACTATTTCTTAAACATATTTCGTGGCCAACGACTCATTTTGGCACATACGTATTTCTTAAACATATTTCGTGGCCAACGGCTCATTTTGGCACATACGTAACTAATTATTGCTTAAACTTATTAAGTGGCCAAAGACTCGTTATTGACCAGCAAACATTAAAACCTAAAAGAGAGTAATTTTAATGTTGACAATTCTATAAACATTTTATGATTCTATTTTTTCTACAATTATCATTGGAATAAAAGTAAGTCTAAAAATATTATATTTGGAATTTTTTTTATAATTTTATTCTAATTGTGAAATCGGAATTTTCAAATACAGTAAAGTTTTTACACAGGAAAAACTAAAATTTTAAACAAAATTGATAGGAAAACCTAAAATTTTAACCAAATTAAAAAAAAATCGATAGAGGTAAAAAATGCCAAAGTCAGTAGAATGTTTAGAATACAAGTAAAATAAGCAGTACAAAGAAGCTATGTACAATATTGAACCAGAAATCTTGCCCGATCTATGGTTTAATTAATATAGACAAAGTCCAAGAAATAAAAARCACCAYACATTGAACTGATCAAGAGCTGCTCATCGGTATYGATCTCTTAATTTTCATGAATATCTGGTAGAAAACCGTCTCCTCCKTTTCCCTGATACTCTCAAGCTTYGGTTTCCAACAGCGACCTCTGGACTTCACCAAYTGCTTATAAGCTTTCATCAATTCAGGAGTATTGCASAGCCTATTCTCAGCATCTGTGGAATCCMTGGGCACCGGAACCCCGCGTTCATCGACGTTAACCCTCCCGTCYTCCATAAGCTTTGTAATAAACTGTGAGCGGACTTTGATCTGAAGGCCTCCGCCAACATCGCTCTTCTGTATATCAAATGGCTGGCAGAGAGCGGATCCATGGCCGATACCTCGGATAGCCGAAGATGGGCGGGCAGTGGGAGAAAGAGGAACTTTTGTAGGCGGCGGTGATAGTAAGGAAGCCAGCTTTACTAGAGATAACGGAGACTGAAAGAAGTGGTCTGGCAGAAGGAAGTAGTGGTTTCCCGCCTTTAGTTGACGGTCTGGAGAAAGCGAGCGCGTCTTCTGCCCGATGTAGAGTGATTCGGAACAACAGAGTAAATGTTGAGGGAATTCCTGCATGATTTGGCCCGCCTTGACGGATTTACGAAGGATCATAATCCTGCCGCCTGATCGAACCAGCTGGATGGTTTCGTTGTTATTGTCCACCATCACGCAGGACGTACGGTTTCCCATAATTTATCTGCAAGCAAACTGAACCATGGAGATGTAAGGAAGGATTGCAGAAGTGGCGTATTATATAAATTGTAAAACCAGTAGTCATAGAGAAGAGAGACGGGAAGGAGTAGTCAACAAGCCGGGCATTCCTGATATTCTATTTACTATATCTCTCCGGTCGTTGCGCTCCGTTCGAGTGGACGTATCTATATTTGGTTTTGTTTTTTCTGGTTAAACTGCAATACGACTATAAGCTAACAGACTTTTATTGTTTCAATTTTTGAAATCCGTCCAAATTTATTGTGGAATCAAGCGGATGAATTCAACGGTCGACTTTGAAAGTCTTTGCGGTAACTCTCCAAACATTCTAAATACGAAAACATTCCAAATCTCTGGTCACCGTGCAAATGCAATATGCAGGTCGCAGTAACCTCGCGTCGGAATTGCGACTTATCCGATTCACCCGAACGTGCCTGACCAGTGGAGAAGTAAGAAAACCTCCCATCAATCTTAAGCAGCAGTTTTCCAAATATGTCTTTCATCTATTTTCATTAAAAAAAAATCAACTTTCATACACTTTTTTATATTTTTCTTAATTTTAAAATAAATAATTTAAAAAAACTAGCGAAAACTATCCTTTGTGTTTTGCTATTTCCAAGAGAATATTAAAATCTAAACATCTACACGTGTATAAGTGATAAAGAAAAATAACATCATGATACCCATGTTTTGCAATGTCCGTAATCATGGAAACCTAAAAACTAAATATTATGATAATGAAATATATATATATATATATATATATATATATATATCAAAATTGTTAAAATGATGATCAACTTTCATGAGTTTTTATAGTGAAATAAGGTGTTGGACAATTTTTAAAACATCACCACTTTGTCTTCTTTGTGACATTAAGAGGGTTGAAAATGAAAATCACTTTTTAAGATTAGGTTTTATAGACCAAATGTGGTCTCTTAACCATCATCATCATCATTAATCATAATATACTAGTCTAATCTAGTAACAAAATGTTTTATTATTATTTTTGATGATGATGATGATTAATGTCCACTAAGACCGAACTGGTCTATTGGACCTTAAGAGGGTAAGGGATTACTTGCAATTATTTAGAATTTTGTTTCTGTGCTTGAAAAACATTAAGATAAGTTTATCAAGGCCACCATAGTTTTGTTGAGTTAAAACATTGGGAAGGTTGGTAGTGTGACAAATATTTTGAAATTGAGAGCTAATGTGGGTATAGGCTGGACAATATAAGAGAAACTACTTTTCATCTTCAACCTTCTTAGTGTCACAAAACTTACACACTCTTTCATCCCATGGTGTTTTAGGAATTGACCAATGCCCAATTTCACTATGGAGCTTGTCAGAATTTGTTCTTATCTTAACAATGCTTATTTTTTTCTTTACACTTGTCAAAACATGAATTAGTTTGGATTGACAGAATCCTAGGTAGCAGATGTTAACATTGCACATCCAGTAATGAGTAATAATGTAGTAGTCTAATCAGAATGGTTTTTTTTTCGCTCATAATAACAAGAGGGGAAATCAATATCTTTTGCTTCAAATTCAACACAAATTAGTTTGGATTGTTGTAATCGTAGATAGTATATGCTAGCATTGCACATTCCGGTTGCACTAGAGGTATTGGAGGGTGTTGAATCGTTTTCTGATTTAGAAAAAAAACACAATTTCATCAATCTAATTGCTTAACAAGATTTCAATAATGGAAAACTAGAAAATGTCAAAATCATATACCATTTATCCTTCTTCTATAACTATAGAATAGTTTTTCATAAACATTAAATGATTAATCTCCAACCATAGTTATACATTAAACAAAAATTAAATGCCACTTGGTTAGATGTTCAATTGTACTGTTTCAACATTCTTTCTTATAGTGAACATCTAACAACTAAACTCCCTCACACCAAATCTTCCTAACTTAAAATATATTAAATTGTCAATGCATCTAATCACCTTCCTCACAATATAAACTATTAATATATTTAATCACCAATTAAAACTCTCATTACTGCAACTAACTCTCAACACTATTAATATCATGCAATTGCATGTACCTCCCCCTTTAGTCGAAACCTTCATTTCTTCAACTAGTAGATACAAGATTTACAATTTGACCATGATCCGAATTAAGTTAAGAATGAAATGAAAGATATCATTTACACAGAAAAGAAGCAAAGAGATAAACATTGAGAACCAAATTTCATTAACAAAAGAACAATGAAAACCATTATGTAAATAGAACCTCTAGAATGGTGGTAATTATCTCTCACAAGAAATGTCTCTTTAACCTAACCTTAAAAAGAAGTTAAGTATAATTATGTATGTTGACCTACATGAAATAAATGTATCTAAAAGAAAGGGGAGCCTTGCTTGGACCATAAATTTCACTTGTTTCTCTATTGTAAATCTTCTTTAACTCATTTGAAAGAAAATTCATATATAAATTCAACTGGTGTAGGTCGGGCATAATGATTTCTCACATTGAAAGGCCCCAAAAAATGCCTGAAAAATTCATCACCTAGTAACATTTGTTAATAATATGAACATTTATAAAATGACCATGGATGGCCACTTGCATTGGTCCTTCTGCTTGAGTAGAAAATATCTTCATTGCATTAAGTATCATATCATACACAAAACACGAAATTTGAATACAGAGGAGAAAAACTTTGAATAGACAGGAGAAAAAAATTGAAAAAAGTTGAGAGAAAACATTTTAGGGGTGTTATCACATATAACTGCCAAAAGGTCGCAGGACGACCAAGTCCATGGTTTGCACCAAACTGTCCAAAATGAACATTCAAAAAAAATCATTTCAGGCTTAAAATACAAGCAGGAGTCATGTTTAATTTTCAGTGGCGGAGATCCCAGGAGCAGTTCAGATCAACGGCTTGCGTGTATTCGACATGTCAAAGTTGTGTGATGTCTAGCGCCAGAAAGAAGCCCCAGAGTTAAAGATCGAGCGCCATGCATCCTTCTCCATCGGACGATCATGATTTACATCGGGAATCCAGGCTTCGGGAGTTTCAACATCTCCACTCCCAATTTCGCCCGGAGTGTTTTCTCTCGGAGTTAAAGATCAAGTGTCACGCGTCCTTCTCCATTAGACGATCATGACTTACTTTGGGAAGCTAGGATTCGGGAGTTTCGATATCTCCACTCTCGATTTCATCCGGAATGTTTTCTCTAAAAGTCCATTGATCGCTATCGTGTGTCCATCCAAATCTAACGGTGGTAGTTTTCTTCGGGAATTCGGGGCTTCCCCTCTCATTTTCCTCTGAAGTACTTTCTCTCGGAATTGCAGATCAAGCGTCACGTGTCCCTCTAGATCAGACGATCATTATTCACTTCGGGACTTCGAGGCTTCCCCTCTCATTTTCATCTAGAGTAATTTCCCTTGAAATTGCAGATCAAGAATCGCGTGTCCCTCCAGATAGACGATCATTATTCACTTCGGGACTTCAGGCTTCAAGAGTTTTGGGGCTTCCCCTCTCATTTTCCTTTAGAGTAATTTCCCCTTGAATTGCAAATCAGGCACCACGTGTCCTCTAGAATGGACGGTCAATATTTCCTTTAGGAATTCAGGCTTCAGGAGTTTTAGCTCCTCCCCTCTCGCTTTCATCTAGAGTGTTTCCTCCTGAATTCCATCGATCGATGTCGCGTGTCCATCCAAATCGATGGTCATCGTTCACTTCAGAGCTCCATCCCTACATGCAGACCGCCCCTGAGCCCTGAAGTGCCAAAGTACGTGGAAGTCATCAGTTCAGACATATGGCGCTCTCATCAGTCATGAAACCTGGCATCCATCTGGTGATGACATGTGGCACTTAGTCTAGGCACCTTTGGGCATATCATCCACTTGTTTCCAAGTGACACCTGTCACTTCTCTTTTCATGACACATCAACATAGTGACGTCAAGCCACCATATCCAATCGTCCTCCAGGAAGTGTTCATATTCAAGTGCCAATATTAGCTCCATCTCCATGCGCAGTTTTAATGGATCATAGAATTGGCAGGTAGAAAAGCTTTAGTGGTGGTGCTAAATTTAGTAGGTGTGCCTAGATCACAGAGCACAACTAGATCAATGACCACATTTCGTTGCGGGGATGCAACATGGTCGAGCAATATAATTCTTGAGCGGTCCCGCAATAGAAACCATGGTATAGAGAAAGAGCTACGTGGTGGAAGGTGGTGAATTGCGGGATCAAAAGCGATGTGGATCCAAAACACCTTTGACGACCCCACAATCACGTGCTTATATAACAATGAATCCAAGAGAAACATGTGGTAGTCCCCTAGGCATTAAGCCTCGTCCCATCCCAAGGGTTCAGTTAATAAAAGAAAGGACTGGTGGTTGAAACCTCGACTCACTCCATAAATAAAAGGCATGGAGGGTCTTATCGAGGAGACAAAAGACTGTCAGCCCGAGGTGCCATGATGAACGATTTTTCTTGCAGGCCCATGTTGAGTTGAGTTTGCGTCTGACAGGAGGATACATGCACATTCTGACAGAAGAATGTGCAAACGAAAGTATTGAACTATAATATCTTTTTCCCCGCAGAGCCTTATAAAACACAAGCTAAAATAAAGAATGAAGAATTTATATCCAGTACAATTTAATCATCAACTTATAATCATTTATTATTCATCATAAATTAAATTTATTAACAACATGAAAATAAATTTAATAACAACCACATAACAAAACAAATTCATGAAAATACATATCTTTGTCTGATGTTATTTCCCCAATCTTCGTATGTCCTTGTTGTTGCTCTGCCCAAACTCTGCCCAAAACTGAATCTTTCCTCCCTACCAGCTAGGAGCAGATCCTATCTGGCTCCCTAGTTCCAGGATTCCGTGAGGACTCCTGGCCCCCGAGCCCAAAACTCCCAGCAACCTGGTGCACCCCTGTAACAGTCCACCCAAACTCCAAACTAGAAAAATATCCCCAATAGAAAAATACATTCCCTATTGTCAAAATGCTCCCTTTCCCCAAAATTCAAAAGGTCCCTCTCTCGAATGCCTCTTTCCCCTCATATCTTCCTTCCATTCATCGCATCCTTCCTTCATTTAATGCCACCCACCTTATCCCTCCATTCAATACCCTGTCCATCCATTCAATGCCTTATCCTTCATACGTTAAGTTTTCTGATAAATAAATAAAAATTATTAAGCTTTTAATTCATTACCCCAAACATTAAATGTGTTAAATAATCAATTAATTAATTAATCAACATATATTAAACAATAAATAAATAAATAAATATTATTATTAATAATTAATAATTACTTAACTAATACACATTAGGATAGTTAATTATTTAATTAACTATACTTGACAAACCTTAAGAAACTATTTAACTAGGGTTGTTACATACACCCACCCTTCAGGAAACTTCGTCCTGAAGTTAAAGTATTTTATGATTCAAGGGAAAAGAAACATGGTTCACACATTTATAACAAATAACTGTCATTATTAGTAAGTAAGCCAAGAAACTTATTCATACTAGTGTACATGTGCAAGAAATGTATGTGTAGCTAGTACATACAAGTCTCGTTCATGTACTAATATCAATAAATATCATCTCTATAGTAATTTCCATATGCATCCAATCCATTCAACAAGACTATTCATTTTATAAAAGATAATAAATCAATCAAATGTTTGCGAAATCCTTTAATTACAATTATCTAGCTCAACAATGTTATTTAGATAATTGTAGTTTAGTTACATAATTATGAATATTCATATATATATACATTTTCTTTTCAGAAGGAAAACAATAAGTTCCAACATAAGGCAAATCTCCATACACTCTCAACTATTTCTACTCTTCCTTCTTCCCTAACTTATTTCCATCTTCCATTCCTATCCTTCCTCTGCTGGACTATCTTGGAGTGTCAACTATATTGACCTAAATCCAAATAGAACCCATAAGTGGAAGTGTCACTATCTTGACCAAGCTTCCCCAGCAGGAAACTAACAGTGAACATCACACGTCTAGGGGAGCGTGAGCTAACATCTTCCTCCCATGACTTCAGGTTTCAGAGGATACATGGTGGGAAATTCCTCCACCCCTCCTAATAGGACTAGGGTCCACACCCTGTAATGGAATATATAGTGGCACCGTGTTGCTAGGAGTTTTGTCATCGTCTATTCAGTTTTGGGCAGTCTCACCACCTGAAATCCTGCATTGGTCCACATATTATAGCAATGATTCCAAACCAATATAATTTCACATACAAAGATTCATACCATATTGTTTCTTGGCCAGTAGTCATGACATCCACTTTCATCTTCATTATCCCTTGGCTATTTCATAGCCCATAACCTGCAGATTAGTCTGTAACACAAACTCATACATTTCTATGCATTATCATCATGTAGTTGCATACAACCATAATTTCAATTCGGTATCCACGTACCAGCAAGTTTAACATCAAATTTTTCAAGCTAGAAATAGATCTCATAATATCCCATAAATCAATTAACGTTACCTATTCATAGAATTATCATTTTACATAATAGATTGCATCATATCCATCATCATTCAAATAGCATTTAAACCTTCATAGGATTCTCATTCACACAATATATCACATCATATCCATTATCATCAATAACAATTAGACATTCATAGAATTTACATTCACATAGTAGATCGCATCATATCCATCATCATCAATACAATTTAAACATTCATAAAATTTACATTCTGACAATATATCGCATCATTTCCATCATTATCCAAATACATTTAAACATTCATAAAGATTCATACGTCTTAAAAGTTCAAGTGTATCATTTAATAGTTTCACTTGTGAATAGAAAATAAAGGTGTGTAGGCCTCAGGTAATCCTGGTTGTCTAAGTCAAAAGGTGGTGTTACATACACCCAACCTTCAAGAAACATATTCTTGAGGTGGTCAAAAAAGTGAGGGATAATCTCGTCATAGTCTCTCGGTGTCTTCCCAAGTAGCAGATCATGGACTATACTTGTCCCACTGGACTTTAACTTGGTCTACCAGACGGTTCCTGAGTTGTTGAACTCTATAGTCCAATATGTGTAACAGTTATACCGTGAGAGTTCCCACATCCAATACCTGCAATTCCTTCCAATTTAGCTTATGTGATTCATCAACAACATAATGACGTAGAATATATACATGAAAAACATTATGAGTTTTATGCATGTGGGGTGACCGTACGAGACGATAGGCAATGGGTCCAATTTTCTCTTGGATTCTGAATGGTCCTATAAATCGAGGTGACAACTTTGTCCCCTACCCAAATTGTATGGTACTCTTATTAGGCCTGATACAAATGAAAACTTGGTCTCCCACTTTATAACTTCGCTCGGTCCTATGTGCATCTGCATAACTTTTCTGCCTATCCCGTGCTTCCTTTAGTCTCTACCTAATCTTAATCACTTGTTCCTCCATCTCTTGAATCAATTCTAGCCCAAATGTTACTGAGTCTTCTAATCTATCCCAACTCAACGACGTTTTGCATGACCTTCCATACATAGCTTCGTAGGGTGGCATTTCGATGGAGCTATGAAAACTGTTATTGTAGGCAAACTCTAGCAAAGGTAGGTACTTCTCCCAATGGGTTTGATTATCCATGACATACATCCTAAGCATGTATTCAATGACTTGATTTACTCTCTTTGTTTGCCCATCTGTTTCAGGATGATAAGTTGTGCTTAAGTTCAACTGAGTCCCTAACGTTGACTGCAAACTTGTCCAAAACCTAGAAGTGAATCTGGAGTCCCTATCTGAAATGATATTCTTAGGTATCTCATGCAAATGGATGACCTCACTTACAAACACATGTGCCACATCATTGACATTGTAAGTGTCTCTAATCGGAATAAAATTAACACTCTTGGTTAACTTATCAACTATCAAGAGAATGGCATTGTGTCTATGAGATGTGAGCGACAACCCTACAACAAAATCCATAGATATGACTTCCCACTTGGACATAGGAACATCATGTGGTTGTAGGAGGTCTGTCAGGTGGTGGTGGTCGACTTTCACTTGTTGACACTCTAGGCACTTGGCAACGAAATGGACCACATCGTCCTTCATGCCTACCCAGAAGAAGATCTTCCTCATGTCTGCGTACATCTTCTTCACACCCGGATGCACACAATAAAGTGCTTTATGGGCTTCCTTCAGTATGATGCTTTGAATATCCCCATCTTCAGGGATGTACATCCTTCCCCGATATCTCAATAGACCGTCTGCTTCCAGACTATATCCTTCATACTTTGGATCTAATTTCCTCCCACTCTGGAGGTTTAAAGTAACCTATAAATACCAACTGTCTCCTTGGAGTTGTGCCAACACACGTTCCCTCAGATTGACTTTTAAGGGTACCAGGGAGAAGACACGTGGTCTCCTGCTCAAGGCATCTGCGACCACATTTTCCTTTCATTTGATGTATGAAATACCAAAATCATAGTCACTCATAAACTCACTCCATCGCCTTTGCCTGGCATTCAGATCCCTTTGAGTGAAGATATGTTTTAAACTTTGATGGTCCATTTTGAGCTCAAAGTTTCACCCCACAAGATAGTGCCTCCAATGTTTCAGAGCTAGCATTACAACTGCCAACTCTAAATAATGAGTCGTGTATAGCTCTTCGTGTTTCTTCAACTTCCTTGACACATAATATATCACTCATCCATCCTGCATTATCACAGCCCCCAACCCTTACTTCGAGGCATCTGTGTAGACTGTGAAGTCCTTTTCCATATCTGACACTCATAGAATTGGCGCACTAGTTAGTAACCTCTTAAGCTCAATGAATTCACTATCACATTCTTCTGTCCATTTATACCTGACCCCTTTGTGCTATAAAGTGGTGATGGGTTTCACTATTTTTGAGAATCCTTCCACAAATCTCCAATAATAACATGCTAGCCCCATGAAGCTTCTCACCTCATGGGCATTTTTCGGCAGTGGCGACTCCATAATGGACTTTACCTTTTCTAGGTCCACAAAGATACCTTCAACGGAAATGATATGACCTAAATAGTGGATCTCTTTCTGGAAGAAGGAACACTTCAAAAACTTCCCATACAATTTGTTCTCTCTAAAGCAGGACAACACCACTCGTAAGTGTTCCTCATGTTCTCTTTCATTCTTGGAATAGATGAGGATATCATCTAGAGAGATTTGTACAAAACGGTCTAAGTACTTCCAGAATACTCGGTTCATGAGGATCATGAATACTACTGGCACATTGGTCAATCTGAATGGTACTATGACAAACTCATAATGCCCAAACCGAGTTTGAAAGGTAGTTTTAGGAATATCGCCTTCCTTAATCCTTAACTGGTGATACCATGATCGCAAATCAATTTTTGAGAATACCACTGCTCCTTTCATATGGTCAAAGAGGTCATCTATTCGCGGCATTGGGTACCTATTTTTTACTATAGCACGATTCAAGTCCCTGTAATCTATACACAGTCGTAAGGAACCATCTTTCTTCTTTACAAAAATTACTAGTGCACCCCAAGGTGAGACATTGGGCCTTACTAGCCCTAAGTCTAGTAACTCTTTCAACTGCATTTAAAACTCACAAAGTTTTGGCACTGTCATCCGATACGGATTCTTGGAAATTGGTTCTACACCAAGTTTTAGCTCAATAGTAAAATCAAGCTCCCTCTCTGGAGGTAACCCTAGTAACTCGTTCGAAAAAACATCCTTAAATTCTGACAAAATCGGGTACCAATCCAAGGAGGGTCCCTTCCTTTCATTCACTGCTTCCACTACATATAGTCAAGACCCTTGCCTCATCCATCGCTTAACCTTCATAGTTGAGATAAAGCATTCTCACACCTTTCTCCGTACACCCTGGATCTCCACTGGTCTTCCTTCATCTTCGACAAAAAACACCCTTTTTGCAAAACAATCTACCAAAGCTCGATGGGATTCTAACCAATCCATTCCAATGATTAGGTCATACACCCCGAGACCAGTAACGTATACCTTCAACCTGGTATTACACACTCCCAGGTCCACTATATAATTATCAACACTAGGTCCTACTGCTTGTTTTTCCCTCGAGGCCATCTCGACTTGTTTAAAGTCATCATGCTCGTAGGTTGCCAACCCACTCTTTTCTAATGCATATGATGAAATGAAACTATTTGTAGCACCATAATCAAATAAAATCTTAACATTGATATGATTTAGCGTACCTGATGACTCCACCGCCATGGATTGATGTTCTGCCTGACGATTATTAACCAGTGCGTAAATCTGGTGGCTGCTACTTGCTCTTCCCATCGGGACCTTTCCTTCTCTATGCACAAATCCTAATTGTAAATCTGGGTAGTTACGCTGGTAATGGGGTCCTCCCCCAATAGGTAACATGGGATTGAACCTGCACATTCTTATGTGACTATATCTGAAATGAGTTCCTTCTCCTTGAACCCCTGCCCCTACTAGCTTCTCCCAGAGATGGTTGTGGGTCTGCCTGTGTTTTTGGTGATGAACAAGATGCTACACTCACTCCCATTGAAATCCCTGCAGCTACAGTCCTTGGTGCGACTCTATTACCATATGGAGGTGGCCTTGAGCCCCTTCCCCTGCAAAATGTCCTTGGGGCCTTCCCCATGAATCCATGACGATGCAGAAAGGTCATTTTCGTACCTCTGGTTAAGTTCATGTGTTCCTCTATGTAACGCACATTTTCCACATCTTCCGCTACTGAAGACGGTTTCCACATCCACACCATATCCCTTATCTTAGGGTTTAACCCATAGACAAAGCATTCTTCCTGTCATTGGTCATTATCCGTATATGAAACATATTTGACCAATTCCATAAACCTAATCTCATATTGTTCTATAGTTATGTTTCCCTATACTAGAGCATGAAATGCTCCTACCTATTGTTCCTCATAGTAGGTTGGTAGATATTTCCTTCGAAATCTCTCCTCGAAAAGTTCCCAAGATACGGTGTCCGGGGTAAGATGTAGTTGCCTTTCCAGGTTGCCCCACTAGTTCAAGGCATTGTCTCTTAACTGAAAAATCGCTATCTTCACCTTTGAAGTGGACACATAATCTCTTAAGGAAAAACACCTTGTCATGTCTTCCAACCATGCCTTGGCACTTTCACTAGCACGATCCCCAAAAAACTCCAAGAGTTTAATCTTTTACAGTTCTCTAGTGATGTATTCAGGTGGAGGCCCTCCCCCTGAATCCCTCGATGCTTCTGGATTACCCGTTCCAGATGGTGGGGGCTCCACTTCGATCCTTGTTGGTTGATTCCCCTTTAAAGTCTCATTTATGGCCTCCAAAGAGCGCAATATGAGAGATAGTTCAAGCGATGGTGGCGGCAGCGCTGGCAGTCTCTATGACAATGCCCCTCTGCCTCAATTTCCTCGAGTCCTAACCTTCATGTATAATTTAACCTGCATCAACCAAACTTGTCAGGGTGAGTTCAAGGACATCTCACATTTGCACAACTTAAACTAGAAAACAGGGTTAGAAAACAGGGTTAAACTTGTCTGTAAACAAACATTACTCTCTTTAGGGGAGGTGGCTAGGTTAGGGTTAAAGCGTCTAAGCTTGATGTCTTCATTCATGAATCCTAATAACTCTCTCACCTTACTAGTGCCACACTTTAACCTTCAATTACTCTAACTTGTGTGTATAATCAAGCATCAACCCTAACCCTTGTAACAATATGCACCACTCATTTTAATTTCCTTTATTAATTATAATACCCTTAGTCTCGTCATTCATCAAGTTATTTAATCCCTAAAATTAACTTACATAGTTTAATTCTCCTTAATCAATAATCGACATTGATTAATTAATTAATTAATCCTCCATTAACTATAACTATTAATCCTCCATAATTATTAATTTCCCATTAACTATAACTAATCCTCCATTAATAATCCTTAATAACTATTAATCCTCCATTAATTATCTTCAATAATTAGTAATCCTCCATTAATTATCATCAATAATTATTAATGGCTTATAATATATATATATATATATATATTTTTTTTTTTTTTAATATTATTTCTTTTTTTTATATATAATTTATATAAAAAAAAAAATTAATATCACTTTTTTTATATATATTATGCTTATATATATCTAAATATATATAAAATTGAACTAATTTAACTAATAACCTAATAAGTAAAAAGAAAAAAAGAAAAAAAAAACAAAACAAAAAAACCATCAATTATCCTTGGGCATCGTGGGACCTCGCATGAGGCCCACATGCCCCCTCCCTCTTTTCCTTCCTGTTCAAACCAACATAAAATAATAATAAAGACACCGACTATGAAAACCATAGCAAAACCTAATCCCGAACTTACTCCTGCATTTTCTAACTCCAACACATGAGATTTTCGTTGTTCCTGCGCCTCCGCCTGTGGTATTTCTCTCATGGATTCTCCTGGTGTCTTCGCGTTTGGTGTGTTAGGATTGTCGGGGCTTGGCCCTCTTGTGTGTTGGTTTATGTATTGTGTATTTTTTTATTTATTAATCCTATGGTCGTATGTGTTGTCGTATAGGCAGGCAAGTGTACGAGCTAGGGTTTTAGGCCTTTTGTGATCAGATACTAAGTGAAAATGGGAGGAGATTTAGCCACGCTGAGCCGCCCAGTCTATCGGGGTTATTTAGTTTCTGAAAACTGGCATGTTGAGATATATAAGCTATGCCTCTTAGTCTCAGCGCTTGCGCCTTGTGCTTGGATTGAGTGAA
>JZKD02S2136989.1:1115601-1129225 GCA_000966675.3 Picea glauca | reverse complement strand
TAACTATGTTATAATATAATTATATTATATTATAACTATGTTATAATATAACTATGCTATACTATAACTATGCTATACTATAACTATGTTATACTATAACATAGTTATAATATAACTATGTTATATTATAACATTTTTACATTATTAATATATTATAAAAAAAAATTAAATAAATTTGTAGCTTAGGTAAATTTAAATATATTGACACTTCAAATTTTGGACATGTGGACCTATGTGTATGTAAATATTATGAATTGTTATCATTATGTTATTAATGATGGAAGGTACATAATCTACTTCTAGTATGCAATTTTTTAGTTGAAAGATCTTGGTACGTTGATACCAAGTTTAATGTTATGTTTAAATGTAGTTACATATTAATAGTGTATGGTTATGCATGGGTTCATGTTATAAACTAACCTGTAGATTGAACGGACTATGCTATAGCTAGAGGAGTGTGATAACAATTAGATGATGTTGTGGACATAGAATGAGAAATAGTGTGGTAGGAATCATTTTTATGTCAATTTATATTGGTTCAAATGCATTGTTATGACATTTGGGAAAATGCAGGTTTTTAAGGTGGCATGACTAGTTGAAACTAAATATTCAATTACAGAGTTGTCTGAACATAGTGTCGTAGTATGGTCCATGCTAGGGTGTTGACCCTAGTTCTATTAGGAGAGGTGGAGGCATTTCCCACCATATATCATTTGAAACCTAGAGTCGTGGGAGAATGGTGTTAAGTCACACTCCCCTAGACGTGTGATGATGAATTCCAGTTACATACCGGGAAATATTTTTCAAGGTAGTTGACACTTCTACTTACATGTTCTATTTGAATTTTGGTTAATTTCGTTAATGCTCCAGTATTGTCTAACATAAGAAGGATAGGATTGGAAAGATGAAAGTAGGATATTGAGGCAGGGTGTTAGGAGTAGTTGAGATTTTTGTGGGGTTTTCAGTTTATAATAGTATGTATGAACCATCTACACATACATAACTTGTAACCGTACATTAGTATTTTATAAATGTATTAAATTAATAATGTTATTTATCTTACCTAGATGTATACATTTTACTATAATTAATTAATTAAGTGAATTGAATAAAGTCAATGATTTTAATTAAGTCAATTGATTAGAGTTAATGAGATTAACTAAATAAATTGAATAGAGTTTATAAAATAAATTAAGTGAATCAATTGGATTTAATGAGATTAACTAAGTGCATTGATTATAATTAATTATTTTATTTAATTGAATGTATTAAATAAATTGATCTAGTTAGATTTGAAATTGATTTATTTAATTAAATTTAATATTTTAGTAAATGATTGAAATATTTTATTATTTAATATATATATGTATGAGTGATGCACATTAATTGAAAAGTACTAAAAGTTGGTGTGAAATTCATTTGCATTTATTAACTTAAGGGAGTGGAAAGAAATGATGTCAGGAGAGGGAGCCTTTCGAGGAGGAAACGAGGTGGAACAAGGGGAAGGGGAAGGATAAGGAGGAGGTGGAGGTGGAGGTGTGAAGAAAGTAGGATGATAATTTAGGGAAGTGATTTTTTTTGAGTTGTTTTGTTAAAAATATGGGAGTTAGTAACTTCCATTCTAGGGATTTGGATATACTTGTGACTTTGGTTCATGACATATTTTGGATTATGATTCTAGGGATTTTCGGTATGGAGGGTCAAGAAATTATAAGGTTTTTTTAGAGCTAGGAAGCTAACAAGGTTGTTCCTAGTTGTATGGCAGGTTAAGTATCCAATTTGTGTAGTTGGGAAGTTGTGGAGTATAAAAGAAAAAAGGAGAAACTCAACTGAACTAATTCAAACAGATTTTTGAGGTGTTTACTATTTTGTATTTTATTTCATTTAATTAATGTGAACATATTGTTTAATTAGGTTACATTAAATTAGGTTACATAGTAATGTTTAGTTGCAAGTTAAATTATGGAATGAAAAATAAATTATTACCATTTCCATCTACTCATAACAATGTTTTTATAAAAAAAGAAAAAGAAATAGTATGATTTTATTTGAAGAAAAATTGCGCTCACAAAGTTACTTAAATTGCAGTAGTTAAATTTTAAATCCATGTAAGAAAAGGGCTTCACACATTCTATCGGAGCCTGATTTATGAACTTAGGCCTAGGAGCCACATACAGTCCTAATTGCAAATTATGCTAGAGAAATAAAACAATTATAACCTAGAAACTATGCTACAGTCATAAAACAACCCAGAACCCATAATTTTTGTTGCATACATAAAAAAAACCCATAACCCATAATTTATGTTGTAGACTTAAAACAACCTAAAACTCAAAATTTAATTATCATCCTTAGAAGCGAAATGTCCTACAACTAGAACTAAGTTCCATTTTGCATGGTAGATAACTCTATCGACCTAGAAAATCTTGTTCACAACCCTAAAACCCTTGTAAACATCCTACAAATGACCCAGAAACCCTATGAGAGCTACTCAGAGAAACCTTGAAGAAGAGAGTGAGTGAAACATGGAAATGAGAACCTACACACTTGTTCCAGCCTCACGTCTCCTGTTCAAACCACCTATTCAAACTACCTATTATCTGTAACCACTTTCGCCTACAAGGTACAAAGGAAAAATAAAGAATTCTAAGACTTAGATGATAAAAATCGCTTAATATAAAGAAATGAATATGAGAACCGATTAAAAAAAATTGATGTCCATCAATCTACTTACTTTCATTCCTAAATGAAATGTGAAATTTATGATTATTATAAATATTGTCTATATTTATCATAAAAATCAAAACATTTACCTATATATATATCACATAGTAAGTTAACAAAACATGACTATATCTAAAATTTAAGATATATATATACATATAAGGGAAACTTGAAGAAATTCTTATTCAAAAATCTTGTGTGGAAGATCACGGGAAGAGTCTTTACAATCTTCAAACAAAGCGAGAAAAGAGGCAAAAATTGGTTGTAAGCTAATAGAAATTTCAAAAAGTCTACCCTTTAATTCATACATTGAGTTTAAATTACTAGTAATCCAGTTGTATTTCCTATAAAAGACCCATAGAATTGAAACAAAAAAAACAGAACATTGGACTAACTAATTAGATGACATTTGGTTTTTTGGAGCCTCTTCTTGAGGAGGAGGAGGTGAATTCAAGTGATGCACCTATCTGGGTGGGTCCGGTGCTGATGCTTCATCAGAAATATCCAAGGATGATGTCCATTGAAATGGATTGACATGTCAAGATCGCAACTCAACCACTTCTGAACATATTGCTTCCACTTCGTATTTCAGTTACTAGTACCCCTATCTCTATTCTACGGGAATTTCCATGGAGGTTTTCTAGTGAACCAATGCTTCATTAAGCCAAATTTGGAGAGTATTCAATTGATTAACCATTTCCTCACATTCCTCCTCCTGCAACTCCCTTCTCTAGCGCACCACACCTCGATGACTATTTTACATCTTATGTTGGTTCCACTCCTTTCTTTGAGAGGTTCCAGAGAAGACCTCACTGTTGGAGGTAGGATAAAGTGGAAAGAAAGTGTGCACAAGGAAACCGACAGCTGGAAGGAAGAGCAACACGCGCGCATGCAAGGAAGACCTAACGACGGTAGGGTTAGGGTTGTGGTAATGCATTGTAAAGGATGAAGACCCAAAAATAATATAAATATATATACTTAGGTATCATAGAGGGGTTGAAAAGTTGTTGTTTTTGTAAGGATCATAATAAGATAGAGATAAGTTGTTATTGTAGAAAGAACTGTTGTATCAAACCGCTATGTGATATTTTGTTGTATGATCTATTTTGTATAAGTTGTTGAGATATAGAGGATGAAGGAGGGTAGATCTTAAGGGTTATATCACAGACTGGGGAGCGTGGTGCGATCTAGTCTGCCTCATATAGATCTTACCCAACTGTGAAGGAATTTAAGGCGTGCGACGTTGTAGAGGAAAAAATACTATAATAAAAGAGCTGAGATCCAAATCTTTGTGGATGTAGCCCAAGAGGGGGTGAACCACAGTAACATCTATGTTATGTGATGAATGCATACATATCTTTATTGTATTTTCAACAGTTCTTGTTGTGTTAATGAATGAGTTGTTATATTTCCTGCATATTCTCAATTGCCAGTATGATGTGTTTACAAGTTATAATAATGGTTCAATATACAGTTCCCATATCTCACACTCAATCCTAGGATGTAAAAACCTGAGTCTTACAGCCACCCACTAAAGTTATCTTGGGTGAGACTGCACAACGCATTCTGTGCGATGTGTTGCCTTCAGGTTTACCTGGAGGGCCGATAGTTTTAGAGGCTTTGTTGGAAACCTGAAAGACATGAACCCTGGGTCAATACAAACTTAGGCAGAGTAAGTAAGATATTAAACCAACAAATCGTTCCATTTTCATTGGTAGGAAGAAGAGAGGGTTGAGGAGATGAGATAAGTTGAAGACCTGTTGGAGGCAGATCAAGAAAATATTAGGGCAGAGAGAAATGAGCCATTAGAAGAGAATGTTGAGACTGTGGAATCCCACAAAAGAAGAGATCGAAACTTGGATAAGTTCCAAAGAGCTGGAGTTTGCACATAAAGATAACCAAAACCCTAGAGTAACACCCCGAAAATATCTTTAGAAATACCTGTTTACTGATTTACATGAAGCCTTTTTCTGTGATTTCCCACATTTTTTGCAATTGTGGATACTAAGGTTGAAGGATAACCACACAATGAACTGGGTTCGACAGTTAGAGTGGACACCAGTATAGATTGAGCAGTTACAGTAGGTGAACAACAAATTCACCCACGCAATGGATTATTGGCTTGATAGTATTGTGGCAGGTTTTAGAACAGAGTTTGCAATCGACATAGTGAAGTCGTACATTGCAGCGGAGAAAGAGTTTCTACAAGGACCTTGAGGAAGGTACATTCAATCATTGTATACTTATATAAAGATATTGTTATATAAAAAATGTGTAATGACAATAGAGTTATACAACTAAACTTCCCTGTGTGCATGGGGGAAGGGGGGAAGAACTGACATTAAGAGGAGAAATGGAAGGAGGGAATGATAAGGGAAAGGAGGAGTAACCCTTGGACCCAATCACGATGGATGATGACCAGATCAAGTGGATCTTGGAGACAATTGGAAATACGCATAGTGCAGTACCCTACCAATATAAGGTGAATACCAAGAAGAGAGCCATAGCCGCGAGGGAAGGCTTGGCGAGTGATGAGGAAGAGGTAGAGAATCTCCAGGATGTGGAGCAGATTGAGGAAATAGTGCGCACAACATATGAGAGGAAGACAGGAGGTCCAAGAACAGGAAGAGAAGGCAACAATCCTATCCATATTAATGTCAGTGTGGAACCCATAAACCCATGTGCAACTAATACACCAAAGAGAACACCATTGTTTAGACAATCGAAGTTCGAAAGAAGTCCGACAGCAGGAAGTACATCTACACAAGGAGAAAAAAATGGAGGAGCCAGTTCAAGCAGTACTAATCAAGTATCTACACCACGTAGAGGTAGCAGTTCAACACTCAGAATGGAAAGACTCGATCCCACCATCAGGTTACCAGAACTTCGAGGAGAAGCAACAAAAGACCCTGAGAAACACTTGTTCATTTGTGCAAATATCTGGGAAGAAAAAAATATCACTGATGAAGATACGAAACTTGTGCAGTTAGCTATTATTCTAAGAGACTGCACATTAGACTAGTACATGAGTCTCGACACAAATAGTACACCTGGGATGACTAGGACACTGATAAACATTAATAAGTTACTAATAATTGAGGTCCAGAAGTTGAGCTTAGAGGATCAATACATGAATGAGATGATAGAAATACGACAGAAACCAAGAGAATCCATATGGGAGATTGACCAGAGATTCAAGAGAATAAAGGGAAAATTGAAATATCTCATGACCGATATGCAACATCAACACTTGTTTGTCAATTCATTGCTCCCACACTTAAAATATCCATTGCGACAACAAAAGTTTCAGACACGGGAAGAGTCTTTGCAGGCAGCCATGGAACTGGAAGAAAACTAGTACCAACAGATAAACCCAACTATTGAAGAACTAAATGAGGATTTGAAGAACTTAACATCTCAAATAAGCCAGAATAAGAATAAGGATAAACGAGAAGCCATTTGGTGCAATACATGAAGGACGAAAGGACACCACAAGAACAAATGTCCAACATTCTCACAATATATGGCAGCATGAATGCCAAACCCATTACCCATAGGAGGACCATGGTGTGAAGTTTCTAAGAAACCAGGTCACGATCCATATCATTGCCTAATGATGCAAAAATACCAGAAAGTCCCAAAGAGTTCATATTTCACCTTTTGCAAGTCAGTAGGCCAAAACGACAAAGATTGTAGAATTATGGATTTGATGTGAGAAAGGACATCATATGCATATAGAGTGCATGCCGAAATGATGACTAGTCAAGATGTGCCATAGTTCAATCAAGTTGTAGCTCCATACAACACTGCACAACAGCCATATAAAAATGTGCAGTCACAGTACAACATGGCACAACCTCAGTATAATACCGCATAGTATAATCATACCCCTTCGTATAATGTGTCGAGAGGAGATAGAGAAGGCTACAGGGGTGGAGGACGAACCAGAGAAGGTTTTGGATGAGGTAGAGGACCAGTGGTATGTCACAATTGTCAACAACCAGGACATTATGCAAGGGAATGTCTTCTTCCACCAACAACTTGTATGTATTGTTGTGCATCCGACCACGATATAGAGGAATGTCCGACACTACTAGTAAAAATTCAAGAAAAGACAAACTAGAGTGGATCTTAGCCGAAACAAGGGATGAAGAAATAAATATCAACATAGTTACTCATGGACGAGCTAAAATAGGGGTTTCCGTTGTTCGACAAGAGCCGGCACAAAATCAATGGGTGAAAAAGAACATTGAACCAAGGAAGCAGTTCGACGCACAAAAGGAGAAGGAGATATTTAAGGAAGCCCGAAAATAATTTCAAAAGGAGGATATGGCGATGACTTCAACTACGCAGAAAAGAAAGGAAGCACCCAAGTACGAGATTCCTCCATTATTGGATCATACCAATAAACATTCAAAACTAAAAGAGAGTAGTTTTACTTTTGAAAATTCTATAAACATTCTATGATTCTATTTTTTTGTCCAATTATCATTGGAATAAAAGTACAAGTCTAAATCATAATAAAGTCACCATTGACCAATTACTAGCTAGCAATGCACCACTAGGGCTTCAGCCTCACACCCAATCGCCTCTCCTGCAAGTGTTACCCATATGGAAACTGAAGGAGGGGGGAAATCGGCCCCCTCCTACAACACCATCACGACCAAGGAACACGACCCAAATCACTTCAAAAAGCTGACTTCCGAGATCCTAGATGAAATGTGATAGATAATGTTGGAGGAAGAAATGTCGAAAGAGAAACCGATGGAAATCGATCCGGAAACCAGTCAACCAAAAACTAATCGCACCTGGTAACCAAGAAAATGCATTCCTCAAGCCCCAATCACCCCCAAATACATCATCATTTCCCTGAGAATAGAAGACCAGAAATAATATCTGAGGGATTTTTCACTGATAGGGAAATTCTTGGGACTTTGGCCCTCGAAAAAAGACCTGATCAAATGGATTCAACATTGGTGGAAGCCAAAGGGTCACTATGACCTCCAACTTGGATCAAAAGGCTTCTTTACAATAATCCTACACAACCTGGAGGACATAAATTGAATCTTTGAAGGGGGGCCATACTTGTACAACTTGACATGCCTCTTCCTACACTTTTGGATGGAGAGATTCTACTCGAAAAAAGAATAATTTACTTACGCCCTGGTCTGGCTACGACTATACTCACTCCCACAGGAATTATGGCTTGAAGAGATCCTAGCAAGAATTATAAACACCATTGGAACCTATGCCAAAGCCTTGGAGGTGACAATACAACGAAGGTATACTGCTTATGCTTGCATATGTATTTATTTGAATATCTCTAAACCCCTCCCTAGATCCATTACCCTAGATTATCAAGATGAAGAATGGTCCCAAACCCTTTACTATGAGCACATCCCCTTTCGTTGTTGCAAATGCCATGAACATGGAAATCTCTTCCATGAATTCCCTTTAAATAACCCTACCAAACCTTCCCAGGAAGACCCTGACAAACCCAAGGATGGTTTCCCCCAATTCACGGGTTGATGAAGAAACCCTTATAAAAAATCTCCACCTCAGACCACTCCTAGACCCCCTACCAAAAATTCCTTTGAGGCCCTTCAAACCACCTCAGATACCCCCTCCTCCTCAAATGCTTCACTAACAGCCCTAGTGATCGACACCAACCACGACCTTCCTGACCACACTTTCTCAACTCCTTTTCAAGCCACTGACACTAAACCCTCTCTCCCTGAAAACCTTGGACTCGAAATAGGAGATCCGGATCTAGACCTGGAGGATCAGGAACTCACGAGTATAGATATGGCACATCTGGAACAAGCCTATCGCAAGAAACAACTCTACACCATCCCACAAGACCAATTGCACAAAGATCACAAAGTCTTCCTTAACTCCTCAATAGGGGGCTTAGCCCGAGCTAGCTTGAATCTAGGAATCCAAAAAGTACCTCGAAGGAACAACGAAAACCTACAAAAGATGAGAAAAAGAGAGGGTGAAAGCCAAAACATCAACTCATTCAAGATGTTGGCAACTTCCTAGTCAACTCAGGCCAAATAAATCTTATCTCGGACAACTTCCCTCCCCTCTAAACCCCATCGTCCTCATGAAGATAATATCCTGGGATATAAGGGGGCTTAACGCCAAGAGAAAACAAGGTTTCCTCAAAGAGAGAATAAGGAAGGATCAACCAGACATATTTCTCCTACAGGAAATAAAATGTGCAGGAGATGAGGCTTCATCCACTCTTCAAAAATGATGGAAGCAGGCCCAATAGGTAGTAGTGGACTCTAAAGGGACAATTGACGGCTTAGCCATACTCTGGGATCCAAACACAGTTATTTTGAAAGACTTCTTCACTTCCAATTGGACCATTACCACTTCCTTCCACCTCATTGGCTCAAGAAAACAAGGCTACATCACAAATGTCTATGGTCCTTCGCGACCAGGAGACAAGGCAACCTTCCTTCACCATTTGGGTCGAATAGCCGACCATATTGGACCCCATCGATGGATCCTCAGAGGGGACTTTAACATGATCACATGTCTGGAGGAAAAAAAGGGAGGCACTTGAATCTTGGGAAATGAATGTGAGATTTTCAAACACACCATTGATATATTGAAACTCATATACGTTGCCATGGATAATGGGCCCTTCACCTGGTCCAACAAATTCTTGGGGGAGAAACACGTATCCAACAGACTAGATCACTTCCTCATTTCGGAAGCCATAATGTTAGATAATCTAGCCTGGAATGCCATAGTCATTGACACTCCGAGGTCGGACCACTGGTCGATACAACTAACCTTCAACATTGAGGACACCCTAGGCAAAAAGCCTTTTCTCTTTGAAATTTTTTGGCTAACACACCCAGACTTTCAAACAAATATTCAACATTGGTGGGAAGAGGTAACCATACAATCAAGCACCCCAATGTATAGATTCCAACAGAGGCTCAAAAACCTCAAACTTCAACTCAAATCATGAAACAAGACCACCTTTGAAAACATCATGCAAGCGCAGGCAAGTCTCAATCAACAAATGCAGACCCTCCAACAAAAAAATCACTCTCAATGGCTAACGGATTCCCTAAAGGAGAAAGAATTAAAAATAAGCAACTAGATCGCAGAAAGACGAAAGCAGGAAGAGATACTCTGGAGAAAAAAATTATGTATCCAATGGTTAAAAGAGGGGGAAAAAATACCAAATTCTTCCACAAATCCATGATTCAGCACAGGCACACCAACCACATCACCCATCTAGTCTCAGATCAAGGAACCAAAATTCAACATCATGCAGACATAGAAAAAGAGTTGCTCACCTACTACAAAAATCTTCTCGTGGAACCCCCAATCGACAGGAAGCAATCCATTGACACAATCCTCAGAAATATTCCCAAGGAGGTAACCAAAGAGCAGAATGACACACTCATGAGCCAATCACTTAGGAGGAGGTCGACCAATCTCTCAGGGATACCCCACTGGGAAAAGATCCTGGATCAGATGGTTTCACCTCATATTTCTTTCACCACTGCTAGAACATCATTCGAAAATATGTTTGGGAAATCATCGAAGACTCCATAAGCTCTGGGTAGTTTCTTCAAGCCCTCAACGAGACCTTTCTCACTCTGATACCCAAAGAAAACAACAACACCTCCCCCTTGCACTTCAGGCCTATCACCCTCTGCAACGTCATCTAAAAGCTCCTCATGAAAATCATTGCAACTTGACTCAAACCTATCCTTTCGTTCCTCATATCCTCAGAGTAGTCTGGATATGTGGAAGGTAGACAAACTTTGGATAGTGTCATCCTAGCACACGAAATCATCCACTCGCTTCACTCAACAAAAACCCAAGGTATGCTCCTAAAACTTGATCTTTCTAAAGCCTTTAATAAGTTAAGTTGGAGCTATTTGAGATCAAACATTCTTGCCTTTGGCTTCGACCCTACATGGGTCTCCTGGATTGTCAATCTTACCTCCTCATCCTTGTTCTCTTTTCTCATCAATGGTGTTCCGATGAAACCTTTCTCCCCATATCAAGGAATAATATAAGGTGATCCACTCTCACCTTTCCTATTCATCCTCATGGCAGCAGGACTGAGTCACACTATTAAGGCGACCGTCGCTAAAGACTTTCTCTCTGGTCTCACCCCCCATGGCATCACCCCCCTATTTCACATAGTCAATTTATGGCCGACATCCTTCTCATGGGACATTCTACCACCAAATAAGCTCTATGTTTCAAATCCATCATCAACCTCTTCTGTGAAGCCTCGGGAATGGAAGTGAACATGAAAAAATCCCAAGTCTTCTTCTTCAATACTTCCCCTCCAATACAACTCCACCTCACCCAATTCTTGGGCTTCACCCATAGTACCCTCTGCCTTGTTTATCTGGGAACCCCCCTCATTGATAACCCTCTAAGAAATGCTTCTTGGGGATCCTTACTTTCCAATTTCCACAAGAAACTCTCATCTTGGACCTTTCGTTCCCTCAATTTGCCTGGATGCCTCATCCTTCTGAAGTCAGTTCTTCAAGCGCTCCCGGTCTACATTTTTTCTGCCCTTGCATCCTCTACTTCTATTCTCAACACTTTAAGAAACATACAAGGAATATTGCCTTGGCAGGGCACCAAAGAGGAGAGAAAATTCACTTTGGTAAGCTAGAAAAAATTTTGCAAACCAAATATCTTAGGGGGCCTTGGCCTCAAAGATCCAGCCATACTCAACAAAGTTCTCAGTGCAAAAATCTTGTCGCACTAGTTAAAGAGACCCCAAGATCTCTGGGCACACCTCTAGAGGAAAACATATACCCCCACTTCCCCTGAAACAAAGCTCATCAGATGGAGTGGTCAAAGCCCAAGATCGCTTATCTAGAATGCAACCAGGAACAATCAGATACTTATCATAGAGCATTCATTCTGGGAATTACAAAATGGCTCGTAAACACATTTTTGGAGTGATTCTTGGCAGCAACTTCTAGCCCTAAATACCGATCTGAATCTCAGTGCCCTCATTCCCTTCACCACTGAAGCAAGACTCATCAAAATATAGGATTACTCGATCCCATACATGCCATGGGATATTTGGTGCACCTGGAAGAATTCTCATGAGGATCTGAACATCCCCAATGATCTCAACATCCAACCACTGCAAGATCACCTAAATGGGTGGAAAATTCTCAAACAACAAGGCAATGACATCCTCAGATGGGGACACTCCACCACAGGAACCTTCACCATCCGTGAAGCGTACCTCATAAGAGCAAGTCACAACTTCTCTCCTCGGGGAGAGATCTGGAGCAAAATCTGGGAAATAAAATCCAGGCCGAAAATCAACACCTTTCTCTGGCTGGTGGCGCACAACAGTATTCTCACTTGGGACAATCTCAGGAAAAGAGGTTTCATCGGCCCCTCCAGATGCCAACTATGTAGTTTAGAGGAGGAAACTCAAAATCATCTCTTAAACCTGTGCATGTACAACTCAAGCATTTGGGACCATGGCACCTGCCTAATGAGAACCACAGACAAGAATCGCACAGGACTCCGGGAAACAATAGCAGGCTGGAGAAGCACGACCTTTCACTCCCCAGTCCTCAACAAAATCTAGCAACTACTCCCAGAGTTTATTATATGGCATATCTGGAAAGAAAAGAACAGACGAATCTTCCAAACAACCACCAGGACCTGGCAAGAAGTCTGGACCACCATCCATTCTAATCTTAACGAAACCATCTCCATGCATCCCTGGATGGTTCAAGATCTAAACTGCCCCCCAATGAGAGTCACATCCTCAACACCTGGAAGCTCAGCCTCCACCCCACGATCTCCACTGTGGTCCATTGTAAGCATAGCCCCACACATTGGGAAGTTCCACCCATAGGATGCTACAAACTAAACTACGATGGGGACTCCAAAGGAAACCCAGGACCGGTCGGATACAGAGCTGTCATACACAACAGAAAAGGGGAAATCCTACACATCACAACTGGAAATTTGGGTCATAACACTAACAACTCGACAGAGATCTAGGGATTCCTCGTTGGACTTCAAGAAACAATAGAACTAGAGCTATTCTCCATCATAGCCAAGGGGGACTCACAAATCATCACCAACCTTCTCTCCCACCTACTTAATGGGTCTAACCCGGAGAAAATTTCTCCGAGCTGGAGACTCACGAATGGGCTTATCAAAATCAACTCCATCCTCCAACCACACTGGGTAATCCACCCCTCTCATGTTCAAAGAAAGGTGAATCAAGTGGCTGACCTACTGGAAAATATTGGGGTGGAAATGGAAGAGGGAATCTTCGCATGCTCCCCCATGTCGAACCCCTCTCATCCTATGGTTATTGCTTCGAGAAACATGGAAAGCACCAAAGATTGACCCCTGGATGGGGTGTTTCCAAGCACAAGGGAAAATCAGGACACGGGGAGGTCACCGAGATTGGAGGCCAGCCACCTGGCACCCATCTAGTCACATCCCCCCTCTCTATATCCCCATGAATGTCAGCACTCAACCGCCAACCTTCACTCCTCCTACGTGCACATGCAGTCGCACGAGCCGAACACTCTGGATTGCAGGCGACGTCGTGCCATGAGCCGGACGCGGGGTTTTTCAGGGCTCGTCTGTACACTCCTCGGCCCATTGTATGCTGAGGACTTTAGTCACCGACTCCAAGCACTTTGCGCGCATCTTGGCCTCGCCATGGTGCAGATACCTCCTGCCCACCTTGGCCTCCCTCTATCTTCTTCTTGGCATCTCCTCAAGCTTTGTCAGCTCCTCCCCTATAGCCTTCGATATGCCTCGTCCCAAGGGCAAGCCCAAGTGGGGTGCAGCTTGGTACATGACAAAGGGAATAATTCTGCCCACCTCTGATCATCCTTTTGAGGCTGAGCTT
>JZKD02S2136989.1:1089261-1102650 GCA_000966675.3 Picea glauca | reverse complement strand
TTTCCAAGTGTAAAGAAAAAAATAAGCATTGCTAAGATAAGAACAAATTCTCACGAGCTCCATAGTGAAATTGGGCGTTGGTCAATTCCTAAAATGCCATGGGATGAAAGAGTGTCACATTTGTGACACTAAGAAGGTTGAAGATGAAAAACATTTTCTCTTAGATTGTCCAACCTATACCCATATTAGATCTCATTTTCAAAATATTGATCACACTACCAACAACCTTCCTAACATCTTAACTCAACAAAAGTATGGTGATCTTGGAAAGCTTCTCTTAATGTTTTTCGAGTACAGAAACAAAATTCTAAAGAACCACAAGTAATCACTTACCCTCTTAAGGTCTGATAGACCAATTAAGTCTTAGTGGACGTTAATCATCATCATCATCATCATATTGATATATATAATGATATAAATTAGTTGCAAACAATGATCTAGAAAGTAGGTATTTTCATGATTACCGCGAATGGATAGTCAAGCTTAAAAGTCTAGTGTTACTACGACTTTAATCAAAATTTCTTCTTGAATTATTGGTACACTATCCACTTTCAAGTTGGGACACAATTTTTTTATCGAAACATTAAAGTTTGAAATGTTAATATGAAACCAGAATCCTGGAGAAGGTTGTTAACCTTTCCTCTCAACAATCATTATGTCAAACTTATATTTTGATATATATATATATATATATATATATAAAGTTTTAAGTCGTAGTCGAAATATGGAATACGATCCTGAGTTGGACTTCTCGCATTGGATGTATGTTATCATTTTTAGAAATTGGGTTCCTTAATGACTATCCAAGCGTACCTATACTATATGTTAGTAAAATGGTTACCGGGAAGATTTCTTGTAATTAATATATTAATGATGGTAAAGGTATCATATAAATTACAACTTGTTTATTTATTGTTATGATTTATTTGCGCTTTGGGATTATGACGATTAATGATAGATTGAGATCTTGAAAATCAATGATAGAAATTCTTTCATTCCTACTATTTATCTTATACGCCAATGTTGTTAGTTGAGCTCTTGATGCCACAATGTTCGTTGTTATTGTAATTGATTATTTTAAAGGTAAAGTGTAGTAACCTTTATTTTAGCCTTGAATAGATTATAATATAAAGTTTGTGTCGTTGCTATGTTTACCATAGCGCAAGATATAGTGCCCTTAATATGGAAAACTGATTATTTATTATCTAGTACTTCAACGAGCAGTGTTAGTCGTCGTGAATTTGAACTTTTAAGTTAGGGATGAATGGGTTGATAATTTCCGTAAGTTAAATTGCTATAATTGTTAAAGTTAGATTAGATATAAAAGAAAAATAATAGTAATTTTTCTACTTATTACTTTAGATTACTCATGATTGTTCAGATCTTGGTGGTATGTTACAAATTTTGATGAATAATGTTGGTGATTAGTCATAAAAAAATTGAATAGGATGATGGCTATAGGATCTAGATATCTTCTTGTTCCTCAGAATAGTCGTCAGTCCTGAGACCTTAAATGGTCAAAATAAATCGAATGAATCCTACACTTGAGCGTTGATTATGTGTCTTGGAGGTTCTAACCTTGCAGGATAGGTTGGACGAGTAGCTAATTGTTGCACTGCGTTAGTAGTTGCAGGGGATTCTTTTTCTCTCCCCATCTGGCAAGAAATGATGTTTCAAACGCTGCAAAATCGGGGATGCTCGCTGCTCGAAGGGCCTTAAACCACTTCTTAACCTCCCCTTAAAGACTGTGTGAACAATCATGCTTTTGTGTCTTCATGATCAACCTCTTCCAGGTCAAAAAAATCATTGAACCAATCCAAGTTCTTCTGGGCAAAGGCATTTCCTTCGTCATCATATAGTTTAATCCTATGATTATAGTTTTGGGTCAAATCATGCAGTTGGGATGGTAGGGAAAGAGGGGCGAATCTGGTGGCCATCACTCTAGGAGGGTTTGGAACCGGTGGAATTCTCTGAGTGGGGATTACAACAGCTCGCGAGATTTTGTTTGGTATCAAAGATTGAAACCTCTTCTCATTGAAGACTATCTCGTCCAAGCAGGTTTTTGATTTAGACCTGAACATGGTTTGTTTGAACAATGTATTGAAATCAAGGTCGTTGATTCTTTGTACAACGTCCTTGGGTAAGGAATGGTTTTTGTCCAGGTAATAGAATGGGTTTGGCACCTGTTCCTTTTCCCTACACATAATTTTTTCGGGATCAGACACGGGTGCTACAGGGTCCAGATCAGGGTTGGCTCTGGTATAAACTTTCTTTCGAGACAAGATTTCTGAGTGGTACTACTCTATGCTACTGGTCTTATTTGTTGGAGTTTTCAAGGTAAAGATATCAGCCAATATAGACGTTTGACCCACATTTACTCTCAGGGGACAAAACTACAACTTTAGTCATTCTCTCAGGGAAATTTTTATTCAATTTCATCCCTGCCAATGATGCCAAAATGTTAGCACTCTGTAAATTCGATTGGCTGAGAAAACAAATGACATAGGTAACCTACAAACTAACTTTAAGACTAGAAACTAGCCTTTTGGACCTAGAGAGGGCTCTCTCTAAGAGTTAGTCTCTAATAGATAATGGCTTTGAATTGTCGGTTAGGTTTATTGCGTTCGTGAAGTGTTTTTGGTTCTGTTGGCAAGGGAATACAAAACCTTGGGCCATGGAGTCAAATTTCAGAAAGCGAGAGAAATAAATGACTTGGTAAATAAAACCTGAGAGGATAAAGGCTAAGTAGACAATGGTCTTTCAGTTCAAATTCATTGTGTGTGGTGAGAGAAAAAATACATAAAGCAATTCAAAGCACCATTGGAGATGAATTCTAAATTACTTAGAAGAAAACATAGGCGTTTAAATGGAAAAATTTAAATCACTGCGTGATGAATTCTAGACATATTAAACATTCTGATCTAAACAAAATATAGACATGGATATATAGAAAACAAGAAGTACGTACAGAGGAGAGATCACAATACATCAAACCACCACCATTAGAATCTTTTCATCAATGTCTCAGGACCTTTGCATTATATTTCAATCGGGTTTAAAAATTACATTCAACTATCACTGTCTACACTACTTTGCCAACCAACCTAGCTTACATTGAAAAGATGCAATATATAAAAAAATATGTTCCCCTTGGGCTTCCATGCTCCCAATTATTACTCTTAGAACTTTGGCTCTAGTTATTCCCTACCAAATGATCTTTCGAATGAGACTTACGAAGAATAGGAACCTGAATGTACCCAATCATGTCATAACCGACGTATTCACCATGATCGTTTGGTCATAAGCAAGATTCCATCATTAGGAAGTGATGCATCGGTGCTTCTCCTTTGAAGGGTCACCTAAATTATCGAGCACTTTGTCAGACTTCTGCCACCCAGTGTAACGGGCTTTGATTGATGTTGCGTGATCATTGGTCATGGTATGAATGTGGCGGGTTGGTATGGCGGGTGACTGTGGACTGTCACTCATGTTTTCCAGATGGAAAAGATAGTAAGGGGACCATGCATCTCCTTCAAAATTGGTGCGAGTTCCCCCTACACTTTTCCCTCTCGACAGATGGGTTTTTAGCATCTGTGCGATGTATATCCACCACACGGATACCCATCAGATCTCTTGTTTCTCGGCAAGAGTCAAGACATGAGGAGAGAAGAATTTCGTTCCACGTTTGAAAAGACAAAAATGGGGTCAGATCAATTATGTTTCTGGCCTTATCTACAGTCTTGATATTCTGAGCATTTTCCTGAGAGACAAATTGTGCCCTTTTAGATTCTTCACCTGTCTTCGCAAGATCGCGTTCCCCTTCAACTTCATTTGAGCACTGGTTAGAGCCACGTGGACGTTTTCCATGGTTAGTACACATTCATTGAAGTGCTCTATGATTATCTCCTTTGACCTTATCTGTTCTTCTCACAACTAGATGATCATGTCTTATGATTATTTGATTTTTTTCTTGAGAGAATTTACACTCCCTTCTCGACTCTGCGACGTTGATGTTTCGACAGTCCTTTTTGCTAATTGCTTTCTCAGTTCCCTGTTCTCTTGGTACAACTGGGAAATGGCGAGTTGTGCTTCCTTTAGTTGTTGTGATGGCTCCCAAACATCCATTCTTTCAGTTCCTAGCCTTCTCTGTATATCAAAGATTTCCTGGCTTGAACCCTCAATGGGTTCTAGCCGAAAAATGTGCATGAGTAACTTCTCAGCAACAGATTGGGTACACGGTTCATTTGGAGGTTGGAACTCCCTAGGCTCTTGGTTATTCCTTGTCCTGCCCCTTTTCTGAGGTATTGGTTGTTGGGGTGACAATCCTTCCACTTCCTTTCCTTTTCTTGCAACCCCCTCTATTCCCACCTATGTGCTGGGAGATGTTGCTTCTCTCGTGGGCAGAGCGGGATCTCCTTTGGGGTCCCTAGGGATGTCGACTAAAAATATAAATGAGTCCCATTCCTTTCCCAGACGCATCATTTCTTCAACCATCAACAATTTTATTAGTGAGATATGGGATAGGTTCTTTTTTGGCTAGCATTCTTCAGCTTGGATGCTGTCAGCCATTCCTCCTAGACTATGGTGCAAGAAGAAAAGTAAATTCAAAGGCCTCTTACCCGTGAAATGCATAAACAGCCTGCTGTGATGTAGGTATATTATGTCAGACCTTCTTTCATAGGTGAAATACTTTCTAATCACCTTCAGGAGTTTCTGAAAAGGATCTGGTAGATACTGACTTGGAACACCCATTCCAATTTTCTCGTTCAGACAGTTTGGTTTCATGAATTCCTCATAGCATAACACGTCCAAAGGCATGCCCTTAGAGAACCTTTCACCAGGTAGAGGGATCTTCGTCGCCACTGACAGAGTTTCCTGCGTCACCTGGAATGTGATTCCTACAATAACTGCATGAAACCCATTAAATATGAGCACGAACTGTTACGCCACTTTCACATCGTATCCTTAGATTTTCTCGCAACAGTGCATGCATCTGACCTCTTCGAAACATGCCCTGACATTTGGATGTTTGTTGATCAATGCCAAGTCTTGAGGCTCGGGCCTCACAACTCTTCCTCTTTGCACCCTCTTCATTATGTCTTGGGATGTTTTCATGGTGCAATGCATCTTTTTTCTGTGTGCGCGTTAGTGAAAGATGACACCCTCTTCACGCGACAAATGGATAATGATATTATTACACTACCAAATTTGGCTCATTTTGCCATGGTTATTTCAACGCTCTTTCGACGTTCTTTCGTTGATATTGCAACGAATATTGAGTCTCTGAAACATCGTTTTATGTCACGTGGTGATCTGAAATTTAACTTGATCTAGAATTCAATATCTTTTAACCATTATTTGCATGTGAATTTTTAACTGTTAACCATCTTTGTAATGCAAAATTAAAGAACATCTATCAAGCACATGAGCACATAAACATGTAAGAAAACCATCCATGAACAAGAATTGGTAACCAAGTTCACCATACTTCCTGGCTATGTCTCCAGGTCCTCTCCAACAGTGAGACCGCTCTTTAATTAATCTCAAATGCTTAAAAATTACAAAGAAAGGATTACATAAGAGATCCCAAAAACCAACTTTCAGATCTACAATTATGGGTAGAAACAAACATAATAGGTGGCTGGAAAACATCATTCTACAACTTTTGACTGTAAACTCGAGTATGCTTGGCTCATTCAAATGGGATCTAGAGGCATTTTTCTGTTCGGCTACTCTGATGAAGAAACAAATAGCATATTCGGAATCCCCTCAAAATTCTGCAACTTTTGAGTATAAAGTCGACCTATTTCTGAGTAGGTCACTTGGGACACCTCCTGGCATGAATTCCAATGCAACCTCTTCCTGTCAGATCCGTATAGTCTCGAAAAGCATGCCAACTCCTCTTCTAGAGACACTTTTATGTTCGACTACTCTGATAAAGAAACAGATAGCATATTTGGAATCCTCTCGAAATTCTGCAACTTTTGAGTATAAAGTCAATCTATTTTTGAGCAGGTCGCCTGGGACACCTCCTAGCACGGATTCCAATGCAGCCTCTCCCAACTTTCCCTGCCTCATTTTGCGTGCCCGGCTAAATAAGAAGAGCTACTAACCAATTTGCCAAATTTAGCGAACCTCCTCCATATTTGGTGGTAACAGCCAGATTTGGAAGAAATCCACCAGATTTGGTTGAATCCACCAAAGTACTAAGATTCTAGAGGGTGACATGTCATGCTGACATCAACATCCATACTGCTGACATCATCAGTTCGACCTGTTGACTGTTTGACTTTTTATTGTTGTTTTCAAAAAACTTCAAAGTGTCATAACTTCTTCATATGAGCTCCATTTGAGAAAGTAAATATATGGTAGGATTCAGGAGAACGAGCTGGACGCAATGGCGTTGGTTTCATCCAATTATTAAAACTTTGATTTTTGAGCATTTTCTGAGCCTAGGGACCCTTATGAGACTTTTGGGTCATTCTTAGATCCTCCTTTTCTGCATTTGAGTATTTTCAAGTGATTTTAGATCCACTTGGATCACACCTCACCACTGAGAAGCTTTTGGACCACAAAAAGCATGAAATGATTTAGAAAATAAGTGAGGACATGTTTGTGTCACTTGTCCTGTATCACATATCCATTCCTCCTGGAACCTGTACATTTGACTCAACAATACAACAATCAACACTGCGTTTACATTGTTAAGTACATTAATCACATTATTATTCACATCTTCATTCAACATTGTCGGACCCAACCACATACTGCTGATGAGTAATAAGTTGAACATAAACATTGAACATGTGAAAGAGATTGTACCTGAACCATGCTGACTTTTAACCATAGAAACACTATCAACCAAAACAGGTGTATTGTAGTGAAATGGCACTTCCTTTTCATGCTTAGGATTCTTTTCTTCCTTACATTGTATAGACATAAGTGCCAAATTCCAACTTGCATTAACAACCCTTTTTAATTGTTGTGTAGTGCCTAATGATTTGTCATTTTTGAATGAATGTGAATGCATTGTGTACTCAATTCCCTCTTTAAACAAGTGATACTGATTAAGTTCTCGATAGAAGATCATTTTTCGATCATATAAGTATGGACTACCCAACACAATTCCACAGATATCTAGTGGGACCACATCAAATTCAACCTCATCTACAAACTTAGATGTAATTGAAAACTTTAGATCACATTGTTGTGTTACTTGTAATCTTTTATCTATGCATACCCAACCTAATGGATAAGGTTTCTTGTGTGGTTTCGTTGTTAATCCCAATTGCATAACTACTTCTTCTGAAATAAGATTAACTTGAGATCCACTATCTATGTGTGTGTCAACCTTTGTTTGTTTTGTAATCACTCTTATATGAAACAATGCATTCAACTTTCTATCCTTAGAATTGCCATCATCCTTAGAAGTAGAAGCACATGAAGAACCAATGTGAGAATTATTATCAACAATAGATTTACCTTTCACACCTACGATTGTTATCTTTGTTTCATCCTCGGAATCTGATCCAAGGTCCTCAATGATAACCGTGGTTGTTTTCTTCCCCTTCCGATCTTTAAACCACTTTGGTTTCATTTCAGGACGTAGCTTCCAACACTTTTCCTCTTCATGCCCTTGCTTTTTATAATGAGATCATGTAGGTCTGTCATCACCCTTCTTCATTGTAGTTTCATGTTTAACTTTCCTCTTTTCCTTGCCTTCTTTTGCCTGGACAGATTCAGCGGAAGAAACATCATGAACACTCTTCCCTTTTGACTCAATGTGAGTTGCTTGAACACACACCTCATCAAGGTTAGTCGGATTAAACATTAATATCATATGACGTAAATAAGTATGCAACCCTCCTATATATTTAAGAACAGTTTCTTGAGTGTAGAGAGGTATACCAAGTACCAATGCTCTTTTTCAAAATTCTTGTGTGTATTCTTGCACACTTTGTCCCTTACCTTGCCTCAAATTCTGCCAATCCATCATAGCTTGTTGCATATACCCTAATGGATAAAATTGTTTTTGAAGTGCTGAAGTGAACTCATACCAAGAGGAAACAATTTTGCCTTTTGTGGCAAGAGCCTCTTGAGATCTGCTCTCCCACCAAATGAGAGCAGTCCCTCCAAGTCAGAGAGAAGCCAACTGAATTTTAACATAATCTTCAGTAAACTTTTGAATCCTACAATAAACTTCAATTTCATGGATCCAATTGTCCAGTTTTTCATCATTAAGCTCTCCATTATACATAGGTAATTCAAACTTAATATCAAGCTTTAAATGAGGCATATTAAGATCAACTTTTGTTTTTAGTTTTTCAAATGGAGAAGGAATACAACCATCAAGAAGAGATGGAGAAGTTGGTGGTGTTTTAGGGGGTTCCTCACCACCTCCTTCTTTTTTATCTTCTGTATGAAACGGTGCACCTTGTTCACCTTTCTTTCGATCTTGATAGAGCTCCTCTACCATCGTTTGCATTCTCATGAAAGCTTTCAGAAATTCCCCTTCAGAAGGGATAGAATAAGTTGCTTCTTCTCCTCTTGGTGAAGACATCCTTCCTCTTCTTGAACCAATCTCTGGATCAAACTCTTCAAGTTCTCCTTCACCACACTGAAGCTTGGACCTTGTTAACATGAACTCACAAAGCAATGGTTAACTTCTCTTTGATACCAACTTGATCTAAAATTCAAGATCTTTTAACCATTATTTGTATGTGAACTTTTAATTGTTAACCATCTTTGTAATTCAAAATTAAAGAACATCCATCAAGCACATGAGCACATAAACATGTAAGAAAACCATCTATGAATGAGAATTGGTAATGGAGTTCACTATATTTCCTGTCTACGTCTTCGGGTCCTCTCCAACTGTGAGACCTCTCTTTAATTAATCTCAAATGATTAAAAATTACAAAGAAAGACTTACATAAGAGCTCCCAAAAACCAACTTTCAGATCTATGATTATGGGCAGAAATAGACATCATAGGTGGCTGGAAAACGTCATTCTGCAAATTTTGGCTGTAAACTCGAGTATGCTTGTCTCACTCAAATGGGCTCTGGAAGGACTTTTTTTTTTGGCTACTCTGGTGAAGAAACAGATAGCATATTCAGAATCCTCTCAAAATTCTGCAACTTTTGAGTATAAAGTCTACCTATTTCTGAGCAGGTCACTTGGGACACCTCCTGGCATGGACTCCAATGCAGCCTCTTTCTGTCAGATCCATACAGTCTCGAAAATCATGCCAACTCCTCTTCTTGAGACACTTTTTTGTTTGGCTACTATGATAAAGAAACAAATAGCATATTCAGAATCCTCTCAAAATTCTACAACTTTTGAGTACAAAATCGACCTATTTCTGAGTAGGTCGCCTGGGACACCTCCTGGCGCAAATTCCAATGTAGCCTCTTCCTGTCAGATCCATACAGTCTCGAAAAGCATGCTAACTCCTCTTCTGGAGACACTTTTATGTTCAGCTACTCTGATGAAGAAACATATAGCATATTCAGAATCCTCTCGAAATTATGCAACTTTTGAGTGTAAAATCGATCTATTTCTGAGCAGGTCGCCTGGGACACCCCCTGACATGGATTCCAATGGAGCCTCTACCAACTCTCCCAGCCTCGTTTTTCATGCCCAGCTAAATAAATAGAGCTGCTAACCAGTGCGCCAAATTTAGCGAATCTCCTCCAAATTTGGCGATAACCGCTAGATTTGACGAAAATCCACCAGATTTGGATGAATCCGCCAAACTGCTAAGCTTCTAGAAGGTGACATGTCATGCTAACATCAGCATCCATACTGCTGACGTCATCAGTACGACCTGTTGACTGTTTGACTTTTTATAGTTGTTTTCGAAAAACTTCAAAGTGTCATAACTTCTTCATATGAGATCTGTTTGAGAAAGTAAATATATGGAAGGAATCGGGAGAACGAGCCGGATGCAATGGCATTGGTTTCATCCAATTCTGAGAAATTTTATTTTTGAGCATTTCCTGAGCCTACGAACACTTCTGAGACTTTTGGGTCATTCCTAGATCCCCCTTTTATGCTTTTGAGTATTTTCGAGCGGTTTTAGATCCACTTGGATCACGTGGAAATTTCGACGAACTGGAATTATCGTCGCAAGCGTGACGACCATAGGGAAATTCTCACAATTATGACAAAAAAGGCATATCGTCTCCAATACGAAAATATAGGCAAGCCCACTAAAACCAACATTTTCGTCACAATTGAGATGACCATTGTGACGACAACTTTCATTATTTATGTAGCAACTACGTTAGAACAATTCAAGTTGTCATCGCACTTGTAACGATGGTTGTGACGACAACTTTCATTGTTTATATAGAAAATTTGTCACAACAACTTAAGTTGTCGTCGCACTTGCGACGACAGTTGCGACAATAAATTTCATTTTTTATATAGCAAATTTGTCGCAATAAATTATGTTGTCGTCACACTTGCAATGCCCATTTCCACGAAAACTTTCATTGGTTATGTATCAAGTGCGTCGCAACAACTTAAGTTGTCATCACATGTGCGACGACAACTTTTGTTGTTTATATAGAAAATTTGTTGCAGCAACTTAAGTTGTCGTCGCACATGCGACGACAACTTTTGTTGTTTATAAAGAAAATATGTCTCAAGGCGTACGATTGTCATGCAAGTGTGACGAGTAATATTTATTTAAAAAAAATAATTTATTTTAGGCTGCAATTTTAATATTAATATTACCATATCCTCCAAGTGGAACATGGTTTCTCCTATAATTCCTTGGATAATGGGGATAGGTACCAATGCCTTGATAATGTGCATGAGAGGACAATAAATCCCTTAGGCTCTAAATGAATCTTTCGATGACCTACAAGGGCCATGGACAAGGCCACAAACCACAACATAGTTCCTTTAAAGTGAATCTTTGTTATATAAGTAGGATATGGGTATAATAATGAGTTTTTTCATAGTAGGAATGGGTCTCAAGGAATTTACCATAACAAAGGGAGGGAGGACAATAAGGGCCTTATTCCATAAATGGATTTGTAAGGCTTAATATCCTTGAACATCACCTTCAACGTAATCCATTTAGAGGAAATATTTGGCCTCCAAGTTTAATATGTGTACCATTATGAAATATTTTGCACTAGGGACATGTGCATTAAGTAATTAGCCATGGATAAGCGAGGAAAATAAGGCCCTTGGGTCATTTATGAATCCTTTAGGGACTAAGGGACATAATCAATGCCCTAAACCACATAACATGTTGTCTATAGGGAATCATGAACCTTTGAGTGAGATATGGGTATTGTCATGATATTTTGTGTATCAAATATGGATATGAAGGATTTAACCATGCTTGGGGTATAAATCCAAGGAATTAGGCCTTGAAAAAATAGTATTGGGTTAATAGGCCATGATTAAAGACATGAACTAGAACATGAGACATTTAAAGAGGATCGTTTGCATACGGATTGGATGAAGTTTCCATTAGGATTTTTTTTGTAGTAGGGATTTATGTTGGGGCCTTGACCATGATTAGGTGATGAAAATAGGGTGCCTAATCAATAAATTATGACCAAGGCCTTTAACTACAACATCATCCCTAGTCCATGAAAAAGGACTCAAACCACCTTACAAACTCAAATCATTGGCCTCTTGGTGGGATATAGGCATCATTAAGAGAGTTTTAATACTAGGAATGGGTCTCAAGGATTTTAACATGGTCAATGAAGGAAAACAAGGGTTGTATGATCTAAATTAGTATTTTAGGGATTATAATATTTAACATATGAATGAGATTTGGGAAATATCAGAAAAATTTAGATGCACTGGATGGATTTAGAGACCGTGACCATGGTCATGCGAGAAAATAAAGGGTATTAAGATCTAAATGAAACTTTTAATGCTCATGAAACATGCACATGTCCTTGAACCACTGCAAAGTTTCTTTCAATGGGATATTTTTCCTGCAATTGGGATATGTGTGACATTAGGTGGTTTCATGCACCAAGGATAGGTCTAGGGATCATAACCATGACAAGGAGAGAAAATAAAGGGACTCAAGTCATATATAAATATTTTAAGGATATTGTCCATGAACATGGACTCAAATCACCACATAGGACCCCTAAAAAGAATCTTTGATCTCAAAATGGGATATGGGTCCCTATAGTAGTTTTTTCATACCAAGGATGGATCTTGGTGTCTTGACCACAGTAAAGTAGTGAAAACAAGAGACATAACAAGTAAATGAATATTTGAGGGCTCATGGGATAAAATGGGGTCTTAAACCATTACATCCATCCTTCAAAGGGGATATTTATCCACCAAGTGGGATACATATGCAATTAGGAGAATTTTATTTACCAAGGATGGGATTTTCTATTAATTTATATAAAAAATAAAAAATTTATTTTACACTGCAATTTTAATATTAATATTACCATATTAATAATTATCAATAGAAATCTATCTCCAAGGTCATTCTCAAAACTCATATTTTTTGACAATGTGTCTTAAATGAAGCCATATACCTTCTTTGACTAATAAACCAATCCTTGAATCTATGTAAGAGGTTGGTGGGGAAAGTCTTTTCACATAATAATGGGAGCATGGGATGAGTAAAATATTCATGCCATGGGAAGTGTAAGAGTCCTACATTCCGCTAGTTATAGGTAATGTCATCCATCATTTCCACCAATGATATCATTGTCATTGACTCTAACATTGTGGGAAGAAAATATAGTTCATCATTCACTATCCATTATATACTCTTTATATCCTTAAGAGACAAATATAGTTCTTTTAGGAAATTCTTAGAAAGAATACAATAGATCAAGATCTTTCTATCCACACTAAAGAGAACTAGAGAGAATAATATATCTAAGGGATAATGAAGTGCATAAAGTGAATATATTTATTATGTTGCATGTTGTAGTGGAAGAGAGTTCCGTATCTATCGCAGGATGAATCAAATTCTTGTAATGCTTTGTGTTGAGAAGGTTAGGTAACAATGTGAGTAGAAAGGTTGGGATGAGAAAATAGAATCTTATTGCTTGGTTTTTTCACCATGGTGTCCTCATTTTTGTTAAAAGATAAGTCAAATTTTTTTGTTTATGAATATGCAAAATTACTATTACTCCCAGTCATAAAATAATTATGTCTTATGCATGCTATGTGTCATTTTTTTTTATGATTTTGAATTTAAGTATACAAGGAAATGATGGAAAATTTCATGATGCAAGAGAATAAAATGATTTACACCTTTCTTGTTAAGAACCAAATATCAATATAGCATAGAAAACCCTCAGAAAAAGTACTCAACGCCTTGAAAAAGAGATAATTTCAGATAATAAGCCTCTTCGAGGGGGAAACCTCCTTTTAC
>JZKD02S2136989.1:1055840-1073857 GCA_000966675.3 Picea glauca | reverse complement strand
GCATGGGTTCTCTTACTCCACAAAGCGTCTTCCCGTGAGGGCTTTCACCATAAGGGGACCACATTGGAGTTCATCCATATTTACTTCTTATCAACCATGAAAAAACAATAATGAGACATATTTACATCAAACACTATTGGTTCCAGTACCCAAAACTTTGTGTTACGGGTCTTTCTTCAAGGGTTGACATCAATGACAACCAACCTTAATCAACAGTTGGGTGTATGAAGAATGATCCTCATCAGCTTACATCTAGAAAGGATTCTACACAACATGACACATTAACTCCAAGAACATCTCCAGATAAAAGAGGTATGTATATCTCATACATGTTCTTTCACCTTCATAATGTTCCTAGTGGCTTCTCTATTCCAATTGGTTATAAGGCTACTATTAAACATATGGACTTAACAAGTGATGGTCCTCATTCAATGATTGAGTCCCTAATTGGATAAAAAAGGATCGAGGGAAGGTCTGGCTCAAAAGAGTTATTATAGGAGCCATGGGAGATAATTTAGAATAAGATTGTTCTGAGGGAATGTAGTGTACCCTATGTATATATGAGATTTGCTTCTAATGATACTAAGTTTGTCCATGTCCAAACGAATAAATTTTTTATCAAAGAGACTAAGTCACAATCCCTTCTACCCACAAATGACCCTAAGAAGAAGTCTAAAAAAATTTCCCTAAAGTTCTTATGTTTTTTAAGATCATTAAAATAATTTGAGATGGAGCCAAGGGGGTTGGTGGGGGGACTATCCATGGACAAGAAAATGCCTTCTACTATTGAAAGGAAATCATATATTCATTGGCTAAGTGTCAAGCAATGAAATAAGAGAGGGTAAACAACTCACCAGCAATGGGGTCTTTAGAGAAGGGAAGACCTAAAAATTGGTTACAACATTATCATTATTTCACCAAATTCTATAGGGGTTGGGGGTGGCCACAAATAGTTATCCCTCAAATTATTGTTCTCAATTTACCAACCTAATGTTATGATGCTACAAGAAATTTACCAACCTAATGAAGAGATTTGTGTGCATTTAAAACTGTAAAATTCCCACTCAATTATTTTTGGTATTTTTATTGGTTTTACTGTGTTAACCTTTTGTCAAACAATTTGCCACTGAAATGTTTATAGAGGTTGTTATGAATTTACTCATTGTTGTAGAAATTTTGTATGGATTCTTGAGTGTGGACTTTTGAAAAACACTTGGACTGTAGGATATTTCATATTGTTTGATTGCCCAATTTGCAGTTATGGTATTTTAGATGGATTCTTGAAGTGTTTTAGATGGTTGGCATAGATTTCATGTTATCCCTTTGATAACATTGTGAGCAGGAAAACCCTAGAAACAAAAGTTCAAATTCAAATATGCCCTAACTCAAATCTACAGAATATATAATTCAAACATGGTTCCCTAGATTGAATATATAGAATATATCATTCAAATGATGATGCATGTGTGCCCTAGAATTTTCAAAATGAAAATTTTGAAAAGGATAGAGTGAGAAAAATTTACCAGAATGGAATTCATTGTTGGTCTAGTTCGTTTCTTTGTCACTCTTTGTCTCTGTGGCTCCTTGTTGGGGTCACCATGTCTCTTTTTGGGGTCTCTGACTACCTTTGTGGATTGAGATGAATGAAAATGGGCTGAATGGGGTTGGCTGAGTCTAGGGATCAATGCATGCGAATGGGGTTGACCAAGTTCGAACGAGATGAGTTAGGGCGAATGGGGTTAGGGGTTGGGTTCATGTTCGACTGTGGAAATGTGAATGGGGTTAGGTCGGCGCCAGTCGGGTTTTATTTTCACTGTGTGCAATATGCGAATGGTTTTAGGGCGTGGTCAGGTTCTGTTCGTAACATATATAACATATATGTTACCTATATATGTTATATATATGTTACATATATAACATATATGTTACATATATATGTTATATATGTAACATATATATAACATATATATGTTTACAATATTTTAATTTTATAAATATTTTTATAAAATATTCTAAACCAATGTAACCTTTATATGACTTTTAATTCCTAATGAGCTTAACTACCATAACCCCTAATACAACATTTCAACATGAAGAGCACTGAAACAACATCAGAGCCTACCATAACATGTCCCTACAATCTATAGAATACAAAGGTCATGGATATGTCAATTGGCATAGGTGAAAAGGAAGATGTGTCTAGTGACACCAAAATAACAAAAGAATCATTAGTAGAGAATTGTAAATTCATTGTATTAAGAAAACAATTAAGTAGAATGTGTTTTTTTACACAAAGACAAAATAATCTATGTCATCCAACACACACTAGAGAAACAAGGAACCAAATGCAAAGAATGTTCAAACTAGCACAAGATAGAGAATTTGTGTTGATTTCCATAGAACATGGAAGGAATGATACAAATAATAAAACTCTATAATTCATGTTGACCTACACATTATTGAACAATGAGTTGATAGATGCTAAAAAGTATAACTAGGGATTCAACAAGGTGATCAATGAGAAACTTGGGAAGAATTAATTCTACATATTCAGAGGGCTATCATGACAATCAATTAGACTATTAATGACATCAATGCCAAAAATGTATTGATACGATGAAACAAGGAGTATATGTTATAAACATTATGATCTTAGACAAGGATGGAGCACAAAAATACATATGGAAATAGAAGATCTCTCTCTAACCAATATGTTATTGGATGATGATTCCATATTAAACAATATGATGAAGGATACATGGGGAAAGATAGAGAAATCAAAATTGAGGCCACTAGAGTTGTCGGTTGACAATAAAATCCATCAATCGATTCAACAAGGTGATCAATGAACATTTCATATTGAATTCATTCAATATATTCCAAGGATCACTGCAACATTATCAATTGGATTATTAATGATTTCAATTTCATATGGAAATAGAATATCTCACTCTACCCAATTTAATAATATTAGATGGTGATTATAGAATAATCATTATGATGGAGACAAAAATAATTAGAGAAACCAAAATTTTGACCACCAAGAAGGAGAAATAGTCATTGATGATTAGTGGTACATTCACAATAATTGTTGATTCCATGATATTAATGGTACAGTCACAATTCTAAGGTGGATAAGGACATAAATGGTGAATAACTGATAATACATAATTATGAATGACCAAGATACAATTGATGACATTGGTTAACACCATTCTATCTAGATGTGGGTTTATCATGAAGATTTGGTGGAAGGTTAAAAGGTATGATAACATAAATTGATGTTTTTTTCCTTCATTGCATTGAATGAGGAAATTATTTTTGAATGCAATGATTCATGTTGTAATCAAATTGGTTGCATCATTACTCAACTGGCTCATAATGCTTAGGGATAGTATAGAAAATATTCTCTTTGATATTGTTGTATGAAAATGGTGTAATTGAAGAAGATGATGTTTGAATTCGAATCTAGAATAAATAAGTGTTATCCTTGTTAGGTTGATAATGATTGGGCTCCAGAGTCACAACCCTTTTATAAGAGAGAGAATTGCAACACACTCTTATGTGTGGAAATTATTACACAAGCTCTAGTTCTCATTGTTTATTAGCTACTTTTGATGTTGACTTACATTTATAATCTATGGATCCATTTTCAATATGAAGTTTTTCATAGTTAATCATAATTATAGTAAGGATTCTCAATATGAATTGTGTTGGATTTTATAAGTCCCAATGTTTCTAGTGGTCATTGCACTAATCATCTAGGGATCAAATGAAGCACAATTGATAGAGAAGAGTGAGCCAATAATGAATATATAGATTTTATAAAAGATATAGCCATTAGAAAATAATTAATGGTAAATTATATAAAGGAATTGAGATAGATAAGTAAAAGGTGAAAAAAATTAGACATTAAAAATAATAACATTAAACTCTATAAGGTAATTGAGTCAAATATATTAATAAATAAATGATAAACAGATCAATATATGAGTTGAATCTAAACATTGAGAAGTGTACAAACAACCATTGAGGCCTCTTAGAGAATGAAAAAGACATGTACTCCCAAGTATTTCCTTTTCAATTTTTGGCAATAGATGATGGGATAAAATACCTAGGATTTTGTTTGAAAGAAATATGGTATAAAAAAGGGTGTCTAGTAGTGGATAATATACAAGGTATAGATTAAACTCAACACATGATGCAATCAATAGCTCTCTAGAGATGGTCGATGTGTTCCTGTGAAATATGTTCTAAAATACATCATCGTCTATTGCATGTCCCTAGCATGGATCTGAAAAGGAGTCCTAGATGAAATTAGGCATTAAGTTGCAAGTTCATTTGGTTTGAATAGGTAGGGAAAAAAGGGATAGTATTAGCCTCCTAGAAGAAACGTGTTTCTACAAAATCTCAAGGTGGATGATGCCTAAAGAACACACTCCTTTTTTTCAAAGGCTCTTGCAACTAAGAATATATAGAGATTTATACAAGGATTTGGACTCTAGGAATAGATAATCCAAGATAAATATTTTACTCCTAAATCCATAGAGGAATGGGTCAAAAATCCATCTAAATATATTAAAAACACATCAATAATTTGGAAAACAATGGTTATGGCCTTCCCCTTCATATGAAATTGGTTGGTATGGATAATTAGCAGAGGTGAAAAATTTCAAATTGTCCTCGATCCCTAGAGCGGTAGAAATGATGCACATAGGCTCCCACCCTAATTAATTTTGGACTTGAAAAGTCATGACTACCATACTCTAAGACAAGTAGTTCAAGGAATCATAACTATAGATAGGATGCAAGTGTTTCTTTATTGGGAGGAGATTGGAATTCAAGAGGACAATGAAGAGATATGGGAATCCAACACTTTAAATATAAGAAGTTGTTTCAAAAATCCAAAAGATAAATAAGATAACCTCATTTGGTATTTGAATCCTTTAGGTACTTGTGAAACCAGGATAGGATACAAATCCCTTGCTATTGAGGGTAATGATATCCCAAAATATTTGTGGTTGAGGCTACTCTAAAAATTAAAATGACTATCAAAATAAAAAATATTAATGTGGTTATTGTTAAAGAATAAATCCTTAACATGGGACATCTTTCAAAAAAGAATCTATGAGGGATTGGGTCAGTGTTGTCTCTACAAAGATAACTCTTTAACAAAATCTCACCTTCATATGACTTGTTTTTATACTTTAGAGGTATGGAAAGAAATGGTCTACTTGAATGGTTGGACTAATGATTGGAAGGGAATATCCATTGAAGAAGCACTCCATAACTAGTGTATGAGCAAAGACACAAAGAGGTATAAATCTCTCCCTCTAACCATAGCCCATGGAATCTTGCTAGCTTGAAATTCTAATATCTTTGAAGATAAGGATACCATTCATTTCAAACGCAATATACAAAGCCTAAATATCCTCTCTACTTTTCCTCAATATAAGGAAGGATGCATCTCAAAGCACTCCCTTGAAGAAGAAATAAATAATGAATTTGCATGGGATATTTTTTATGGATCCTCCCAAGGATTCCCCCATAAAAGTGGGGCTAAGTAAATTTTACATCTCTCCCCTAATCACAATATCTCTTTTAAGACTAGTTTGGATTGTGATACAAATAAATTTTGTGAACTTATGGCACTAAAACTAGTGATAATGCTAGCTCAAGAAAATGGGGTTTTCCAAATCCAAATCTATGGAGATTCTCTGCTTCTGGTTCAATGGATGCGAAGAGAATACAATTTGTTCAAACTCACATTGCAACCTATTTTTCATGACATCTTACTTACAAAATCATCCTTCTCTTACATTTATTTTATCCATATTTACATGGACATGAAATATGAAATAGACAATCTATCTAAGGATGGAGTTGCACTAGAAAATGTGATTTGGAAGATAATCGAGAACAATTTTGTGCACTACTTTGAATATATTCATGCTCCTTGGTTCTAATTTTATTTTTATTACACTAACACTCTGTGATAAATTTCACTCCATGTAAAACCTAACTGAATATCTTCAAGAAGATTGGTTTAGATTTTTCAGTGTATAAAGAAGACCATTCTTTTTCGAAAATTTTGACAAGAGTTGTATATGATGTTTCATTGGTATAGATTCTAGACAAGGATTTCCATATTGAGAGAAAACTTTGGAATTTCATATTATAGATATGTGACTAAGCTACGTGCTTGTAAATGTAAACTTGAATTATTCTCATCAACTACCACTCTAATTTTGTTTCATATAAATAACATTGTTTTCTTTTTATGGAAGAAAATACATCAATTAGGAATGAGAAATGATCACATACCTAAATTATTATTAGAATGGTGATCTAGAGAAGTAGAGAGCTAGGGATGTTATAACCCTAATTTGCACCATATATGCTTACCTGGCATCAGGCCATCTCAGATCCCTTATTTCCCAAAAGCATTGCTGAACAACTCTTTAAAAAACCTCTTTTATAAGGGCCCATGTGCCCTACTCCATTACTGCATGCGTGTACATGCTAGCTGACCTAAAACAGCCCGCGTGGACTGACAAAAGTACGAAAAAAGGAAAGTTGTCGATGGAACACACAAATTTGGGTGAGTTAACTGAAACTCCTGACCATGCATGACTGAGGGTTCGTCCAAATACCTAGCTTCTTCTAGCCTATAAAAGAAGGGCTAGGGGTCACATTTGGAAAAGGAGAAATAGAGTAAATAAACTCTACCCAATTGCATATTCCCTTTATCCCAACCCTTTATCCATCCTTGTGCAAGAAGAGATACAAAGCAAAGAAGTTGGAGGACATGTGAAGAGGAGCCCAGGATTAGGATTCGCGGAGCAGTGGTCGGTCTCGACATTGTAAGTTGATTCATTAAATTTAATAATAAAGAGATGTTTTTCTTGTCCCACTATATGAGTTCTTCATAGTTAAGTAAATATATGTTTGAATCTGTAACCCATTAGTCTATAGGTAAAATGCATGTGTAGTTTGTTGCTTGTTTTGTATGCCGGTCAATCTTGAGAGGATAGCTGCCAACAAGCAGTCAAGCGTGAAAGGGGATCAACATCGAACATCCGGAACAAGGTATGTTGGTCTAACCATGTATTTGTTAAAAATAAATGGGGTTTAAGTCTAGGGACAAAGGTAGAAAGTAGATTTCTTTTGGTCATATCTGCATGCATAAGATAACCCTATTTGCTAGTCCATAAGGGGATTTCCCTCACAATAGAATCGGTGACCATACTGGGGAAGTCTCTAGGGTTCCTAGGAATTTTGTTTTATTTTTGGGTAGTTTTAAAAGACTGGTTTTATTGCCTGTTTTTCATTTTTTGCAAATTCTAAACTAGCAGATAGTCTGGTTTCCCATACCAGTTGTCTCTGTTATTTGCTTGACTATGTTTTTTCAAGACCCACATAGGTACACGCGGCCTGTATAAGGTTTGCACGCATATACTCGTGCCTTATTCTCTTACAGCCCATGTGTAAACGATAGCTGAAGAAGTAGCAGTAGCGTGTAGAGTTCATAAAAATTTTGAGGTAGTCATCCTCTTCCCTGTCAGAATCAGACATTCTCAGGGGTTTTCTGGAATTCTTTCTAAGTCTTGGTTTTTTGCAGTCTTGTCTCAAATTAGTTTGTTTTACGAATTTTTTTTCCTTACATTGTTTTCTTTTTCTGTTAAAGAGAGTGTCCAAGAATTCAAGAGATCCTAGTTCTCAATATCAGTGGTCTCTTCTTGGTTTGGATTTTCTATTGTTATTTTTTGTTTTAGAGTTTTAGAGATACACACGGCCTGTAGAAGGTCATCCAGCGTGTACACGCCCTCTGTCTCTATACAACTCATGTTCACATGTTTGTTGTTGGATTATCAGTAGCATGCTTGGGCAAGATAGTTTTTGTTGAGGGTAAGGCAGTCATCCTTTCCCTTGATGAGAGTTATACCTCTCAGGTTTTTGAATCTTTTTCATAGAATTCAGTAGCTTAGGATTAATCTTAGCCTTAGCTTGCTTTTTCGCATTTAAAAGTTGTCATAAAAAATAATTTTTTAGGGTTTTTAGACAAGTGTGAGAGTCATTTTTTAAGTTGCTAGTGTGTGATTTATTGAAGTGATTCTTTTCAATCTACGATTAGGCCAGAATTTTTTTTCTTGGTTTTTACTTGTTGGTATTTTTCCCTTTTTTTTTATCAACATTTAAATAAATAAATAAAAATCTCTTTCATTTTCTTGTTTGGTTGAAGAGTGTGATTCTGCATTATTAACCAGGGAAAAGTTTTTATTTCATAAGTTCTTTGCAGTTTACTTAGAACATAAGTAGCTTGTAGTCAAGTGAAATTCATTTTGAGTTTGTTCTCCAAAATCTTAGAATATTTAAAAAAAAAATTAAAATTGAAAAGTTGTTGAAATTTTGCATTAAGTAAAAGTTTTTGTTTCCATCTTTTTATTCATTTTTTCTTTCATCTTTTACACATCATCAATTTCACTTTCATACCCCTTGACATAAGACAGGCCATAAAATTAACGCTAAATCTAAAATTTATTAGACTTTTATGTTTGTAGGGTTAACCAACTAGTTTAGGATTAGGGCATTGGATTAGGTTGGAGAGGAAACTCTTCAAGGCCATTAAAATCAAACATTGGAGTCTGAGTTAGGGAGTGTCTAAGTCTAGTATCGTGAAAGTTATCCAGGACCCCCCTCTAACACAGGGGATAAACATGAGGTCGTGTGCGGAAAGGTAGTGGAGATAACCCCTCCAAAGCTGGACCAATCATAGTGGAGAACACATATAGAGGGCTTGTTTTGGGATTCCATTGATTGAATTTGACGCAAGGCTTCGTGGGTCTGGAATCTATTCAAGTTCCTAATTTGTCTTCCAAACCACTTTCTTTCAATACCCTTGATAGGTTTTGGGCTCGATACCCTTCTCATTGTGGTCTACCCTACTTTCAATTGTACCCGCCTGGTGATTGTTCGCGCGGTAGAAACCTAGTTGCCTATCGTTTTTAGGGACATACACAGGTGAATACGGGGGTATATTGCGGTACCTAGGACAAACATCGAGCTACGCTTTGAAAAGTATACCCGTAGGGCGCTTCCATTTTCAAGTTTCACTTGCACTGGTAAGTTGCTCTAGTGTTGGTTGTTGTAACTGTTCTTCCAATTAATTTAGTGTTTGCATGTCTTATCTTCTAGGGACTTTTTTTAGTGTGTTTTACTTTTGAACATTTAGACTACCCTAGAGTGTCTTTGATCTTGTCACACAGTGGAGGATTACGAGCTCTTTCGGTCATGAAGGCTTCTTGGTCTATCGTCGGTTACACTAGAGCCACCCCCGCCACCACTAAGGTGAAAGCTAGACCACCAAGGGTCTTTTGAGGCAACCGGGTCACAAGAAATTGTGTCTGACCAACATCCATAGGAATCGACCATATTAGACCTTGGAGCACAATATTTAGGTCTGGTTGAAACTTCTACCACTGATCTTTCCGCACCCATTATCATATTGATTCATCCTTACTTATACCAGACAGTGTTGCACACAACAATGGAAACAAATGTCGTTACTCCTTCTGGGAATTCTTTAATTCCCATTACAGTTTTCACTAAAGGAGAGTTTTCACCTCCTAATCCACCATCACCAGTCCGAGCCACCATGGTCTCGACCACCTATACATCTCACAGTGGTCCGATCCTGTCTTTGGTGGCAGCCACAACCCCTTTCAAACCAAGTGCGATAAGCCCTCCGTTCTCATACAGGATGCCTAGTTCGGGTACAAGTCCTATACTTTCCTACTCCACTTTAGAGACTTCAGGTCTGGGGGCAGGGAGCTCTAGCACTCCTCTGCAAGGTCACAAGGGGGGCACTCTTGCTCCTTTTAACTCTTTCCCTTATGGAGGAGGTCATATACCTCTTTCGTCCCCTTCACTTGGTGGCTCGCATCAACAATCCACTGGTCAACCTACACACCATAGTTTATTTGGATCAGGGAGTCAAGGACCACCTTCGCATAATATGCCGATAGGTTCGACACTATTTTCTTTGATTGGAAATTTTGGTAACAATGCCTTCTCGTCAGCCACCTTCCTGACTGGGGGCAATCCTAGTTTTGGACAACATATTCCTATGCAGGGTACTATTCTTGCACAGGGGGAAAACCTAGGAACTTCTTCCACATCAAGGCCTGGGAATTCTTGGCATGGATCCTCTCCCTCATCCGGAATGTCAATCTGGGTTAATTCTTTCCACAATCAATGGAACCTTGGCCAAACTACGATGCCTATCCCGACGGGACCGACATGGGGCAACCCTTCCCAAAGTCCTTCGAATTTAATGCATACCCAACCATCTATGTCCTATTTTGGAAATCGGTCGATGATGTCTCCACATATGCAAAATCCATACGCTGGCCAGGGCCATGGTTTCTACCATAATCTAGGCCAACAACTGAACTTTTCCTGGCAACTTGGTGCCAGTCAAACTCCAAGCCCCTTTTTCCCAGGTTATCACCAACAACCCAAACTACCCTTCCTAGCAACTTTGCACTTTCCAGATTTGAAAAGGTTGTTGAATGACCCTATTTGTCATGATCTCCATTAGCCTCCTATGCTGACGAAGTTGCCTTCAGACATTCCAAAGTTCGAAGCCAAGCCTAACGAAGATCCAGGCTATCATGTGACTACCTTCCATCTTTGGTTCTCATCTAACTCGTTGAAAGATGACTCCGTACAATTGTAATTATTTCAACATACTGTCATTGGGAGGGCCAGGAAATGGTACATTTAGCTCGATTGCTCAAGGTACTCTTCCTTTGGTGAACTGCCAATGGATTTCCTAAACCATTTCCAGTTACCTGTGAGATACAATGCTGGCACAGAGCTAATCACCAATTTTGAACAGACAACAATGAACTATATCTCTTATCACATCCAAGAATGGAGATGTCAGAAGAGTTTAATTAAGGTGCGAGTCCCACCAACATTCCTTCTTGAGTGGTTCCTTAAGTCTTTGGTCCCACAGTTATCCAAATACATTGCGACGTTGGGATTATTCTCCGAAGAAGACACCATCATGAGAGCTCAACAATTTGAGCTCATCTATTCTCAGTCCAGTTTATTATACAACATCTTTCCAGATGTGCCACGCTCAATACTTGATAAAACTAGACAGAGAGTTGGACCACATGACGATGGTATTATTGGTTCAGTACAAACAGATCTCGTTGAGCAATTAACGAAGAAATTGCAGTAGTTATCTATACAACACACAGTGGCCAGCCAAACTACTACTTTGGCTACTCCCCCTACCAAAACATCAGAGGTACACACTGTGCAATCGACTAACCCAAAGGCCACCTAGTATCCTAAATGAAAGAAAAAAAATGAAAGAAGGGTAAGGGGGGTAAAAAACCTATCGATAATGCTGGTGGGGACAACACTGAGAAATGAAAGGTGAGGTATCCATGCAACTTGTGTGTGGAATACCACCCGACCCATCTATGTCCTTGGCTTGCAGAAGCCCAAAAGTTTTTGATGCAGCAACAGCCTGTTGTGTTGACCAATCCATTTCAACATGGGAAAAATCTAACCCAACCCTCCGCAAGCTCCGTTCAAGAGGGTCAGAGAGCTAATCACCAATTTTGGCTGCCAATTTTGAAGAGGGTCGGATAGTGACCATTGATAAATTGTCCTTCTCTAGACCTAACCCTGCATTGGGGGCATCCACAGTCTTGATGATTGATAATCCTCGACCAGGTGTCGTCAACGTGGGGGTTGGTTTGTGCCCATCTTTGATGGGTACCTTTGATTACCCACCCCCTCAAGGTGATATCAAGTTTATATCCAATCACAATAAGGTTGAGATTTTTCAGGTTTCATCGTTCTGCATGACTTACTTCGACGATCCATGGATACTTCCTTCCCCATCAGCCACGATGGATGGGACAAGGCACCCAGGCATGTCCATGCCCTTGTCTACAGCTGAAGTAGCGTACTCTTTAGTCCAACAAACTTCAATCCACACTGATCTAGCTCTTGCACAAGAGTTCGATCCACTTCTAGAGCCTATTTTGGCTCAGAGTTCTCTCACTCACACCAATTCATTAGACTTAGTCTTTCCCTCTGATGAAGCAATAATTGAAGCAATGACTAGTCCGGATAAACCTTGGCAATATCTTCATCACAGATCATACTTCCTCCCAGAGTTAAGCCGAATTGAAGCGGGAGAATTCACCGTGACTATGACTGGAGATCGGTCTTGTCCTATTAATCCCCTAGCTACACATGAGGTTTATGTTGAGGGTAATATGGAAACTATCACTGAAACCTTACCGATCAATATCTCTCGAAACCTTGGCGTCATGGAGAATGTATTTGTCGGAGCTAACTTCTCCCCCGAAGAGATTCAAATCTACACAGATCTTTTTAAATAATTTTGCGACATTTTTGCCTGGTCTTACGAGGAAGTGCCAGGCATCGATCCAAAAATAGTTGAACATGAAATCACAATGTATCTAGATGCCAAGCCTGTCTGACAGAAACTTCATCCAGTTAACCCCAAGAAAGTAGCAACCATTAAGGTTGAGGTTGAGAAATTGCTAAAAGTCATTTTTATCTATCCTATCCATTTGACCCAATGGGTGTCAAACCCCATGCCGGTCAATAAAAAACAAGGCACAATTTGTGTATGTACAAAATTCCGTGATTTGAAAAAGGCTTGTCCTAAAGATAATTTTCCCACACCTTTCATCGACCAGATCATTGATGAATGTGCGGGTTGCGAAGCCTTTTCTTTCATGGACATTTTTTCATAATATAATCAAATACAAATCAAACTCGAAGACCAACACAAAATGACATTCATCTGTCCATGGGGTACATTCGCATATCATAAGATGCCTTTCGGTCTCAAAAATGTTGGAACCACCTTTCAGTGGGCCATGGATTTTTCTTTCCATGACCTCAAGCATATAGTCGAGGCCTATTTAGATGATTTAGCATCTTGATCTCGCAAGAGAACGAAATCCCACACACCTCTGACTTATCTTCGAACATTGTCGCTACTTTCGGATTCACTTGAATCTAAACAAGTGCAGCTTCTGCGTAACGTTAGGATGATTGTTAGGTTTCATAGTGTCAACAACAGGGATCATGGTCGATCCTCTCAAGGTTGAGGCAATAATTCATTTCCCCCCCCCATGCACAATCCTTCAACTTCAAAGTCTACAAGGCAAGGCAAATTTTCTAAGACACTTTATCGCTAACTACACCGAGATCACCAAGGGATTTATGCGCTTACTTAAAAAAGACATTCCCTTTTGTTGGGGCGATGGCACTCAACACTATTTCACCACATTGAAACATGCACTCACAACTACCCCTCTGCTCCGACCACCTAACTATAACAATGATTTCCTATTATATCTGGCTGCAGCAGAGTAAACCATTGGCATGGTCTTAGTTCAGGAAGATGACTTGTTCTCAGAATATGTCATCTATTACCTGAGCCGAGGCCTCATAGGACCAGAACTCAATTATTCTCATACCGAAAAACTTGCGTTGGAAGCATTCCATGCTGTTCAATGGTTTCGTCATTATGTTCTGTTTCACAAGACCACTATCATTGCAGTTGTGAATCCATTTCAGTACATGTTGACACGACGGGTAATAGGTAGAAAAATTAGTAGATGGATAGTCATCCTCCAGGAGTTTGACTTGGATTTCATTTCAGTGAAGTCCAAAAAGTCACTGGTCTTCACAGAACTTATTTCAGAACTTCCGGTTGAGCTAGGTGATCTTGTGCCCGAAGAATTGCCTGTTAGAGGAGATATGTTTTTTATCACCTCTTTGGATTGCTGGTACGGAGATATAATTATCTATCTCCAAAATTTGAATTGCCCCACTACTTCTTGTCGTGATGAACGTCGACGCATATGCCATCAGACTAAGAATTATCTCATACTCGATGATACATTGTATTGGAGAGGTGTAGACTGCATCCTACGTCGATGTCTCACTCGCAAAGAAGTGGTTATCATGCTTAACAATTTCCATATCAGAGCTTTTGGTGGTCATTAGTCTAGGTTGGCGACAACCCAAAAGATTCTACGAGCAGGTTACTTCTGGAAGACACTTATCAAGGATTGTATCGAATCAGTCAAGAAGTGACATCCATGCCAAATCTTCTCTCGGAAGATGAGGGCACATCTCGCTCCCATGTTTCATGTCATCACAATTGGTCCCTTCACCAAGTGGGGGATTGATTACACTACATGAAACCCTCCTTCAACAAGGGAGCATCGCTATATCATCGTAGTTGTAGACTACTTCACAAAGTGTGTTGAAGCTATGCCAACATTTAAAGATGATGGAGAGACTGCAACTCTCTTTTTATTCAATCAAATAATAGCAAGGTTCGGTGTCCCAAGAGAGATTGTCACTGACCATGGTAGTCACTTTCAGAACCAGATTATGACTGAGTTAACTTCAAACCTTGGGTTACGGTAAGAAAATTCATCACCCTACTACCTCCAAGAAAATGGGCAGGTGGAAGCTATAAACAAAACTCTTAAGACCATTCTACAATGAACTATCAAATCATCCAAGTCAAATTGGAATTTGATGTTATACTCGACATTATGGTATTACCGAACATCTGTTAAGACTGCAACTGGTTTCTCACATTTTCAAATCGTTTACAGGCTGGAGGTAGTCTTGCCCATCAAATGTCATATCCTGTCTCTAAAATTAGAAGTACAATTACTGCTAGACACTTCTCCACTTGAAGAATGGTTAGTATACCTTGAGCAACTCAATGAGCAGTGTCATGATGTGGCCCTGGCCAATGAGGCTCACAAACATAAGGTCGAGTGTCAGTATGATAGGTCTGTTCATCCTCATATTTTCTCTTAAGGAAACCTTGTCCTGGTCTATGACCAAGATAAGGACCCCCTGGGGGTAGGAAATTTCAGACCCATGTGGTTCGAACCTTTCATCATAAAAGAGGTTTTAAAAAAGGGTGCTTATTGTCTAGTTGATTTTGAAGGGAATTCTTTGGTGGAGCCTAGAAATGGGCTCTACCTCAAGAAGTATTACTCATAGGCAGGTCACTGTGGGTAAATTTTTGTAACATATGTATAGTCTTTGTACTATTACTTTTTAGTTCCTTTTAGTGTTATGGATGTGTCTTTGATGTTATCTCTCGTCACTATGGCAGATGTCAAGTGATTCCAAGGTGTTCATTAGGTATGCAGACGGTGCTAGTCAGCACACTCAAAGGCTTGCCTCCACAGTTTGGGTAATCTTTACACCTCAAGGCCAGTTATTATCTTCCAGAGGTATATTCTTAGGTGACACCACAACTAATGTAGACGAGTATAGTGCAGTTATTGAGTTGCTTCGTGATGCTTTTTCATTGGGTATGTCTCATCTCCGGGTCTATCTCGACACTCAACTGGTTGCGTTTCAGTTAAACAGAGTATACCGGGTTCATTATCCAACTTTACACCGACGATTCCTTAGGGTACGTCTCTTAGAATGAAACTTTAATTATATTAAATATTTTCATGTTCTTAGGATATTAAACCAAGTTATAGATACTCTAGCTAATCAAATTTTAGATTGGCATCTTGCACATATATGAAAGAACATTCACATAAATATGTAAATACATTTTTTACACACATGATCCATACGACACAAACGACAAAAAACCATATATAATATCATAAAGTAACTAGAGTACACCAATGGATGCAAGCACCTCAAAAATAGGACCAATAACGAGTCACGGGGATTATTCCCTCAAAAAATATATACAAGTAGTGCTCGTGGCACGTCAAAATGTATAGCTAAAGTCAGGGCCTGTGGGCCCTGTTATACTGATCCACAGTGTTGGTTAAACACCGAAACAACCATACCCACGTTCGTGGTGCCCCCACTACATGAGGCTGCATAGATGGTGGTAGGTCCTCAATCTCTTCCATCGAGACTATGCGAGTGAGTGCAGTAAAGTTATGCTCGAATCGTCTCAATACCCTCTCAGCCTCCCCGGCTAGAAGATCTCTTTCTACTGTTGGTCCCCCTGCGGCGGCAGGTGCGAAACCTGGCTGAGGATGACACATGTTCTTCGTATAGTCAGCGGGTCGCACTAGTCCCACATCTGCACACAATGAACACATATCTGTCAAATACTCTGGCATAACAAAAAAAATGATATATATAACAAAACAACATAAAAATTACATATGTTTAAAACACAAAAAAACTACAAAGGTGGAGACTTACCCATCTCCCCTCTCTCCTCACGAGAAGGTACTAGTATCTCAGGGTCTCTCGAGAAATCAATCCCGACATAGGGGTAACCCTCCATAGCCGGGATCTGTCATCACAACCACGCAAAGAAGTCATCATCGAAGGACTCATTGGTCATTCCACCACCCTGTCGTGGTAGTAATATTTCCCATCTACACACAGCAGGAAGAGAGGCCTGATGTCCTCGTACCACTACTTGAGGACTAAAACTCAGAACTCTCTCAAAAAAGAATGAACACAGAATGGTCGCAAACCCGAAGTTCCTATGTGTTCGCAAATGACAATTTGTCAACTGTCTTTTCATACACTCAAGCAATGTGGTACTCCAATCAAAAACTTGTGCATTTAAGCACTGGAATATGAGTTCATCTGTGCATGGGATGCCTAATGTAGAGCTGCAGAACTAGTAATTCACCCAATAAGAAATACTATCGCCTGTAGCGATAAGTTAGTGATCTTCCTTATGGGCACCTGCGTGCTCGAGCGGTCTGTATCATTTGCATAATATAGGCCTATCAATTCCACTATGTTATGCGGCCACGAAGGAAAAGTCCAGAAATTGATTGGTCCCCCTCTCCTGGAGAGGCTAGTCAAAATGTAACTGTCCTCGACCGTGGGCACCAATGACTACCCCTCTAACATGAATGCCTCTGTATCCGGATGCCAGTAGTCAATCAAGGCATTCAGTAGCCTAGGTTGTGTCTGCATGAAAGGACATAGAAAATACTTGAGTAACCCACATTGCATCAAGTTAGCCACAGCATTGGGGTCTTCCCTGACCAGCTCATTCACCTATTCATGCTCTCTTTTTCTCCAATGGACATACATCCTGCAAAACACCAAGGTTCAGGAGGGTTAACCCTTGCTTTTTAAGCCTTTTTCATTCAATAAAGGGGTCCATGTGTCCTGTCATGGTGACAGCCGCGTGTACATGCATGCATAGTTTACTCTGCCTGAATGTACATGCGGTCTATCCTAATACAACCCACGTGGACCTAGGGCTGACCTTTTAAAGGTCGATCCCCCCTAAAAAATGAAACCTAATGCAAAAACAAAGACATAAACTGCAAGATAAGAGAGTTTGGTTTGTACTTACTTGGTCCAGACAGAAGTTTGTTTCATCCACTGCAGCTCCCAGAATCACCACTTTTGACAAAGGGGGTCTTTTGGCTCCAGAGTCAATTTCCAAATCAACAATGGTGATAATGACCTGCCAGCTTCTATTTATAGACTTTTTGGCCTCTTTTTGTCACTTTTTTGGCCTCCCTTATCATTTTCTTTATACCAAAAACCATTTAGAGTGATTTAGGAGTTGCATAGGAGGGATTTGATTGGGTATTGGGACAATTTTTTGGAGTTTTGAGTAATTTTCAACGGTCCATGATTTTTTTTTTCTAAGGATCAACTTGAGCATATAGGTTAGGTTTATACCCTGACTTTTGTACCTTGTTGTATTTTTTCCTTTTCCATAGGATCGATCCCATTAGGTTGTGACACAGAACCATCATAGTTGCTTTAGAAGTGTTGCAAATTGGTGGTAAATTTTACCGGAACATGGATGCCCTAGGTAGATCCTGGTTGCATTATGGTATCTGTTAAGCCCTAATATTGGCTCATTACCACTTAATTGGGGCATATTAGATTAGTAATTTTATTTTATTTATGTCGGCTTTAGGCCATTAGTTGTAATTTAGATTAGTAATGTT
>JZKD02S2136989.1:1025181-1046263 GCA_000966675.3 Picea glauca | reverse complement strand
CCACCGCAAGCTTCGTCCGCTTCGATATGGGTCATACACCCTCACCAAGGTTGTAGGGGAAAATGCCTTTGAGCTCAGCATTCCACCATTCCTTGGTCTGCACCCAGTGTTCAATATGGACCGCCTTCGACCCTACTTTCCACCTCTACTAGACACATCCGACATGGCAGAACAAATCACACCAATAGAGTTAAATCTAGACTGCATGGAACAAGCCAGAACTGATTAGATCATGGATACACAGATCAATCACACTTGAAACCAAAAGATACCGCTATATAAAGTTGTCAAAGCAGGCCAACTCCTTCACCAAGGCAAATGGCTCACCAGGGACCAAGTTCAGCAAAAGTTTCCTCATCTCATGGAGGAACTCAACGCAATGGGGACCATGGCTTCCTAAGGTGGGAGGAATGATCCAGGTGGATATTGGTGGCCACCCACCTATTCCACTTGGACCCCCACCATTGCTTCTTTCAATTTTTCAGTTTTCGCACAGTTTAATATTTTTAGCAGTTTTTTTGGGTTCTAAACTTTCGGGGCCATTTTGAGTCCCTAAACGATGTTTTTTTGCTTATGTTTCTCTTGAAAAATAACATCGAATGATGCTATTTTTTCTTGAGTGTTGTAGGCCTCGGATAGATCTTTCCAATGAGCTATCATACGCCTAAAAAGGAGATTGTATGCAAAAGTTACGACCCCGGGAAGTTGATGCACCAACTTACCCAAACGGGGCCCACATGACTTTTGGCGCTTCATCTCCCAGGGTTAGGTTTTTGGATGTCTAGGAATTTTGGAATTCCCATTTATTGTAAAAAGGGCCTTCATAGCCTCATTTCAATCATCTTCTCACAGATGCGAGTAGCGGCCACATCTCTTCTCAGAGATAAGCTACCAACGCCCTAGCTAGTTTATTTCCATTCTGTCCGTAAGCATATTTCAGTCATTTGTTATTAATTAAATGAAGTCTTTTTTCCATTGTGTCTCTGTGTTTATGTGTATTTCTATATTTCATTGTGTTCCTACATAAATCTAGATCATGGCCCCCGGAGGATTTTTCCCGAGTATCATTATTTTGAACATCAGTATTGTCCTTGTGCCTTGAGCGTGTATGCTTGTCACACTCGTTCCTCCATTGTAACGTAACATTCCTTTATTAAAAAAGACAAAAAAAAATTCAAATATACCCCAAAATAAGGAAGGGAAAAGTATTTTTTTTATTGGAAGCATAATGAGTTTCCCTTGGATAAAGCACATCTGTCTGTTTTTTCGTCAAGCTTTGGGATGTAGTATGACCTTAGGAAGTTGTTCTCGCTACATAGAGTTGTGTCCTCCTTCGTTTGGTTATTCTTCCAAACAGATGGAGAGTTTGTGTTGCCTCTTGCTTCATAAACTTATGATTAATGCCATGCTGCCTAAGTCTCATCATTTGTCATGTTGTTGTCCAAGGGAAGTTTCTATGAATCCTGAGTCGATCCCTTTGCAATTTGTCTCTTTCCCTCATAACTGGCCACCCTGAAAGTCCAATCAAGTCCTTGTTCGAAATCAATGAAGCCTTCATTGTGATCATCAAGATTATCTAGTACATGGTCGACGAGCCGTTGAAGACCTCTGGGTAGTGAAGTCGTACACCCATATTACACTCCTACCTTGATTTTTGAATATTTTGAAGTTGTTGCTCGAGCTCTAAAGATCTCATCTCCAACCATCAGGCCATATCAGCTTCTAGAAGATGGATACTCTATATGTATATCTTTTTGATTTCGAAATGTAGCTCCATTGTGTATTGTGTGCGGATACACTTTATATAGTTATTTGACATGGATCTACAGTGTATTTGATTGGTAGCCATGATTCTATTTTATCCTGAGCATGGGTATGCCCGCCTTGGTGAGACATTTGTTATTTTACAGATGGCACCTCCTAGTTCTTGGTCCCTGGGCTCACTTGTTCAGCACATCAGTAAATATTGGTAATGTATTTCAGCCATCATATGCTCTTCTGACCTAACACATTAGGGGGCATCTGTTATAACCCTAATTTGCACCATATATGCTTACCTGGCATCAGGCCATCTCAAACCCCTTCTTTTCCAAAAGCACTATTGAACAACTCTTTAAAAAACCTCTTTTATAAGATCCCACGTGCCCTACTCCATTACTGCATGCGTGTACACACTAGCTGACCTAAAACAACCCACCTGGACCGACAAAAGCATGAAAAAAGGAAAGTTGTTGATGGAACACACAACTTTGGGTGAGTTAACTAAAACTCCCAGCCATGCATGGCCAAGGGTTCGTCCAAATATCTAGGTTTTTCTAACCTATAAAAGAAGGGCTAGGGGTCCCAGTTGGAAAAGGAGAAATAGAGGAAAGAAAATCTACCCAATTGCATATTCCCTTTGTCCCAACCCTTTAGCCATCCTTGTGCAAGAAGATATACAAAGAAAAGAAGTTGGAGGACATGTGAAGAGGAGCCCAGGATCAGGATTCGTGGAGCAGTGTTCGGTCTCGACATTGTAGGTTGATTCATTAAAGTTAATAATAAAGAGATGCTTTTCCCGTCCCACTATATGAGTTCTTCATAGTTCAGTAAATATATTTTTGAATCTCTAACCCATTAGTCTATATGTAAAATGCATGTGTAGTTTGTTTCTTGTTTTGTGCGCAGGTCAATCTTGAGAGGATAGATGCCAACAAGCGATCAAGCATGAAAGGGGTTTGACATCAAACATATGTAACAAGGTATGCTGGTCTAACCATGTATTTGCTGAAAAGGAATGGGGTTTAAGTCTGGGGACAAAGGTAGAAAGTAGATTTATTTTGTTCATATCTGCATGCATAAGATATCCCTATTTTCTAGTCTGTAAGGGGATTTCCCTCACAACAAGGGAATCAACATGGTAATAGTCTATCCAAGTCAAATTTCAATGCATACAGATACAGTTTGAAAACATTTCAATGTTGGCCTCATTCACGTGTCACTGTTGTCCGCCTCTAGTATATTTATGGTGTTGATTAAGAAATCAATGAAATAGAGGGACTTTTCATCACAACAATGATGCCGAAACATTATATATACATTAATGTAGAAATTGAAATCAAAATGAAGAAAGACCGACGAAAGCCTAAAACTTACATGAACCAAATTGGGTACTCTGAAAGAAAATTAGGGTTTATGGTTTACATGATGAAGTGATGATGGAATAAAGTGGGTGTGTCACAAAACTTTGAGTCCAGAAACCATCCATATCATTAAGGCATGCAAATAGTCTATCCAGGTCAAATTTCAATGGATACAGATATAGTTTGAAAACATTTTGACATTGGACCCATTCACATGTCATTGTTGCCCACCTCTAGTATCTTGATGGTGTTGATTAATAAATAAATGAAATAGAGGTATATTTCATCAAAACTATTATGAAGATGCATTTTATATACATTAATGTAGAACCTAAAAGCAAAATGAAGAAAGACCGACGAAAGCCTAAAACTTGCATCAACCAAATTGGGTACTCTAAAAGAAAATTAGGTTTTATGGTTTACATGATGAAGTGATGATGGAATAAAGTGGGCGTGTCACTCAAATTTGAGTCTGGAAACCCTCCCATATAGTTAAGGAATGCCAATATTCTATCCATGATAAATTTCAGTGCATACATAAACTGTTTGAAAAACTTTCAACGTTGGCCCCATTCGCAGGTCCCTGTTGTCCATGTCTAGTCCTTGTGCAATTTTTGCTCCTCGTTCGTCATTACTCATTCCTCATTCCTTTACCATGGTTTATTCCCCAAGATCCATTATTTTTGTACAAAATTACATACTAATGGCATAAAATTATTGACAAACGTTTTTCATCAATAGTATAGCAAATTCGTCACACAATTATTTACATTCGGCTCTCTTGCAACGATATCAAATGATGCTTGGATTCATTTCATATTTGGTTTATCAACTTGAAATCTCAATTTTATACTTTGCAAGCTAGTTGGACCTTTAGTCAAATACAAATATGAAACTTGGAATCATTAGCATATCTACTAGAACATATGAAAAATAGTTGGGTTTATGGTTTACATGATGAATTGATGATGGAAGAAAGCGGGTGTGTCAGTCAAATTTGAGTCTAGAAACCATCCCATGTCATTAAGGCATGTGAATAGTCTATCCAGGACAAATTTCAATGCATACAGATACAGTTTGAAAACATTTCGACATTGGCCCCATTCACATGTCACTGTTGCCCGCCTCTAGTATCTTGATGGTGTTGATTAAGAAATCAATGAAATAGAGGGATTTTTCATCACAACTATGACACAGATACATTGTATATACAATAATGTAGAACCTGAACACAAAATGAAGAAAGACCTACGAAAGCCTAAAACTTGCGTCAACCAAATTGGGTACTCTAAAAGAAAATTAGGGTTTATGGTTTACATGATGAAGTGATGATGGAATAAAGTGGGCGTGTCACTGAAATTTGAGTCCAGAAACCCTCCCATATTGTTAAGGCATGCCAATAGTCTATCGATGACACATTTCAGTGCATATAAAAACTATTTGAAAAAATTTCAACGTTGGCCCCATTTGTAGGTCCCTGCTGTCGGTGTCTAGTCCTCGTGCAATTTTCGTTCCTTGCTCATCGTTCCTCATTCCTTGTTCCTTGACCATGGTGTAGTTCCTAAGATCCATTATTTTTGTACAAAATTACATACTAATGGCATAAAATTATTGACGAACTATTTTCGTCGATAGTATAGCAAATTCATCGCAAGATTATTTACATTCGTCTCTCTTGAGACGATATCAAATTATGTTTGGATTCATTTCATATTTGGTTTATCAAATTGAAATCTCAGATTGATACTTTGCAAGCTAGCTGGACCTTCAGTCAAATACAAATATGAAACTTGGAATCATTAACATATCTACTAGAACATATGCAAAATAGTTGGGTTTATGGTTTACATGATGAATTGATGATGGAAGAAAGTGGGTGTGTCAGTCAAATTTGAGTCCAGAACCCCTCCCATATTGTTAAGGCATGCGAATATTCTATTCAGGTCAAATTCCAATGCATACAGATACAGTTTGAAATTTTTTTGACATTGGCCCCATTCACATGTCATTGTTGCCCGCCTCTAGTATCTTGATGGTATTGATTAAGCAATCAATGAAATAGAGGGATTTTTCATCACAACTATGATGCAGATACATTTTATATGCATTAATGTAGAACCTAAAAGCAAAATGACGAAAGACCGATGCAATCCTAAAACTTGCGTCAACCAAATTGGGTACTCTGAAAGAAAAATAGGGCTTCTGGTTTACATGATGAAATGATGATGGAATAAAGTGGGTGTGTCACTCAAATTTGATTCCAGAAACCCTCCCATATAATTAAGTCATTTCAATAGTCTATCCATGAAAAATTTCAGTGCATACAAAATATGTTTGAAAAACATTCAACGTTGGCCTCATTCGCAGGTCCTTGATGTCGGTGTCTAGTCCTCATGCAATTTTCGTTACTCGCTCATCGTTCCTCATTCGCCAGTCCTTGACCATGGTGTAGTCCCAAAGATCCATTATTTTTGTACAAAATTACATACCAATGGCATAAAATTATCGACAAACGTTTTTCATCAATAGTATAGAAAATTTGTCGCAAGATTATTTAAATTTGTCTCTCTTGCGACGATATCAAATGATGCTTGGATTCATTTCATATTTGGTTTATCAAGTTGAAATCTCAATTTGATACTTTGCAACCTAGCTGGAACTTCATTCAAATACAAATATGAAACTTGGAATCATTAACATATCTACTAGAATATATGAAAATTAGTTGGTTTTATGGTTTAGATGATGAATTGATGATGGAAGAAAGTGGGTGTATCAGTCAAATTTGAGTCCAGAAACCCTCCCATATCGTTAAGGCATGAAAATAGTCTATCCAAGTCAAATTGCAATGCATACAAATACAATTTGAAAACATTTCGACGTTGGCCCCATTCACATGTCAATGTTTCCTGCCTCTAGTATCTTGATGTTATTGATTAAGCAATCAACTAAATAGAGATATTTTCCATCAAAACTGTGATGTAGATACATTTTATATACATTAATGTAGAACCTGGAAGCAAAATGAAGAAAGACCGACGAAAGCCTAAAACTTGTGTCAACCAAATTGGGTACTCTAAAAGAAAATTAGGGTTTATGGCTTACATGATGAAGTGATTATGGAATAAAGTAGGTGTGTCACTCAAATTTGAGTCCAGAAAACCTCCCATATCGTTAATGCATGCCAATATTCTATCCATGACAAATTTCAGTACATACAAAAACTATTTGAAAAAATTTCAACGTTGGCCCCATTTGCAGGTCCCTGCTTTCGGTGTTTAGTCCTCGTGCAATTTTCGTTCCTCGCTCATTATTACTCGTTCCTTTTTCCTTGACCATGGTGTAGTCCCCAAGATCCATTATTTTTGTACAAAATTACATACTAATGGCATAAAATTATCGATGAACGTTTTTTTATAGCAAATGCATCGCAAGATTATTTACATTTGTCTCTCTTGCGATGATGTCAAATGATGCTTGGATTCATTTCATATTTGGTTTATCAACTTGAAATATCAATTCGATACTTTTCAAGCTAGTTGGACCTTCAGTCAAATACAAATATGAAACTTTGAATCATTAACATATCTACTAGAGAATATGAAAAATAGTTGGGTTTATGGTTTACATGATGAATTGATGATGATGAGGTGCTCTTCCCAAGTTTGTTTGAAGATCAGTATGTCATCCAATTACACTACTACAAATGAGTTGGTGAATGGCCACAATATTTCATCCATCAGCCTCATGAAGGTTGTGGGAGTATTCATCAACCCAAAAGGCATGACCAACCATTCGAAAAGGCCATCCTTGGCTTTGAAGGAAGTCTTCCACACATTAGATGGTTCGATTGGTACCTGGTGATACCCTAACTTCAAGTCGATCTTGCTAAGAATTTTCTCCCCTTTGAGTTGGTCCAGAAGGTCATCAATCCGTGGGATCGAGTATATATTATGGACAGTGATCTTGTTCAACACTCCATAGTGAATACAAAGTCTCCAAGTCCCATCCTTCTTCTACACCAACACGATCAGGCTCCCACAAGGCGATGAAATTGTCACGATCTGAACTTTGTACAATAGATCCTGAATCTACCTCTTGATTTCATCGTTCTCCAGAATAGAGCATTGATAGATCATTCCATTGAGAAACTATGGACCTGGGGTCAAATTGATGGGGTGCTTGACCTGACAATGCAGAGGCACCCCTGCAACTGAGGTGAAGATGTCCCGGTACTCCTCGACAACCTTTTCCATTTGTTTTGTCATGTGGAGGAGCCCTGTTTGGAGATTGTGCCCATAGTATTCATCTTTCCCTAAGGGCAGATCACCTAGAAAAAAAAATTCTCGGTCTTGGAAATGATCTTACTGCATTATTTTACAGTAACCAAAGAGATAGAGGCAGGCGGTGGTACCTCTAGTATCATGTACAACTTATTTCCCAAGGTAAAAATAACAATGTGAGGCTGGGACTCATACACAACATGTCGCTTCCACAAGTATGGTTGGACAAATAATACATCACAAACATCAAGAGGAGCAATGTCACATAATACCTCATCAATGAAGGGATTGATGTTGTAGGGAAGGAGACACTGTTGGCCGACGCGGAGATCTCATCCTTGGTGAAGCCACTGGATGGTGTACGACTGTGGGTGTGTTGTGTTCAGAAAGACCGACCGCTTCACAAGCTCTACTGAAATGAGGTTCTTTTGGCTCCCACTATCGACAATGAATTGTAGAGGAGAACCCTTTACCCACATCTAGGAGTGGAAGAGATACTCCTCCTGCTTTGAATCTTCCAGTTCTTCCTTTTGGATCTTCGTGGTGGAAATGGTGGCATTGGGCTTTGCATTGATAATATTCTTCCCTCTATCATTCCCCTTCTTGGGTTTTAATTCAGTGTCGTAGCATGCATATGATTCAGAATTCCTCATCTCGGCCACCAGCTATTGTTTGGCCCGACACTCACTTGTGTTGTGAGTGGAGCTCTTATGGAACTCACACCACATTCTCGTGTCCTTCTTCGGCACTGTGGTGTTGTTCTTTGCTTGTGGATTTGGCAAGTTCTCTTGAGCTTCCATGCCTTGGATTTGTCCTTTTTTCTATAGTTTGGGGGCAGCTTTAACTTGCTTTTGATTCATAGATCCAAATTCTTGCTTCTTCTGTTTGAATTTCTACTCAATCTTGGCAGCATACTGACATGTCGTCCCAAGCGAGAAAATATCGAGGAACTCCATTTCCTTCTGAATGTATCTGCGTAGACAACTGTGGTACTTCAACACCAAATGCTTCTCTAAATATTTAATACCCAACTTTGTGGGCAGGGTATGGAACAATTTTTTCAGCTCATTCACATCTCAATCCCATTGTTGTAGCAACGTAGTCCATTGTATGTACTTTTCCTCGTAGCTCCCCACAGGATAATATTTTTCCTTGATGGAATATTAGAAATAATTTCAAGTGGGTATGGTCAAGAACATAGAGGGTTCCTCCTCGTCCTTTATCTCACAGTAGGTTTCCCACCAGTCTTTGACATGGGGTCGGCTTCGAGCAGTGAAAAAATAATACTCTCCCAGTCGGAAAAGTCATGAACCAAGAAATATCCTTATAATAAATTCAACCATATATCTATGATTTTTGCATCTATTTGGCCATCAAATATGAGAATGTCAAAGTTTACTTGTACCTTAAAGGGGGTTGCACCTCCAGAGTAGCTGCTAGATTCAGATGCGTCGCCAGTTGGCAATCGTTGAAGGATCTGGGCGAAATTATCCATCATCACATTCCTTTGTTTTTCAAGGGCCTCCTCGAGCAATATTTTGATAGGATCTCCTACTCCCTCATATTTATTTTCATCCCTCGTGGTCATTCGTTGGGGTTTGTAAGGCTGATGTTGCAAAGGTTCAACTAGATCGAGCCCTAACTCCTTATACCTCGACCTCGTTGGGGACATGCAAAGAAGGATCAAGAAAGAGTAGACCGCTCTGATACCACTGATCCAAATTTATGCAGGAACGAAATAGAATACACAAATAACCATGAATACAAAGTTGCAGGGGAAATAACACTTCATTTCATTAATATCAAAGAATTGAAATTTGTTTACAGACAGATTAGAAATAAACTCGCTAAGGCACTGGTAGCTTATCTCTGAGAAGAGATGTGGTGGCTATAGGCCTTTGGACTCTGTGTTACAATGAGGCTAAAAGTCCTATATGTTATTAAGAAAGAATGGAAACCCTAAACATCCAAAAACCTAACCCTAGGAAATGAAATGCCATAACATGGGCCTCGTCGGGGTAAATTGGTACATAAATTTCTTGCGGTCATAACTTTTGCATACTATCTCCGTTTGAAGCATATGATAGATATTTAGAAAGATCTATCTGAGGACTACAAATGTGGATTAAAAATATCATGGTCTATAACAAAATACTATTCATCTATCGGTTGATGCCCAAAAAATGTCTTTTAGGTCCTCAAAATGGCTCCGGAAATTCAGGACTCGAAAAACTGCCAAAAATAGTAAATTGTGCTACAATTCAGGAAACTGAAAAACTGAAAGAAACAATGGTGGGTGTCCAAGTGGAATAGACAGGTGGCCACCAATATCCTCATGTATTAGTACATGACCTCACACACTTTGACACATGGACCATGAATCATCTAGGACTGACTCTAACTTAAAAAATGACGATGCTAACAGGAACCATAACAAGAGATAGATCTAGAAGAGACTACTCCAATTATGTATTGTCATGCATTGGTCAGTATCAATACTTCACAAACCCTCAAGATACATGGGTACATAAAAAATAAAAAGGTAAAAGTATTGATTAATTCTGGTAGTACCCATAATTTCATTAATTACAAATTAACAAAAGATCTCAATTGCTTTTTATATCCTACACCAGAGTTTCAAGTAATGATTACAGATGGAGGTACCATAAATTATTCTAGGAAGTTCCATAGTATTAATATCAACATGGGGGAGAACTTTTTGGATAGTCCTATGATTTCCATCCAAATGGTTGGTTCTAATGTTTTGTTAGGGGTCCAATGGTTACAATCATTGGGAATAGTGGCCCTTAATTTGAATATCTCTTCATGATATTTTCCTCATACGACAAGGAATTTGATCTTACAGGTATCCAAGGGAAACCCTCTAAGGTGATAATCTTTAATATCATGAAAAAATTACTCAAAATGGGACACCATGGTGTAATTTCACAATTGTGCTCACTTGATATTCAAAAATATATATCCTCTACTCCATTAGATATCCAAATAGTTATCAACAATCATTCCAAGATATTTGGTGAAATTCCTAAGGGTATTCTAACTTCTTGATATCATGACAATGTTGTTCATTTGCAACCAAACAGTGTACCACCTAATATTAGGCCTTACAAGTATCCATATGAGCAAAATAGTGGTATTGAGCGTATGATCCAATAAATGTTAGAGGAACACATCATTCAAACTAGCCAAAGTTCTTTCTCTTCACCAGTGGTGATTGTTACAAAAAAAATGGTTCACGATGTATGTGTCTAGGTTATAGTCAACTCAACAAAATGACCATCAAAGATAAGTTTCCTATTCCTATCATTGAAGAATTATTAGATGAATTCATGGAGAAAAATTATTTACTAAGTTGGATATTTTTTTGGGATATCATCAAATCAAAATGAGGGAGGAAGGCATTACCAAAACAACTTTTAAAACACATGAAGTTCATTATCAGATTTTGGTTATGACATTTGGACTTACTATCCCAATGTCATAACTTCAACTTCCTTTAAATGATCATATATAAAAAACATAAATGATTATGAAGACAGAAAATCCATTTAACGAAGAGGAGAAAACATCACCAACAGCTAACACACAGGAATCCTATGAAATCTCCTTTTTATTACCGGTAAATCTCTTGAGAAATATTACAGTGCTTACAACTTGCTTGGGCATAAAGATCAACCCTCAGTACTTAGAAATTTGAAGTATATATAAAAATGATTACAATCGATCTTATCCTTAATGATCAGGACATGGAAAAATCTCAGGCTAACTAACTAGATAACATATTACAAAATTGTAGGAACTGATAACGATCTGTCGGATTCTTCATTCTGATTTTGTGGAAGGTAGTTGGGGAGTCATTCTCTTGACTTTGACTGCCCCACATGTTGATGTGTACATATATCTCATATTCTACTAAATCAATTCACATAGTTCTTCCCATCTCTCTTGATTGGGAATGGTGACTTTTAGTATCTTGCGATACACTTCATCCATTTCTGTGTATTTTGTGAAAGTTGGCATGATGATGAAGATATTCTTGATTTCATGTTAGATGTCGAGGTCCAGTTGCAGAGTATCTAAAAATGATTTACCTATGATGCTACCATGTATCCCTGAAAACTTGGAGTTCTCCTTTGCCACCATGGTGATTTTTTGCCTGTAATCAGAGAGTGTCATCATCTTTTCATTCAGAACCAATAAACTAGAAAGACCTTTCTTTTGCAAAACATCAATCTTGCTGAAAAATCTATGAACTCCGATATCCATGTTCTGGTCTTTCTCCTCCAATTGCAACATCAATCCTCTTTTGGTTAGAGCCCTCTTGACCTCGAGGATATTCTTTGTTCTATCCTCGATATTCATGTTTCCCAACTCTTCTTTGGTTTTCAAATTAAGAAACCTGATGATTTTATTTGATTTTGTGGGAATTTCTCCCAGCTCTCCCTTTATCCTATCGATAGCTTGCCTTCTCCTCGACACCAATTCATGTCATTCAAACATTATTTGCACCATGGGCCAGATTTCATTTATGGATTTTGAGATATCCATCCAAATGTTCTCTTTGGCTTCTGCCATTGTTTTTCCCACAACTGTTTTCTTCTGTAGTTGTTGTATCTCCTACTTTAGTTTTTTTGATGTGTGTCTCTCTGTATTGTAACTGGCTTGGAAATAATCTTTTATCATCTAGATGTTCTCTATCTCATGTTCCAATCTTTTGATTCCCATTCCTTGTAAAGTCATCTTCTCCATTGATGTTGTTAAAGCTTCAGATGTCCCTGAAACTGTCATTGGGGTAGATGATGAAAGTTATGCAGTGGTGGTGGCTGATGTTGTCACTGCGTTAACTCTTGTGACGGGAACTGCACTTAAAGGGATGACCTCCATACGATTTTTCTGTTCTTTTTCCTTTACTAGTTTTTCCAGCTCTGCCTCCATCTCTTTTAACTGTGCATTCTTCTCCATGATCAATTTTAGCATCTCCTCTTTTTGACCCTCCGTCTCTTCCATCTCTTTGGTTTGTGAATATTTAGTAGCTGGAAGTTTTAATTGCTTCCTCAAAGAGGCTATGTCAGTTTTCTTTTTCTTCAGTTGTTCTTTAGGTACTTTCACATTTGAGGGGTCATACCCAATTTTAAGTACCATCTCTTCGAAAGACTTGATCCTGTTATCTTTTTCAAAAGATGACACCTTTTCTAGCTTTAGTTGAGTCTGAACATTGTTCAGAGAAACCTATAATTTTGCAACAATTGTGGAAGCATTGGCCAATGTTGAGAAAACCATTTCTCTAGTCTATCTATGCAAATCCATCTGATCAGTTGGATGTACCTACTTGGCATCAAACTTCAGTGTTGACCTTTTGTAATCAATGATTTCCTTTGGATGAGGCATATGTGCCTGTAAGAAAGCCATGTGCATTCTCCCTCTTTTCGTATCAAAATAAGAGAGAAACCTATGATGTGCTATGGAGGTCTGCCTCCAGAACTGAGCATAGGTGTTTCTTGTCAGCATCTCATTTTTCTTCTTGATTAAATCATATTTCTCAAACATACTCAGTTTTGCAGACTCTTGTGATGGTTGGGTGGTCAAAGTGGTATCATTTTACTTCTTTGAGGAAGAAGTAGACATCATCTGTTGGCTACCTGAGAAATATGGTGAAATCTCTCCCTGGACTATTGTGGTAGACTAGGTCTCTTCCTCTCCAGACCTATCAGTTGTGTGACTGGTTTTGGGTCTTTTCTTGTACACCTGGAATTCCTTAGCTGAGACTTCAGTAATCAGAGGGGAGGTGTCCTTTCTAGGAATTTTATCCTTAGGTATCTGTGAAGTAATAGTCTATGAAATAATGGCTGGAGGAGATTGTTGTTCAGCATCTTCCGGAGTGTTCACCTCCCACCCTGTGTGATTCACATATTTCTCGATCTCAGTTTTGGGCACATGCGAATCTAGGGAACTTTTATTTCTCAATGTCATTTATGCAATGATCCCACATGGATCATAGTGCCAAGGGAAAATGATACCAAACTTCATTTCCTTTAGTATTTTGTTTGCCTCTTCCCCGATAGCTCGACTATTACAGATAAAGGATCCTATTTGCCCTTTAATTCTCAACTATTGTTGATTCTTCAAAGTTACAAAATGTATTTTGTCTGAATTGCTCATTTGCCTAATGTATTCCAAGGAAAATATCCTTACAGGTACATATCTTGGAAGTTTATAAGGAACCAACTCACATACATAAATTCTGATTTCCATGTGATTCTAATACATATATCAATGTCCAATCTTGGAGAGGTCCGAGAGGTGTATAATTCTTTGGATCTCCTCATTTATCCTCGGTTATTTTTTACCATTGAGCATTCTTACCACTGGGTGGTAAAACTGCTCAATGAATTTCTTAAAATTAAACTCTGGGGAGTTTTTCCTCAACAACGAAGTCCAAGAGGTGACAGGTTGTGGTCTGTCATCCTCATCTAGTTTCTGCATGGGAAACAAGAACTTATATTCTTGAAAGAACATGAACATGTAAGCCAATATTGAAGAATACTTGAACATGTCCTCTGTGGGAAATCTGAAAAGTTGCTCATGTATTTTCCCAGCTAGAAAATTGTTGTAGTCAAACTGAGTGGTGACTTTCTCTTCGACAACAAATATGGACAAGAAACCCATAATTGGCCCATCCACCCATTCATATGAGTAATATCCGAGCAGACAACACAAGGATGAAATGACTTGGTTAAATTTTTCTGAAAACATGGAAGAATGGTAGGGGGGATTTTTCTTATGGAGTTGGGCATTATGTGGGAGGAAAAACTTGAAAATATGTGTTCTCTGGGGAAAAGACATATTTTGGTACATTTCATTTAGAACTTCAAGGGTGAAAGGAGAGGGGGATTCGACTCTGGGGATTTGCATCATTTGGTCAATGGCCTTGGGTGTGATAGTGGAAAGGGTCTCTCCAGAAGATGAAACAATGGCTCTCTCATCGGGGAGATAATGTGCCTGGAACTTGAGGGAGAATTCGGGAAAATGGTGAATTTGGGAAAAGAGATACAGAGGGATATTGGACTTTCAGATTCCAATCTCATCACTTTGATCCAGGAAGGTGTCCCTAAACCATGAACATAAATTGGAAAAATCGAATTCGCATCTAGTCTCTGAGATCAGGTAGTCTTTTTCATCTAACGAAATCTGGTTGAGGTCGACAAGAGGTGAGAGGAATGGATTTTCCTTGACCTCTGATTTCTTAGACTTTGGTGCCATCAACTCAACTGGTACCTGCAACTGAAACAAAAATGTTAGCGGGCAATTGACTTTATCTCGGTTACTGGATAACAATGGAGGGTGAAAGAGCTTCTCGTATGCGGAGAAAATGTGAACAGTGCGATAATGGTGGAAATGGGATTAAATTTGGGCAAACGAGTATCTGTTGGGCATGGGGAATAGGTCAGCAAGGTAATAGCTATGTTAGCCTGTATTAATTGGCCAACGGATAACAAAGGACGGGTGACGGTTGTGCGAGGATGATCTGGAAAGTGGTGATTGGAGGGCAGGTTAAAAAGGGATATGGCATATGACAGGTAAGTGGGGAGAATATGTTGGTGAGGTGATGGGACAAGGCTTGTAAGGGGAGTTAGTGGAGTGTGACATCACGAGATGGCGGGGTAGTGGAGTGTGATGTCATGAGGCGACGGTGGTATAGGAAGGCTTGTATGGAGATATGTCAGAGGCAGGGGGGGTAGGTAGTAAGTGGTTTAGAGCAAGGGGGCCCTGACATAACAAATTTGTGCCATGTTAGGATGGGGCCTGCTAGGAAAAAATGCCATATTGGACCCCCCTGCTAAAGGTAGAACGGTCAGGGGGGTCCATAATTTCTTGTCGTCTATAGATTTGAGAGCTGCATGCTCAGCCATTGATCTTAGCACACCCTTTAATCATGTAGAATGCAACATATTACTTTGAAAAAACTTAGGATAACACGTATTTTGTGGGTTTTAGCGCCATTCCCTCTCATTTTGGTCACCAAGGGGTTAGAAAACATCATTCAAACATCAAAATCAACAATCTCGACCATCATTAGGCTTGTTTTATTGAAATAAAACCAATTAACCTATGTTATATCCTACCAACCAAACACATTTAGCCGAGATTAAACTGTTGGGCTAAGAATTTACTCTACCCTGGGGCTATTTGATCAAGTTTAGGCATTTTGATCAAATTTATTCACTAGCTAACCTATCTACTTGGCTAAGATTAAACAGTTTAGCCAAGCCTTATTCACTAAGCCTATCAACATAAATTCAAAAAGAATTAACCATGATTAAACTGTATGGATAAGTCATCATTATGGCATGGGGCTATGCCATTTTTCTTTTATGCCCTCTTTTGTCTTTTTCTTTTCTTTTTAATCTTTTTCTTTTCTTTTCTTTTTAATCTTTTTCTTTTTTTTTCTTTTTAATCTTTTTCTTTTCTTTTCATTTTTTTTCTTTTCTCTTGAAAATAATTTACAGAACGAAATATTATTTACAACTAAATTACACCAAGAATGAAAATTTTCTAGTCACCAGTTGATCCTATGAATCATAGGGTTATAACAGTGGCTCCACCTAGGGATGGTTCTCTCCTTGCGAGATGCCAAGAACCTATTTCCCGATGTCTGTAAAGTTTTACTCCATTGCTTATCTATGTTATCTGATTTTTGTTTATTTTGAGAACTTGGTGGCACTGGTCAGTGGCTCGCGCCCTTCTCTACGGGCTTCAACCATCTGATCAATAACACCTGCACACAAACTGAATGTAAAAGAATGGTATGTATAGTGGAAATGGATTTATGAGATTCTCTATTAGGGTGGAAAGTGATGCTTCAACATCCTGTCGTTCAAAGTTCCACTTGGCAGCTCTGCTCCATCTCTGTTTTTGAGCAAAACTATGTTATTTCCTCTGACTGATTGAATGATGTAAGTGATTTTCCATAAGCTATCAAACTTTCCATGTTTACCCTTATCCTCATTCCTAGAATCCCATTTCAGCAATAAATCACCCAACTCAAAATCGTCTTCTTTAGTTCTTCCATCAATTTTTTTTTTGATGTTTTCCTAGATAACCCGAGTCTTGTTGTATGCTTCTTCCTTGGATTGCCTTAAGTGAATCATTTGATTTATTCTCCTTTGGACATCATTTGGCTCTGCTTGCACTTCTTGCAATAGTTTCATAATAGGGACTCCCAAGGAAATGGGAAAAACTGCTTCAGTACCATACACCAATTGGTACAAAGACATGCCAATTGATCTTTTGGTTCTTATTCTATCATCCCAGAGCACAAAAACCAACTTATTATGCCATGATTTCTTATTTTCTTGTAATTTTTTCCTGAGAATGTTCACCAAAATTTTATTCGAGGACTCATCTAGCCCATTTCCATGAGGGTAATAAGCTACGGAGTGTCCTAAAGTAATGTGGTAATGTCTACAAAACTCTATAAGATTTTTGGATTTGAAGGTCGCTGCGCTGTCAGTTATAATTTTCCTAGGACATCCAAAACGAGACAAGATGTTATTTTCCAAAAAATTAATGATAATAAAGTCAGGATCTTACCTACATAGTACAGGTTCAATCCACTTTGTGAAATAGTTCATGGCAGTTAGAATCCACCTGTGTTGGCCCGAACAAGGAGGGTGTATCTCTCCAATAAAATCTAGGCCCCACCGTTGGAAAGGAGATTCAACTGAAATGGGTTTCAGGGGAAAAGGTAGGAGCTTCTTTTTACCTTAGAAAACTTGGAATTTATGGCATGAGATGAATTTTTGATGTATGTCAGCGAACAATGTGGGCTAGTAGAAACCAACCCTCAGAATCTTGTTAGTTGTGGTCGTCCAACTCAGATGTCTTCCATAGTCTCCTTCATGGACATCCTGAAAAACCTTGTCAGCTTCATCTTTTAACAAGAAATTAAGAAAGATACCACCAACATCTTTCCAATAAAGATTACCTTCTAGAATAAAAAAATTCAATGCTTTCAGTTTAATGAATCCGGCTTTGGTCTTAGTCAAATTAGGAGGAGGTTGTAAGTTATGAAGTACAAAAATGAGGTCTGCATACCAAGGAGAGTTTAAGAATACCTCCTTTACATTTGGAGTCGCCTACTCTTCTGTCTCGTCAAATGAAGCCAAATAATTAATGTCTAGAGCATGAAAATTAGATTCAGCCATTAGCTTGGCTAAACCCTGAACTTTGATCAGTTTAGTGGGTTTGATTTCAATGTCATATTCTAGAATAACCACAATTCATTTTCCTCTCCTACCATCTGGATTATCCTGAGTCAGGATATCCTTTACCACTGCATTTGGAACATATGCAATTGTGTGAGAATGAATAATATAGACTTTGAAATATTGTGTGGCCTTTACTAGGGAAAAATCTTGTTTCTCCATTATGTTGTAGTTCAACGCAACATCTCTCAAAGATTTGCTGAAAAATACTATGGGTTGTCCGTACCCTTCACTATGTTTTAGCAATAGTGTTGTTGCGATGGTGTGTTTAGATTGAAAAGAGAAAAGGTAAAAGTATTTGGTGTAATCCGGGCTGTTCAAAACTGGGGCTTGCGTGAGTGAATGTTTAACTTGTTCAAATTATTGTTTGGACTCGGTGTTCCATCTGATTTTGGTGTCTTTTTTCAACATATTAATGATATTCCTAAGAAGTTCGACCAAGTTGGGTATGAATCTTCTTAGGAAATTTATTTTTCCAATCAATGATTGTAATTCTTTGATGTTCCCAGAGTGTTCCACTTTATGGATTCTATTCTACTGGGATCTATTTTAATTCCATCTTTAGAGATTATGTGTCCCAACAACTTGCCTTCCTCTAAACCGAAAAGGGTTTTCTTTGGGTTTAATGAAATCCCAAACTTTCTGCACTTCTCAAACACATGTCTGAGGTGTTGCAAGTGTTCCTTGTCATATTTGGAGTATACAGTCACATCATCAAGATATATGACTATAAATCTGGCAAGTTTTTCCACAAAAGAAATATCCATTTCTCTTTGGAAATTGGCACTAGCGTTCATCAAGCCAAAGGGAATCTTCACATACATGAAGGTTCCCCAGGGTGTGGTAAAGGTTGTGTTCTCTTGATCGTTTGGGTGAACAAGAACTTGGTTATAACCTGAGAAACCGTCTAGTAAGGAGATCCTACTGGCCCCAACTACCTTTTATAAGACATGGTCCATTTTAGGCAAAGGGTAATTATCTTTGAGGGAGACTTTGTTCAGATTTCTGAAATCTATGCAAAGTATTATTTCACCAATTTTCTTCCTGGTAGGAACTAGGTTAGAAACCTATTTGGAAAATCTCAAGGGGCCTATAATTTTTTCATCATACATTTTTTTGACTTCTTTTTCTATGAGGGGAAGAAACTTGGGATTGATTCTCCTAAGCTTACACTTGGAAGGTTTGTGTTCTTCTTTTATTGGGATTCAATGTTTGTTGGAAAATATTGAACAAGCAATGAATGTGTGTTGATGGTTGTTGTCATTGATGGAAACAATGGAGATGGCAGGATAAGAAGGATAAAACCCCATGGGGATTCAGATGTAAAAGCTCAGGAGGAACAACATTGAAGAAAATGCACGCAGCAAGAGTTTACAGAGAAGAAGGAAGACAGAGATCCAGTGACTGTTGGATCCCATTCAATTTTCCTGAAAGGTCGACAACCGTCAGATCTGCAGAAGTTGCGAGGGAGATAAGTCATCGTAGATTCGGGGATCGGGACTTTGAAATGTCCAATTCACTTGACATCGAAAACCCCGAAATCACGATATGCGATTTCGCGATGTAATCATAGTCATTGAATAAGAATGAGATCTGGATTGTTGATTTCCTTCATCGGAGAATCGGGCATCGAGAATTCTATAGGCATGTGCATGATGACATCGAAAATGCCGAAACCCCGATGAGAGATTTGACAGAGGTCATGTGTTGACAGTCATATGGGCCGAGGCCTATAGCCAGTAGGGCTAGCGCCTGGAAAGGGGTGCATCGGCATCTGAGATCGGAACTTTGAAGTGACAAAGTCACTTGACCTCATGAGTGTTGATTTCGCGATATGCGAAATCACGATACAATCCGAGCCGTCAAATCAGGCTATGATCTAGACCATTGATTTTAGACCATGTCAGAGTTTCGCGAATCGGGATATGGTAAGTATTGCAACATGAATTGCGAAATCGAGATATGCGATATCATGACACAATCATAGCCGTTGAGTCGAGATTGCACCTGGATCGTTAATTTGACCAATATATGGATTTTTGTGTATCGGGCTTTATAAGTGAAAAGAATAGTGAACATGAAGAATGTCGAAACCCCGATAGAGAGACATAAGGTTGTGGTCATGGAGTGAAGGTCACGTTGACCGGGAGCTAAGCTCAGGAGGGCTAGCATATGAAAGGAGCCATCGGGAATCAGAGAATCGCAAGTCCAGAGGACTTGTGAATTTTGACATCGCAAATGTCGAAATCGCGATGAGTGAAATCCCGATTAGATCTGAACCATTGGATCAAGTATTGATCGGAGGGTTGTTGTTCTTCCTCATACATTAACGCTTTAGTTATGAACCCATTAAGAGAAACGAACTGACAATGACAATTGTGTTAGGGTTTTAGTTGCCAAGACAAATGTCCTTTGATTTCCCATTGGAAAGGGAAGTGGAACCGTCAAGGCAGAGTGTATAAAAGAAGTTGAGAGAAACTGTGTTGGTGTGGCTGTTTTGGATGGAAAAAGAACGAGACAGTAATAAAGGAGAAAGGAGAAAATGTCAAGCATGAAATTTCATTAGATGTACATAAAGAAATGAGAAGTAAAGGAGAAACAAAGCAGAATGACAGGGAGAGCAGAAGAATAGGATAATGACAGAATAATGTGATGCAGAGCAGACCTTTTGAGGAAGAAAAGAATTGCAGAACAAATTGCTGAAGATCAGATTTACAAAACAGAGAAAGAATGGTAAGAAGTGATTTATCTGCATAAATTGTATGTGTATTAATTATTTTATATTCAAGGGTGGTTGGGTGGTGCTCGGGAGGATTGTTGTCCTCAGAGGTTCAAGTGGGTGCTTGAACACAGGGAGTTGTAGTTTCCATCTGGTTGCAGCCAGAGAAACCAGGGTGGTAGGGTGGTGCTAGGGAGAACAAGTGTTCTCTGTTATACAGGTTGGAGCCTGTGTAACTGGAAGTTGGTGCTTCCATCCAGTTGGTGCTGGAGCATTCAGGAAGTTGGTGCTTCCATCCAGTTAGTGTTGGAATACTCAGGGAGTTGGTGCTTCCTTATAGTGGGTGCTAGAGAAACTAGAGAGTTGGAGCTCTCAAACAAGTTGCAGCTTGTAAAATAGAGGTAGAAGCCTCACATTGAGTTGGTGCTCAATTGTAAATGATGTACAGAACTGTAAAAGACTGCCTATCATTTCGAAGAAGAAGAGGTTTTCTCCCTTTATGGGTTTCCTCGTGAAAATATGTCTCTGTGTGTATTTTATGTGTGACTGATGCTCTTTAATTTTACTGTCCATATGATGCATATTGTTGATGACCACCTGAAGAAAGATTAATAATGTCTTAACATAATTAATATTGTTTAAGCGCACTACAACTGATTCCCCCCCCCCCCC
>JZKD02S2136989.1:980490-1018355 GCA_000966675.3 Picea glauca | reverse complement strand
TTCATAAGATTTTAAGTCGTCATAAACCCAAGCAAACACATCTACATATTCCTTAAATAGTTCAATGTATTTTCATTTTCGCTCGGGGGGTAGAGACTTGGAATTTTTTATCATCTTGGGTTTTTCTTCTATTCCTATGTTGCATTCTTTGACCTCTTTACCACTAGCTTCATTTTTTTATTTTTTCGCTATGTCATTAAAATAGAACAAGTCTTCTAGTGGAACTAGACCTCTAGGTAACACATTATTTTTCAACTGTAAAATACCAGAATCTACCTTGTTTTCTTTCATTTCATCCGAGTCTACTCTATTTACACTGCCATTTTCAAAAATAGATTTATTTACATCATCATCATCATTCTCTAAATCTATATTTGTACATTCGAAATCATTCTTACAATGTAGATGAATCATTCTTTGGTTTGTGAATCTTTAGTAGCTGATAGTTTTAATTGCTTCCTCAAAGATTTTATGTCAGCGTTCTTTTTCTTCAGTAGTTATTCAACTAATTTCACGTTTGAGGGGTCATACCCAATTTTAGGTACCATCTCTTCCAAAGACTCGATCCTGTTATCTTTTGCAAAATATGACACCTTTCCCAGCTTTAGTTGAGTCTGAACATTGTTCAGAGAAACCTATAATTTTGCAGTAGTTGTGGAAGCATTGGCCAATGTTGAGAAAACCATTTCTCCAATCTTTCTATGTAAATCCATCGAATCAGCTGGATGTACCTATTTGGCATCAAAATCTAGTGTTGACCTTTTGTAATCAGTGATTTCCTTTGGATGAGGCACCTATGCCTGTAAGAACTCCATGTGCATTCTCCCTCTTTCTATATCAAAAGAAGAGAGCAACCTATGTTGTGCTGTGGAGGTCTGCTTCCATAACTAAGCATAGGTGATGCTTGCCAGCATCTAGTTTTCTTCTTGATTAAATCATATTTCTCAAATATACTTAGTTTTGCAGACTCGTGTGATGGCTGGGTGGTCAAAGTGGTATCTGTTTTCTTCTTTAAGGAAGAAGTAGACATCATCTGTTGGCTGCCTGAGAATGATGGTGAAATCTCTTCCTGGACTACTGTGGTAGATTGGGTCTCTTCCTCTCCAGACTTGTCAGTTGTGTGACTATTTTTGGGCCTTTTCTTGTACACCTGGAATTCCTCAGCTGAGACTTCAATAATCAGAGGGGAGGCGTCCTTTCTAGTCCTTTTCTCCTTTGGTATCTGTGTAGTAATGGTCTATGAAATAATGGCTATAGGAGTACGTTGTCTAGCATCTTTCAGTGTGTTCACCTCCTCCTCTGTTTGATTCACATATTTCTCGATCTCAGGTTTGGGCACATATTTCTTGATCTCAGGTTTGATTCACATACTTCTCAATCTCATTTCTGCAATGATCCCACATGGATCATAGTGCCAATGGAAAATGATACCAAACTTCATTTCCTTTAGTAGCTTTTTTGCCTCTTCCCCAATAGCTCGACTGTTACAGATAAAGGATCCTCTCTGTCATTTAATTATCAACTGTTGTTTCTTTTTCAAAGTTACAAAATGTATGTCATTTGAATTGATCATTTGCCTGATGTATTTCAAGGAAAATATCCTTACAGGTACATATCTTGGAAGTTTATAAGGAGCCAGCTCACATCCATAAATTCTGATTTCTATGTGATTCTGATACAGATACTAGTCTCCATTCTTGGCGAGGTCCAAGAGGTGTATAATTATTTGGATCTCCATATTTATCCTTGGTTCTTGTCTATCACTGAGCATGCTTAAAACTGGGTGGTAAAAATGCTCAATGAATTGCTTAAAAATAAACTCTGGGGAGTTTTTCCTTAGTACCAAAGTCCAAGAGGTGACGGGTTGTGGTTTGCAGTCCTGTTCTAGTTTCTACATGTAAACGAAGAACTTATCTGCTTGAAAGAACATGAACATGTAAGCCAGCATTGAATAATATCGGAACATGCCCTCCGTGGGAAATATGAAAAGTTGTTGATGTATGTTCTTGGCTAGAAAACTGTTGTAGTTGAACTGAGTGGTGGCTTTCTCTTTGACACAAAATATGGACAAGAAACCTAGAATTAGTTCCTCAATCCATTCGTCTGAGTAATATCTGAGCAAACAACACTAGGACAAAATGACTTGGTTTCCTTTTTATGAAAACATGGAAAAATGGTAGGGGGGATTTTTCTTGGGGAATTGGGCATATCGTGGGAGGAAAAAATCGAAAATTTGTGCTCTTTAGAGAAAATCCAGATTCTGGTACATTTCAGTTAGAACTTCAAGGGTGAAAGGAGAGGAGGATTCGGATCTAGGGATTTGCATCACCTGGTCAATGTCTTTGGTTATGATAGTGAAATGTTTCTCTCTAGAAGATGAAACAATGGCTCTCTGATCGAGGAGATAATGTGCCTAACACTTGAGGGTGAAACACTTGAGGGTGAATTCAGAAAAATGGTGAATTTGGCGAAAGAGATACAGAGGGAGATTGGAATCCCAGAGTCCAATCTCATCACTTTAATCCAGGAAGGTGTCCCTGAACCATGAATGCAATTCAGAAAAATTGAATTCGCATTTGGTCTCTGAGATCAGGTAGTCTTTGTCAGCTAATGAAATCCGGTTGAGGTCGACTGGAGGTTGGCAGAATGGATTTTCCTCAACCTCTGATTTCTTATACTTTGGTGCCATCAACTCAACTGGTACCTGCAACTAAAACAAAAACGTTAGCAGGCGATTGACTTTATCTCGGTTACTGGATGACAATGGCAGGTGAAAGAGCTTCTAGTATGTGGAGAAAATGTGAACAGTGCGATAATGATGGAAACAAGATTAAATTTGGACAAACGGGTATCCGTTGGGTGTGGGGAATAGGTCAGCAAGATAACGGCTATGTTAGCATGTATTAATTGGCTAACGGATAACAAAGGACGGGTGATGGGTGTGCCAAGATGATGTGGAAAGTGGTGCTTGGAGGGTAGGTGAAAAAGGGATCTGATGTATGATGGGTAAGTGGGGAGAATATGTCAGGGAAGTGATGGGACAAGGCTTGTAAGGGGAGGTAGTGGAGTGTGACATCATGAGATGGCAAGGTAGTGGAGTGTGATGTCATGAGGCAGCGGTGGTATAGGAAGGCTGGTATGGTAGTATGTTGGAGGAGGGGTAGGAAGTAAATGGTTTAGAGTGAGGGGCGTCTCACGTAACGAATTTGCGCCACGTTAGGATGGGGCCTGCCAAGAAAAACTTCCATATCATACACCTCCCCATCGTTAAAGGTAGAACGGTCAGGGGGTTCAGTAATTTCTTGTTGATCGTAGATTTGAGCATTGCATGCTCATCCATTGATCTCAATGCACCCTTTAATCATGGAGCGTGCATCATATTACTTTGTAAAAACTTAGGATATCGCGTATTTTGTGGGTTTTAGCACCATTCCCTCTCATTTTGGTCACCAAGGGGTTAGAAAACATCATTCAAACATCAAAACCAAGAATCTCGACCATCATTAGGATTTTTTTATTGAAATAAAACCAATTACCCTATGTTCTATCCTACCAACCTAACACATTTAGCTTATATTAAACTGTTGGGCTAAGAATTTACTCTACCCTGGGGCTACATGATCAAGTTTAGGTAGTTTGATCAAATTTATTCACTAGCTAACCTATATACTTAGCTAAGATTAAACAGTTTAGCCAAGCCTTGTTCAGTAAGACTATCAACATAAATTCAAAAAGACTTAACCATTATTAAACTGTATGGATAAGTCATCATTATTGCATGGGGCTATATCATTTTTCTTTTATGCCCTCTTTTGTCTTTTTCTTTTCTTTTCTTTTTAATCTTTTTCTTTTCTTTTCTTTTCTTTTCGTTTCTTTTTAATCTTTTTATTTTATTTTCTTTCTAATATTTTTCTTTTCTTTTCTCTTGAAAATAATTTGTAGAATGAAATATTATTTACAACCAAATTACACGAAGACTGAAAATTTTATAGTCACTAGTTGATCCTATGAATCATAGGGTTGTAACAGGCTTTCCCTAAGTTTATTAGTTATTATCCAGTCTCCTAAAGTTTAGGGTAGAATATTCTCTTTAGTTTTCACTTCAGTTTGATCAGTTGAGTGGAGTTTAGATGCTATAATGGGATTATCACCATGCAACATTGGAATCATCACCAACTAATGCGCATTGTCCTTAGGATCATCACCATACTATCACATTACTCATGATTCCATGATCTCCTCCTCACTTCACTCTATTTCTGTCAGTTAATTGAAGACTAATAGACTAGTTAACTCAGTTAGGTGGCAGTTCACTCCTGTAACTTCCTGAGAAACTAGAATAGGTGGCAGTTTACTTCCTTAAATGTTGGTGTGTGTCAATATCACTCTATACCACCACTATGACACATTGTATTCTCCTTCACTGCACATTGGTTTTGTTATACAGAGTATATCACGTGTAAATTATCATTCATTCTTTTTGGTTAATGAGAATTCTTCCATTCTTTATGTCTTGCTTCTCTTTTTTTCTATTTTCTCTACAATTGTATATGTCAATTTTAAATCTATATCTATTCTGTGCAGGTTCAAAAAATTTACATGGTATCATATCCGACACACTGCTAGGGAAAATACACAACAAATTATTTTTGTAGGTACCGAATACTGATGACAGTAGAAAAAAGGAAATTACAAAAGAATTCATTCTTACACCTTACAACTTATTTGTATGGAAGGAGAAGATGATAATGCTTATTTGAAGCACAGGATTGTACATGTTAACCATGAACAGAAATGTAGAACCAACATCATCCATAGAAAAATACAAGTATCCAAATCGAATAGATGAAGCGTTTAGAACAATTTGTTGTTTCATTTCTCCTAAACTCCTCTTTCATGTATCCTCATGTAAAACCCCCAATGAATCCTGGACCACCATTGAATGGATTTTTTCAAATGGGATGAGATGAGGGGACACACGATCGAGGTGGAATTTCTCACATTGGATCCAAAAATCTTCGACAATCTCCAAGATTTCTTTACCAAATAGAAGGATTTGTTGTCACAACTCAAGTCTTGCAGGGTCGATAAATATAAGGAGGAGAAACAAATAATTCTCACCATTCACTACAAACTTGGTCTAGAATACTCAGTGTTTGTATCCACATTTCATTCAGTTATATTTTCATCTGGATCCACCTGGAAGATTCCCCCTCTTGAGGACCTTATTGAGTCTCTAACACACGAACAGAAGAAGCTCCAAAACATAGGAAAAATAAAAGGCCCAAAGGTGCATGCACTTACTGTGCAATATGGAAATGATGATCAATATCAAAAATAAAAATAAAAATAAAAAATTAAATCACATGCAAATCTGAAGAAGGAAGGGTACTCAAAACCCTTCAACAATGCCTTCGGATCGAAAGGTGGAAAGGGAAGAAAAGGGGAGAAATGCACTTACTACCATAAAGGATTCCATACAAAATCCACATGTATGTAGAAAAAAATAGATCAAATGGACCAAATACTTCATCAAAACAAACTTGGAGATCGTATCCATGAGGGTGCCAAGAATAAGAAGCCAGAAGATGAGAATCCAATGAAAGGCAATTCTAGTCATGCTTTGATTGCCATTAACTCCTCTCCCGATTCTTGGATCATAGATTTAGGTGCATCACACCACATGGATTCCATAAAATAAGTATATTTTTCATTGGATGCATGCAAAGTTCCTCCTATTCTAATGGGGGGAAACTCTCCAGTCGAGGTCACCGGCAAAGGAAGGATTGAACTCACAAACATAAGCTTCAAGAATTTGTTGCAGGTTCCCAAACTTTCCTTCAATCTTATCTCCATGTATTAGATGACTATCTATGGAACCAGAAAGAGATTCATATTCACACCTGATACAGTGGATATCTATGACATGAAAACCAATTCTAGGGTTTCTACTGACGAGGTAAAACATCAATCTAGACTCTACACTTTTTTCTAAATTTATTGAACCAGATTCAACATTACTTCTTACCCATGCTGATGAAAGTAGTAGGATATGGCATGAAAGGTTCGGGAATTTAAATTTCATATATATGAAAAAAATTAGAAAGTAGGAAATGGTTGATGGTCTACCCAACATCCACTTCTCCAAAGGAATTTGTGAGGAATGTGTTTTTGGAAAACACCATCAAGAGAAATTATAAAAAGTAAAGATTGAGAGGGTTTCCTCTCCTTTAGATCTGATCCATAGTGACCTCATGGGCCTTTTTTTGAATCCATCAATCAGTAAATAAAGGTACATGCTCATTTTTGTCGATGATTTATCATGTTTGACATGGATTTTCTTTCTTAGGAAAAATCAAAGGTCTTTTAACACCTCAAAGATTTCAAAGACCTTGTTGAGACACAGTCAAGAAAGAAAATTAAGTTCCTATGAACATATAATGGGGGAGAGTATGTCAACCATGAGATACAAAATATTTTTCATGAGGTAGGGATTCAGTTATAGCACACAGTTACCTATACTCCGTAGCAAAATGGAGTTGTTGAGAGGAAAAATAGATCTCTAAAAGAGATGGCATATTGCATGCTACAAGAAAAGTCACTTCCATAGATATTATGGTATGAAGCACTTAATTTTGAAACCTACATCTAAAATAGATCTCCCCATAGATATGTTAAGGATATGACCCCTCACGAGGCTTGGAGCGACCTCAAACCAAAAGTGACCCACTTCCACATTTTTGGTTCACGTGAATGGGCCAACAATCCGTTTGAGAAGAGGAAGGCACTTGATCCATAGAGAACAGAGTGTATCTTTGTTGGATAACCTAATGGTGTGAAGGGATACAAACTCATTGATCTTTCCTCGGACCGACTCATCATTGAGCATAGTGTTCAATTTAAGGAAAGTGTCTTGTATGTACCTCAACAGCTGCATGTAGACACCTTTGTTCTTCCACCTGTCAGAGATGATGAGCATGCACATCCTAACTCTTCTTCAGAAGAGATTCCTTATTCATAGTATTGAGATGATCCAGATACAAGGTCAATATAGTAAGATGTAGAGTTAGTACATGAAAATGCAGATTTACAGCTAGTGTCGAGGCTGAAGTGGGCCCAAACTACTCTTCAGGATGTAGGGGATATTTTTAAGGATCCAATTGATACTAGGAGGACTCAATATGATTTCTAGGAGCCTCCTATTGCACTCAGTGAAATTGAATTGTTTCTAACTAGTCATCTTTTCTTGGTTCAGTCTTCAGATCCACAATCTTATGGCAAGGCTGCTGAAAATCTATTTTAGGAATCCACCATGTATAAGGAGTACAACTCCCTCCTCGATAACGAGAATTGGGATCTAGTTCCAATTCCTTTAAGAAGGAAACTTGCCAGTTTCATATGTGTCTACAGGATCAAGAGCATAGAAGATGGACATATTAGCATATACAAATCCAGGCTACTTTCCAAAGGATTTCAACAAGTGAATGAAATTGACTATGATGAGACCTTTTCTCTAGTAGATAATATGGATTCCATATGTTTGGGACTTTCTATTGCAGCAACCAAGGGATGGGAAGTCCATTAGATAGACGTGGAGAGTGAATTTCTTCATGGAGATCTCACTGAGGAGATCTATATGGAGTAGCCCCATGGATTTATGCAGTATTCATATTTGGTCTGTCGACTGAAGAAGTCTTTTTATGGCATCAAGAAGGCTTTGAGAGCATGCTATTCCAAGATGGAATCCTACTTGTTTTCACAAAAATTTTCACGTTGTAAATCCGACCCGAATTTTCGCATGCTTAGGACAACTGATTCACTTCTACTCCTAGTTTTGTATGTGTATGATTTGTTGATCATTCGTTTCTCATATTCAATGATTTTTGCAGTAAAGAGGATTCTACATGATAGGCTATTTATGATGAACATGGGTCCGCTACACTTCTTCCTTGGACTCGAGATCAGTTAGGATGCATCATGAATCAAACTATCTTAGGACAAGTATGCACAAGATCTCCTTGAGATATTTCACATGGCAGACCGCAAGTCTTACCCGACTCCTTTCCTATCAGGAGTCAGACTTGAGGATGGTGGGGACACTCCACTGGTTGACAACACACTATACAAACAACTAGTGGGGAGCTTGTTGTATCTCACACACTCTAGACCATACCACTCCTATGTAGTTGGAGTAGTCTCTAAGTTCATTCAGGAGTTGCATGAGCTACATTGGAAGGCTACACAGTGTATCCTTCAATACATACATGGCACCATCACCTTTGGGATTCACTATTCAATAGACTCTACATTGGAACCCATCGGTTTCACTAATTCTGACTAGGTTGGAGATATCATTGATCACAACTCCACATATGGTTACTCACCCAATCTTGGTTTTAGGTTTATCTGTTGGTCAAGCAAGAAGAAGGATACTATTTCTTTATCTTCATTCGAGGAAGAGTAAAGAGGGTTAGTTAATATAACCGTTTAGGATGTGGCTACAAAATTTTCTCATTGATTTGGGAATTCAATTTCATTGGCTAAACATCATCTGGTGTGACAATCAGAGCACTCTGAAGTTCTCCAGAGATCCAGTTCATAGACAACGATTGAAGCACATCGAGATTCACATGCACTACATCTAGGGCTTATTACATGAGGGGATCATTGACCTACAATTTTTTCCTTCAGTAGAATAGACTGCAGACATATTCGCCAAGACCTTCACTGAGTAGAAGTTCCATTCTCTGTGCACTCATCTTGGAGTGGACACAATTTCCTAGCAACGGTCAGTTCTTATTTTTACAAACATTGTACTTTGAGGGGGGGTTTTCCCTCTTTCCTCATTTATTTAAGTGTATTTTTTGTATTTGGGTGCCTACCATGGCCTTGTTGTTGGGACCTATTCTTTATTTTCTCCATAGTGATGTTCAGGGGGGGTGTTGGAGTACTTCACACACACCTAGGATTTATTTTTCCTAAGGTTTTCCCTATGTTTATTATTCATTATCAGTATCTAGTCTCCTAAATTTTAGGGTAGAATATTCCTCTAGGAGAATATTCTCTTTAGTTTTCACTTCAGTTTGATCAGTTGAGTGCAGTCTAGATGCTACATTGGGATTATCACCATGCAACATTGGTATCATCACCAAATAAATTGCATTGTCCTTGGGATCATCACCAGACTAGCGCATTACTCATGATTCCTTGATCTCCTCCTCACTTCACTATGTTTTGATCAATTAACTGAAGACTAATAGACTAGTTAACTCAGCTAGGTGGAATTTCACTCCCGTAACTGCATGAGAGACTAGACTAGGTGGAATTTTACTCCTGTAAATAATGGTGTGTGTCTAGATCACTCTAAACCACCACTATGGTGCATTGGATTATCTTCTAGTGCACATTGGTTTAGTTATACAAAGTATATCGCATGTAAATTATCACTCATTATTTTTCGTTAATGGGAATTATTCCATTCTTTCTCTCCTACTTCTCTTTTGTTCTATTTTCTCTGCAATTGTGTATGTCAATTTCCAGCTAGATCTATTTTATGCAGGCTCAACAAATTTACATAATGCACCTTCAAAATTTCAAAGACTAATGAATTATGTTTTCAAGGCCTTACTTAGAAAATTTGTGTTAGTATTTTTTGATCACATACTAATCTTCAACAAATCTTTGGAGAAACATGTACAACGTGTTCAAAGAGTATTAAAATTATTGGAACATCAACAACTTTATGCAAAGAATTCCAAGTGTGACTTTTGGGTTCAAGAAGTGGAATATTTGGGTCATACTATATCTCATGAAGGTGTAAAAGTGGACTCTAACAAAATTAAAGCTATGAAGGAATGTCCAATTCCCCAAACCTTGAAGAAACTTAAAGGATTATTAGGATTGAGAGGCTATTACAACAACAATAATGGGTTACGAAGATGCTAGGTTATGACATTGAAATTCTATACAAAAATGGAAAACATAATGGTGTTGACACTTCAAAGTAAAAATAGATCATGATAGTTTGAAGTACTTCTCGAAGAAATGTTTTTCTTCAAAAGAGTAACAAGAATGGGTTACAAAAATGCTAGGTTATGACATTGAAACTATCTAAAAAAATGGAAAACATAATTTTGTGGAAAATTCCCTTTCAAGGAAAGAGGAAGAAACAAAATGTTCACTATGTGCGATTTCTATTCCACAATATGATTGGGTGGAAGACGCAAGTATAGAATGGTATCAATATCAAGAGGTGTGAAAGATAATTCAACAAATACAGGAGGACCCCAGTTCAATAGATAATTTTGTATGGAAGAATGATTTTCTATGATATCATGATCACCTATATTTATGTAATAATTCCCAAATCAAATAAAATGTCCTTATGGAATTACTCCTATAGGAAGAAATTTAGGATTCATGAAAATATACCACGAGATCAAGAAGGATTTTTTGGGGGGAAGATCTTAAAACTGAGATTCAAGAGTTTGTGTCTGAATATTTGGTCTGCCAACAAAATACAGGAGAGAGAATCAAGATGAAAGGTCTCCTACAACCATTAGCTATAATAATTCAATGTTGGGAAGACGTTTCAATGTATTTTAATACGATTTTACCCAAATACAAAAGAAAGATTGTCATCATGGTAGTTGTGGATCGACTGAAAAATTAGTCCCATTTTTTCTCTCTTTCTCATCCTTTTAAAGAAAGTAAAGTAGCCAAAAAATTCAAGGAAACAATTACAAATCTAAATTGAGTCCCTAAGATTATTGTAAGCGAGAGAGATCCAATTTTCACTGGAAATTTTTGAACATAACTATTTTCTTGTTTGGGTACTCAATTGGTTCACACCTCATCTTGCCATTCTCAATCTAATGGGAAAATCGAGATTGAAAATAAATTTCTAGAAGGATATATTCATTTCTTTTCATATGATAAACACACACAATGGGTCAAGTGTTTGTGTAACATCCCCACTATAATTAATTCTTATGTAGATAAAATGTGTGGCTATGGCCAAAGTGGTGTAGCATGTGAATTGTATGTCTATGTTTTAATAATAAAATGTGATGCTAACTGCTAAGGGGACATCGATAGACATGTGCGATGAATTAATCCACATGAGAGGGGAGGATTTAGTAGAATTCCTAAGAGGGACCTAAGGGGAAATTACCCATGTATACTAATTCCACCCACATTCTTGAATTTTATTATGAATATGCATTAAACTCTAGTTTTTTATTGAGTGTTCCCAAATCCAATCATTGAATGCATTTAAGAGGGTGGGTGTGATAATTCACACCCCATAGTTATTAGGAGCATTGGGGATGAGTACAATCAACTTGGGGAATTGTGTGAGTCAATAAAGAAAATTCAAAGAGAGGAAATTTGTATGGGAAACAATAATAGTTTTGGATAGAAAACTTTCATGCATGAACAGAAAGTGGAAAGCAAGAAAGACAACTTAGGGCTAGAGCATCCATGGAGGGTGAATTATAGAGCATGTTGGAAAATATTTGGAGTGTATTGGAGCTTAATACTAAAGAGAAAGGTTTTTAGATATGAATAGTGAAATCCTTAGTGAGTTTCACTGTAACAAGAAGTGTGTGTTGTTATTTGTTGGTAGTTTTCCTGACAACAAGATCCCTTGAGTTTCCAACTGAGAGATTCTTGGTTTCCTATGTCAGAGAGACCCTGAAAAATGAATGGTACATTTGATGGACTGATATGTTGGAGATACTTTACACACACCTAGAATTTATTTTTCCTATGGTTTTCCCTATGTTTATCAGTCATTATTCAGTCTCCTATAGTTTAGGGAGAATATTCCTATAGGAGAATATTATCTCCAGTTCACACTTCAATTTGATCATTTGAGTGGTGTCTAGATGCCATATCGGTATCATCACCATGAAACATTGGGATCATCACCAGATAATGCACATTGTCCTTGGGATTATCACCCGAATAACGCATTATTCATGATTCTTAGACCTCCTCCTCACATCACCATGTTTCATTCAGTTAATTGAAGACTGAGAGATTAGTTGAATCAAACTAAGTGGTAGTTCACTCCCATAACTTTCTGAGAGACTAGACTGGGTGGAAGTTCACTCTTGTAACTGCCTAAGAGACTAGACTAGGTGGCAGTTCACTCTCGTAACTGCCTGAGAGACTAAACTAGGTGGAAGTTTATTCTGTAACTGTTGGTGCGTGTCTATATCAATCTAGACTATCACTATGTCCCATTGGCTTCTCCTCTAGTATGCATTAGTTGAGTTATAAAGACTATATCATGTGTAAATTATCATTTATTCATTTGGTTAATGTGAATTCTTCCATTCTTTTTCTCCTGCTTCTCTTTTCTTATATTTTATCTGCAAATTGTGCATGTCATTTTCTAGATAGATATAGTCTATGTAGGTTAAAAACTTTTACATGTTATCAGAGCTGATAGACTACTAGGGAAAAGACACACTAGATTATTTTTGTAGGTACCGAAGATTGGAGACAACGAAAAAATGGAATTTCCAAAAGAATTCATTCTTACACCACAAAACTTATTTGCATGGAAAGAGAATATGATAGTGCATCTTTGAGGAAGAGGATTATACATGTTAACCATGGACATAGAGACTAAACCCACATCAGCCATAGAAAAATCCAAGTATCTGAATCAAATGGATGAAGTGTTTGGAACTATTTGTAGTCTCATTTCTCATGAACTCCTCTTTCACATATCCTCCTGTAAAATACCCAATGAATCTTGGACCACCATGTAAGTGATTTTTGGAAAATGGGATGAGATGAATGGACAGATGCTTGAGGTGGAATTTCTCACTTTGGATCCACAAACATTCGACAATCTCCAATATTTATTTACCAAATATAAGGATTTGTTGTTGCAACTCAACACTTGTGGGGTTGATAAATGTAAGGAGAAGAACCAAATAGTTTTCACCATTCTCTACAAACTTGGTTTGGGATAATCAATGTTCTTATCCATATTTCATTCAGTTAGGCTCGCCTCTAGAGCCACCTGGAAAATGAAATATCTTGAGGTCTTTATTGAATCTATGACACAAGAGTAGAACAAGATTATCAACATGGGAAAATCAAAGGCCCAAAGGTGCATGCACTTACTATGCTTGATGGAATAAGTCATAAAAATCATAAATCAAAAGACAAATAAAAAAGGAAAGCACGTGTAAATACAAATAAGGAAGGGTACTCAAAATCCTTCAACGATGCCTTCATATCCAAAGGTGGAAAGGGAAAAAAAGGGTAGAAATCAACTTACTCCCATAAAGGATTCCATCCAGAATTCACATGTATGAAAAAACAATTAGATTAAATGGCCCAAATACTTCAGCAAAAAAACCTTGGAGATCGCATCCCCGAGGGTGCCAAGAAGAAGAAGCCAGAAGATCATAATCCCAAGAAAGTAAATTTTAGCCATGCTTTGATTACCATAAACTTCTCTCCTGATGCTTGTATCGTAGATTCAGGTGCGTCACACCACATGGAAGCCTCAAAAGAAGTCTACTATGCATTAGACACATGCAAAGTTTTGCCTATTCTGATGGGGGAAAACTCTCCATTCGAGGTCACCGACAAAGGAAGAATTGAACTCACAAATGAAATCTTCGAGAATGTGCTACATGTTCCAAAACTTTCTTTCAATATTCTCTCTGTGTATCAGATGAAAAAATCCAACACCGGAAAGAGATTCATATTCACACCTTATGCAATGGATATCTATGACATGCAAACCAATTCTAGGGTTTCTACTGGTGAGTTAAATCATCAATCTAGACTCTACAGATTTCATGAATTTATTGAACCAGATTCTACATTACTGCTTACCCATGTTGATGAATGTAGTAGGATATAGAATGAAAGGTTAGGGCATTTAAATTTTAGATATATGAAATAGATTATCAATCATAGAATGGTTGTTGGTCTACCTGACATCCACTTCTCCAAAGTAATTTGTGAGGGATTTGTTCTTGGAAAACACCCTCAAGAGAAATTCAACAAAGGAAATACTTACAAGGCTTCCTCTCCTTTAGATCTTATCCATAGTGACCTCATGTTCCCTTTTCCACATCCATCAATTAGTAAATCAAGGTATGTGATCATGTTTTTGATGATTTCTCACACTTCACATGGATTTTATTTCTCATGAAAAAATAAGAAGTCTTTCAACACCTCAAATATTTCAAAGCCCTTGTTGAGACATAGTTGGGAAAGAAAATCAAAGTCCTCCTAATAGATAATGGGGGAGAGTATGTCAACTATGAGATATATAATCTTTGTCATGAGGCCACGATTCAGTGGTAGCACACGGTTCCTTATACTCCACAACCAAACGGAGTTGCTGAGTGGAAAAATAGATCTCTAAAAGAGATGGCATCTTACATCCTACATGCAAAGTCACTGAATCCATAGATATTATGGGTTGAAACACTTAATTGTGAAACCTACATCCAAAACAGATCTCCCCATATATTTTTCAAGGATAAGACCCCTTAGGAGGCTTGGAGTGGCCTCAAAACATAAGTGACCCACTTCCGTATTTTTGGTTCCCCTGCATGGGCTAGGATTCCCTCTGAGAAGAGGAAGGCACTTGATACACATAGCACATAGTGTATCTTTGTTGGATACCCTGACAGTGTGAATGGATATATACTCATTGATATTTCCTCAAACTAACTCATCATTGAGCACAATGTTCAATTCAAGGAAAGTGTCTCACATGTACCTCAACAGCCGCATGGAGACACTTTTTTTCTTCTACCTACCAAAGATGATGAGAATTCACATGAAGAATCTTATTCTGATGAGATTTATGATTCATAGGATTTAGATGATTCATATATTGAGTTAGTACATCCAGATGCAGAGTCAGTGCTTGAAGATGCAACTCCAAAGCCATAGTCGAGGCCCAAGTGGGCCAAGACTACCTTCGGGATGCAGGGGATCTTATTGGGGATCTAGCTGATACTAGGAGGAATTGATATGATTTTGAGGAGGATCCTCTTGCACTCACTACCACTGAACCGATGCCACTAAAGAATATTTTCTTGGTTCAATCTTCATCTCCATAGTCTTGTGGTGAGGGTGCTCGAAATCCCTTTTGGGAATCTGTCATGCAGGCGGAGTAAAACTCCCTCCTCGAGAACCAGATTTGAGATTTGGTTCCCCTTCCTTCGGGAAGGAAATTTGTCAGGTGCAGATGGGTCTACAGGACCAAGAGCATAGCAGATGGACAATTTACCAGATACAAAGCCAATATAGTTGCCAAATTATTTCAGCAGGTGCACGTTATTGACTATGATGAGACCTTCGCTCCAGTAGAGAAGTTGGATTCCATATGTTTGGCACCTTCCATTGCGGAAAACAAAGGATGGGAAGTCCATCAGATGGATGTGAAGAATGAATTTATTCATGGATATCTCTCTGAGGAGATTTATATGGAGCAACCCCAAGGATTTATGCAGTATTCATCTTTGGTCTATTGACTGAAGAAATATCTTTATGGCCTCAAGTAAGATCTGAGGGCATGGTATGAAAATATGGACTCTTACCTATTGTCATAGAACTTTGTACATTGTAAGCTAGACTTGAATGTTTACATTCTCAGGATGACTGATTAACTTCTACTCCTAGTTTTGTATGTTGATGATTTGTTGATCACCAGTTGCTTGAATTCAGTGATTGTTGCAATCAAGAGGTTTCTAAATGACAGGTTCTTGATGACAGACATGGGTCTGCTACATTTCTTCCTTGGAATCAAGATCATTTAGGATGCATCAGTCATTAAACTATCTTAGGCCAAGTATGCATGAGATCTCCTTGAGATATTTCACATGACATGCTGCAATTCTTCCCCAACTCATTTCCTATCAAGATTCAGACTTGAGCGTGGCGAGGAAACTCCACTGGTTGACAAAATATTGTACAAACATCTATTGGGGAGCTTGTTTTATCTCACACACTCTAGACTAGACCTCTCTTATGCAGTTGGAACAGTCTCCAGGTTCATGTAGGAGTTTCATGAGCTACATTGGAAGGTTGCAAAGTGTATCCTTCGATACGTATAGGTCACCATCACCTTTGGGATTTACTATGAAGAATACTCTACAATGGACCTCATCACGTTCATTGATTTTTACTAGGATGGAGATAGCATTGATCGCAAGTCCACTTTTGGTTACTCACTCGAGCAAGAAGCATGCTACTATTCCTCTATCTTCAGCAGAGACATAGTATAGAGGGGTAGTTAACATAACCATTGACGCTATGTGGATACAATGTTTTCTCACTAAGTTGGGCATTCTGATTCATTGGTCGACCATAATATGGTGTGAAAACCAAAGCACTGTGAATTTCTACAGAGATCTAGTTCATAGGAAATAGATGAAGCACATTGAGATCCACATGCACTACATCTAGGACTTAGTACACGAGGGGATCATCCACCTGCAGTTTTGTCCTTTAGTAGAATAGACTGTAGACATCTTCACCAACACCTTCACTAAGCATAATTTCCATTCTCTACGTAGTCATCTTGGAGTGAAGAACAAAGTTTCCTGGCAACTATCAGATCTTCTTTTTACAAACATTGTACATTGTTTGGGGGGGGGGGGGTTCGCATGAGGTGTTCCCTCTTTCCTTGTTTATTTCAGTGTATCTTTTGTATTTGCGTACCTAACATGACCTCATTGCTAGGACACATTCTTTATTTTCACCATAGGGATGTTCAGGGGGGGTGTTGGAGATACTTCAAACACACCTAGGATTTATTTTTCATAAGGTTTTCCCTACATTTATTAGTCATTATTCATTCTCCTATATTTCAGGGATAATATTCCTCTAGGATAATATTCTTTTCAGTTCACACTTTAGTTTGATCAATTGAGTGGTGTCTAGATGTCACATTGGGATCATCACCAGCTAATGTGCATTGTCCTTGGGATTATCACCAAACTAGTGCATTACTCATGATTCCCTGATCTCCTCCTCACTTCACTCCATTTCAGTTAGTTAACTAAAGACTGAGAGACTAGTTAACTCAGGCTAGGTGGCATTTCTCTCTCATAATTGCCTCAAAGAGTATACTAGGTGGAATTTTACTCCTGTAACTGTTGGTGTGTGTCCAGATCACTCTAGACCACCACTATGGCACATTGGCTTCTCCTTGAATGCGCACAAGTTGAGTTATATAGAGTATATCATGTTGGTTGTGAAGCATGATTATCTTCTTGATTCAGAGGTTTGTTTCATCTATGCTTGGATCCCATTCCCTAAGGAGGGGTTTGGGGGGGATTCCCCCCCCATAAGTGTCTCCATGGGGGTCCAAGGAGGGGCAGAGATAATTTTTGTATCCACCCCCTGGTGGGGGATTCAGGGGAAGCACCCCCAAAGTAAATTTTTGGGAAAAACTACCTTGTAAAATATTGTAATTTCATAGTCAATATGGACCGTCCATTATAAGGTCGTAGATCCGATGGTAGAAGTTATTTTAGGTTTTTTTTCCTAGAAGGAAATCCTACTTTATTAGGAAATTGTACTGCGGATGTGTATTGTCTCGAATATTGTATTCCGAGAGAGGAGATTGTGAGATGAAGAAGAGGAAGTTACAATAGGTTTGTTGTAGGTTGTATCCTTTCATTTTGTTGGATAATAAAAAGGAATGACCTTGAAATTTCTCTAGTGGATGTATCCCACACTTTTTGAACCACATATATATGTGTCTTTGTTGTATTGTGTATCTTCTATGTTTTATTTCTGCATTTGTTTTTATTTTATTTCTCCGCAATCTTATTTTTCTAGCATATCATGTGTAAATTATCATTCATTCATTTGGTTAATGTGAATTCTTTCATTCGTTCTCTCCTTCTTCTCTTTTCTCATATTTTCTACACAAATTGTGTATTTCATTTGCTAGCAAGATATATTTTGTGTAGGTTCAAAACATTTATATGAGATCAATGAAGGGGTACATTCCTTCAGTTGGGTGGGTCAAGAGGAAGAGAGATGGTGGAAAATAGGGATAGATGTAGGAGAATACCAGTGGGTTGTGGGTTTTCTAAGTTGTGAGTGGACAGTGAGAGACCATCTTATTTTGTGGATTAATATCCTTAGCTCGAGGGTGAATTAATTTTGATATTTGGAAAAAGAGGTCTATGGTTGGGTGGAACATCCATCCCAAGCATATGGTTGCACAACTATCTTGAAATATAAGTTTTTTATCTTTTTATATGTTTTTGTTTTATGAATTAAATTGATGTGCATGAAATCTATGCATTTGAGAATGATTTATATGTTGTTCTATTGAATCATTAAACTATATTCATGTGTGGTTTACCATGTTGTAGATGCATATAATTAATGGTATCAAACAATAATTTAAATCTAGTTGTAATCCATATATGATAAGCTACAAGAATTATTTAGATAGAAGAAATTTAAATTTATGAGATTTTCACATCGTAATGTTCCTCAATTAGGATGGGGGACGTTACATTTTTACCTTGGAGGAATGGTGGTACAATATATCCTTCCATAATTCATAACAAAAATTCCCCATTTCTAGCACTTTATGGATATCATCCTTCACCCATTACATCACCCTTGAAAGGGAATACAAAGGTTCAAGAAGTGGAGGACCACATAGGGAACCAACAAGAGGTTCTCAAACTATTTAAGGACAACTTGGTTATGGAATATAATAGGATGAAACAACAAGCATATCAACATTGCAGTGAAAGGGAATTTAAAGTGGGGGATTGGGTATTTATCAGGATACAACCATATAATTAGATGCCCCTCAAGCAACAAAAGAAGGAAAATAAATTATCACCCAAATATTATGGGCCATATAAGGTTTTGTAAAGGATTGTAAGTGTGGCTTACAAATTGGAGTTACCACCATCTTCATGTGTCCATCCATTTTTCTATGTTTCTTGCTTAAACAAGGTAATCAGAAAAATGATCCCAATGAAAACTATTTTACCGAAGATAAATGAAGGGAAAATCATACTAGAACTAGAAACAATTCTTGAAACAAGGATTAAGTAGCTTAGAAATTAATCAATTACAAGGTACCTCGTCAAATGGAATAACCTACCAGTGGAAGAGGAAACATGGGAAGATGATTCCTTCATGCAAAAACACCCAAGGTTAGTCAATTGTTTAGGACAACACTTGTTTTAAGGAGAGGAGCATGTTAAGACCTAGACAAAACCCCGTGTTATGTAAAAAAAAACCTTATTAATCCCTAGATATTGAATTATTACATTTATATTGTTATGTTTGTATGTCGTTTGGAACCCTTCATTGCACCCTTTCGTTATAATTGTACCCTTTTTCTCCAATATATATACCAAGGAGACCTAGTCCTAGGATCATCTTATCACATATTATATTGTATTTTAAATTTGATATATTATACAAGGAGCTTTAACCCTCAAAGTGGATTGTATTCATTGATTGATTATCATTTTTAAGGTTTTGGACCATAATGTTTGTTTGGTTAGTGTTGATAATCATACCCATACCAGAGGAAAAATCCTTGAGAATTTTTTGTTTATTTTCAAAATCATAGTGACTCCTCACCATAAGAACAATATTGTAGGCATACACAAGAAGGAAAATGAGTGTTCCAACTAGATATTTTCTGACACATCCTGCTTCTTCCAAACAGTCCTCTAACTTATTAATGTATATGCCAAAAAGGGTAGGGGACAAGGGAAAACATTTTTCAACTCCTATATTACAATTAATTTCTTACAATGAGACCTCACTATTCCTAAAATTGGAAATTACATTCTTGTATAGCCTTATGAAAATAATTCCCAACTTGAAAGGAAATTTCTAAAGTAAACAAAGAAACATAGGAGCCTGGTTTTATTATTGCAACACTCCTCTTCAATGATCTTGAGAATAACAAGGTAGTCTATAGTTGAATGATATCTCTTAAATCTAAACCAACCTTATCGATCACTTCTCCTATTAGGGACAAGACTCAACCTTGTAGGGTATTATTAAAGAAGTTATTAATGTTGGAAATACTGAGAGGGGAGGGTGAATCAATATTACCTTTTTTAAACAATTAGTAATTAATTTGTTATTTTATTAATATTCACAATAGATCAAAAATAGATTTGTATTTAAAATCAATTATATAAATATAATTAACAATAATTACAAAGTTTATAAATAATGATATGTTATTGTGAACGACACCAATCCTCTTTAGAGCACCATATCTTGGAGACACAAATCCCCTTCTATTCTGAGCACCTACTTAAGGAAGCTGAAAATCCATACTTCTTCAAGCACCAACTTGAAAGGAGGATCCAACCCTCTATATTCTTCAAGAACCAACTTGAAAGGAGGCACTGAAACCCTGTTTTATTCAAGCACCAACTTGAAAGGAAGTTGCAACTCCCTGTTATTTAGGTTTCAACCTATAGAGGACTACAATCCTCCTGAGATCCTCTTTTTCACCCTCACTACACAGTTTTTAATTTTACTCTCAGATATTCTGGTGAATCTACTTCAAGTATACTCAGATATCTCCCAAGTCACACTTTCATTTTTCATTATGATGGGTTTATATATCTTACCAAACAGTGTGCATCAATGAACCATTATGTCTCTTCAATGAATCAATGTGCCTCTTCCTTAATAATAGTTTTTTATTGACATTATATTAAATTGACTTGCAATTCCTCTTTATATTAATTAAGTTTAGTTATTTCTTATGCCAATATTCCTTATGGAATGGTCGATCTGAGAAAATCTTAAAAAATATGGCTAATACTATCATTTTCATCATTACAAAGAGCCATAGTTTTGTCAAAACTCATCTATCGTTGGATCACGATTAGGATTCAATGATAGTTGATTTCCATGCCTAACTATCTTAGGAACCTAACCACTTCCTTCAACCCATTTATAGGGAAACAATTGTGGCTTAAGTCGCAATGGGGCTATGTATTTCATGGTTCAAAAACTTGTCGCAATGGTGTTGTACCTTTCGTATCTCAAAACTTGTCACAATGAGATGTGCCTCCTACGTCTTAGAACTTGTCTTAATGGGGTTGTTCCTCTAATGTCTCTAAAACTTGTCGCAATGATATTTTTCCTTCTCGCATCTTGAAAATTGTCATAATGGGGGTTGCACATCCCCTGTCTCGAAAACTTGTCACAATGATACTCTTCCTTCTTGCATCTCATAACTTGTCATAATAGGCATGCGCCTCTCATGTCTCGAAAAATTGTCGCAATGAGGTTGTGCCTCTTGTGTCTTAGAAATTTTTGCAATGGTTTGTGCCTTCTTGTGTCTCGAAAGTTGTAGAAATATGGATTTAATACTATTTCCATGTCACCCTCGGTAGGGAACTCAACAATGTGGTTTTAATATTACTTCCATGTCATAGGTGGTAGGGGACTCAACAATGAGGTTTTAATATTCCTTCCATGTCGTGTGTGGTAGGTTAGATAGAAGAAGCATAGTACATCTATCACCGTTGATATAGAAAATTGTTTAATGACTCACTCTCTACGTGATGAAACATTTTTTTCTCCTGAGATTGCAAGCTACATGATATCTGAGTGATGCAATGCTTTTTCTCATGAGCTTATGTTATGTACGATATCTGTGTGATACAATGTTATTTCTTCTTGATCATGTGTCCTACATGATGCAATGATTTTTCTCTAATTTTTTTTCTTGTGTGATCTCTGCGTGATGTAACGCTATTTTTCTGAACTTGTGTCTTATGCACTATTGAAATCAATGACAACCAGACTTCCAACACTCTGATCTCTGCACGATGCAGTGTTTTTTCTCTAAATTTGTGTCCTATGTGATGCAGTGTTATTTCTCTGAACCTATTTCTTGCACATTGTTGACATTAATGACAACCATACTTCCAATAATCGCCCCCTTTGGCATTGATGACAACATAGTAAAATTGTCTTTTACTATATTATTCATATTTTTGAGTTTTATAGATTGAATTTTAATGCTTGTCCTCCCCCTTTGAAAGAAATGATAGAAAGGATATTTCTTTTCTCCCCTGTATATTATTCTCCCCCTTAGATGATTCTCCCCCTGTCTTTGTGCTTCCTTTTCTATTGAGGCTTTTATAGTTCAATTAGTGATGGAGATTACTCCTAATTTCTGTCTAATATTTTCAAAGGTGCTTCTGGGTAAGGGTTTCATAAAAATGTCTGTAATTTGTTCTTTTGTGTCTACATACTCCACTTTCACTAATTTTTAAGTAACCTGATCTCTGTGGAAATGGTATTTGATTGGGATATGTTTGGTTTTAGAGTGCATTACAAGATTCTTAGAGATACTTATAGTGCTAATATTATCACAGTTCATAGTGATTGGATGATCATATTTGACTTGTAAAACTTCTAGTGTTTGTTTCATCCATATTACTTTTTTGAAGCAAGACGCAGTATCAATGCATTCTTATTGTGTTGTGGATAGTGATACGGATGTTTGTTTCTTACTTAGCCATGCCTCCAAACACTTTCCTAGGAATAATTCTCCTCCACTGGTGCTTTTCCTATCATCTATACTACCTGCCCAATCTGCTTCAATATATGCATTCAAAGTAAAGTCTTTTGTTTTTGCATACCATAATGCAAATTCTAATGTAGCTTGTAGATATATGAAAATCCGTTTTACTGCTTTTAAGTGAGTTTCTTTAGGTGTCGATTGAAACCTTCCATCTAGTCCTAGAGCCTGCATTATGTCAAGTCATGTTGTTGTTGCATAGAGAAGACTTCCAATAATGGATGTATACACAGTTTTCTCTACTTTTGGTGATGATCATCTAATCTCAGTTTGAATCATGTGACCATAGGAGTTCTCATTGGTTTGCATTTGTCCATTTGGAATTTATTGAGCATTTCTTTGACATATTTACTTTAGCATATGAATATGCCTTTTTCTGTTTTATTAACTTGTAAACCTAAGAAGAAAGTTAGTTCACTTAGCATAAACATCTCAATCTCTTTTTCTATGGAAAATTTATTTCTTAGTATAGTCACATTAGTTCCAAAGATTATGTCATCCACATATACCACTACAACACTCATGTTTTGTTCTTTAATTTTGACATATAGATTACTATCAATAGTTCCTCTCTTATATCCTTGTTGTCGTAGATACTAATCAAGTCTTGAGAACCATGCTCCAGTGGCTTGTTTAAGACCATACAAATCCTTCTTCAATTTGCATACATAGTCTAGTTTTTTTGCCAATTGAAATCCTTTAGTTTGTTCTATGTAGACTTCTTCTTCTAAGGTTCCATTTAGGAATTCTAACTTGACATCCATCTGATAGATTTTAAAGTTTTTGAAAAATGCAAATGCCATAAATATTTTGATGGCTTCTAGTGTTGCTACTAGGACAAAGGTTTTTCCAAAGTCAATTCCTTCCACTTGGGCATATCCTTTGCATACTAGTCTGGCTTTATTTTTTATAATCTGTCCATTTTCATTGATTTGTTTTTTGAATATCCATTTGGTTCCTACCACATTTTTATCTTTAGGTCTCGGAACTAGTTCCCAAGTCTGAATTTTCTCTACTTGATCAAGTTCCTCATTCATTTCTTTTATCCAATCCTCACTTTTATTGGCTTATAATTTTTTTTTAGGTTCTGTTATAAAAATCATTGCTTCTTCTTCATATAAGAGTTTCCTCCTTGTTTCTACTCCAACACTTTTGTCTCCTATAATTTGACTTTATGGATGATGTTTTGAATCTTTTTTTATGGTGGTTTTTGCATGGGTGTCTCTTCTTGAATTTTGTCTTCATCAATGAATGTTTCATTCTCTTTCAACGCTTTATCATTTTATTCATCTTGTGATTCACCATATTCTTCATCATCATTGGTTCTTCTCCATTCATCAATTTTTGTTTCATTTTGAGATTTGATTTTTCTCAACTTTAGATCATTTGTTTTTACATTTTCACTTTCCACTATTTTTTGTAATCTTATATTATAGCATTTGTAGGCCTTTTTGTTAGGTGAATATCCCAAAAATATACCTTCATCTGATCTAGAGTCAAATTTCTCTATATTATATTCATCCCTCTTGATGTAACACTTACTTCCAAAGACTCTGAAATGTTTCACGGATGTTGGTCTTCCAAAACACAATTCATAAGGGGTTTTCTCATGGTTAGCTCTCAGTTGTGCTTGGTTAATTATGTGGATTGCTATATATATTGCATCTCTCCAAAAACATTATGGAAGCTTGGGTTCATTCAAGATAGTTGTTGTGGTCTCTTGAATAGTTTTTTTTTTCCTCTCCACAACTCCATTCTGTTGAGGACTTCTTGGAGATGAGAATTGTCTCATGATTCCATGATCTTCAAAAAACTTATTGAATTATTTATAGATAAATTCCCCTCCATTATCTAATCTTAAACATTTGATTTTGAGATCTGTTTCATTCTCTACATAAGTCTTGAATTCCTTGAACTTTTCAAATGCCTCATATTTTTATTTGAGAAAATATACCCAGGTCATCCTCGTGTAATCATCAATCATCAACTTGAAGTAGTGTTCCTCTTGTATGCTTCTAGTCCTAGATGGCCCATAGAGATCAATGTGAACAATATCTAAGGGTTTTGATGTAGAATGTTCTTTTGTATTGAATATGACTCTTGTTTTCTTTCTTAATTGACATTGTTTGCAAAAAGGATATGAGGGCTTGATGACTTTTCCATGCCTTTTACATCTCCCTTTTTACTAGTTTTGATTAGGTTATCAAATATCAAGTGTCCCATCCTTATGTGCCATATCCATATTTCATCGGCTTGACTCATATGGAATTCTTCTTCATCCTTAATATCTAGGATATACACATTACTTGAGTTTCTTGGTGAAAAATAAAATAACTTTCATGATCCTTCTTCTCTTATTTCACATTTCTAGGAGTCAAATATGAGTATTTCACATGGTGTGTACTTCTATTATTTTATGATATTTTGAGGAATTTGGATCATAACATTTGGTATCAGATCTCAAGGTCTCGGGGTTTCACTGCTACACCTGAGACACATTGGAATTTTCTCTATAACTTGTTTTCTACGGTTTTTTAGAAGGAACCCATTGGAAGATATTTAGTTGATGAATCAGGGTACATGGGGTTAAAATTTCATCTCTCGAGGCGTTATACTTACAAAGATATATCCTTTATAAGATAGGGTTTGGGAATCATCCTAAATTTAGTCATCACAAAATTTTTGATATACAATTTTTTTTGTAACATTTCATACCTTGAAATCTAGAGGATACTCACAGAAATTATCAAGGTATCTGTGATAAAAAATTATCATCTGGGTCATACTACTTTTGTAGATACACCCTGTGCAAGACATGTTAGCTAAATAGTCCTATTTACTAGTATCAAATAGGTGTTCTAGGTAAAACCATCATAACTTCTTCATAGAGAATACAAATTGAGTGAGAATAGTTGCATTGAAAAATGGACAAGACATGGTATTTCAAGTACAATTTTCAAAATTTTATTTCAATTATTTTGCATGGAGAATGTTGTAAAATTGATCTCTCCTAGAAAGGACAAAAAACAGAAATGTGTGGGGAAGTTACCATAACTTCGACTTGGCACGTCAAATTTTGTTCATACCTGTGGCATTGCAGAGATGAAATTTCAGAGTACTATAGGTCAGAATTCAGACTCATAAGGGATGAAATTTCAGAGATACATCGTAATTAAGGTCATCCAGGAAGACAAACTCCAAATCAGGGTTTCAAAGGGTTGGGATTAGACCCCAATTAAGAATAACTGGAAATATCTAAATTTATAGGAGATGGATATAAAGATGAAATCAATCCTATGGAATGGTTGAGGTTGGTAGGAAAATATAATATGAATCCTAAGAAAGAAAGAGATTATGTTTTTGATGAAGCTTGGAAGTGGTGGATCAGTGTTGATCAAAATACTAGATGGTATTGCACATGGGAAGAATTTGAAAAACTCTTCTCAGATAAATGGATTAGGGATAAAAAAAATGGAGGAATTGTATAGAATTCAAGATGAATTAAAAGAATCAAAGGAAGAGATTAAGAAGAAGGGTGAGGAGATATCTAATATAATATCCCTTTATGAATCACTCATTAAGGAGGTTAAGAACCTAAAGCAAGAAAATACTAGCAAAGGCATGTGGGAAAAAGAGGAATCAAGAGAAGATTTGAAAAAGAAAGATGAAGAGATATGTATATTATGAAGCCATGATAAAAAAATATTGGATGAGGTTAAGAGATTGAGAGAAGAAAAGAAGAATTCTCAAAATAAAGAAGAAATAAGAATCTTGGATGAAGAATCTACCAAACTACTGCAAGAGGAAATTTGCAAGAAAGTTGAGGAATCATTAAATACAGATGAGGTAAAGTTGGAAATGAAAGCCATAATTGAAGAAGGATGTCATAATTTGTTAGATGGGATCACATTGCAGCTTCAAACGGAGAAATAAGATAATATTCAAGAAGGTCAACAAATGATACTTGAAGAAGTTGAACTCCATCTAGAGGATGTACATGCAAAATATGATGGTATTGTCTTGAAGGCTAGAGTAATCAAATACCAAATAAATATGATCGATGATTTCATTTTCGCTGAAAAGAAGATAGGTGAAATGAATGTGTAGAGTGACGGAAGACCATCAAATGTGAAACTGTATCGACACCCTCATTACCAAGAAACATTTCAAGGAAGACAAGAAGGATGATATCAACATTATGAAGGAAGAAGATGGAATACTTTTCAATATTCATGGAACAAGGGATCACCAAACTACTCTTCAAGAAGCTATTATCAGAGACCAACAATGGTTACAAATTGGAGAAGCTTCAACAAAAATACATGGAATCAAAGGAAAGGAAATTATTCAACAACTAGAAACCAAGGATTAAGACCGAATAGAATTGATTTTGGATGGATAGATCATCAACAATGAAATGAAGAAATAAGGAACATAAAAAAATTATATTACTTGGTTTCATTACATGTGAAGCCTTTAAAAGCAAATCTTTGAGGAAAAACCTTTTTGAAGGTCGAGGGTATTATGTTATGACCCAAGGGGGGCATATATATGGCTAAATGTATATGGTATGACCCCAAGGGGGGGAATATATTGTCCTAAATGTACCTGTAATGTGTAAATACATATGTAATAGGGTCAGACTAGTGATAAAGGGACCTCATGTGCAAGTGTGAATAGCTATATATAAGAGATCATGTAGTCATTATTGACATGTGAATTGTGAAATATGAAAGGTATTTGGTTATTTGGAGGCGGTTCCCCTATTCGTTGCGGAGTTATTGTGTAACTTTTCTGTATTGGAGTTGTGATCCATGTTGAAATTATGTACATGGTGTGTACTTCTATTATTTTTTGATATTTTGAGAATTTTGGATCATAACAATGTGGTCGGTTGAGATATGTATAGCTCTATTGTAATTTTTTTGAACATAGGGAAGACTCTCATCCCATATGCGTGGATTCTTGGAATTGTATATGTGCAATATATGCACAATCATATTGTTGACGACCTTGATTTGGTCATTTGTTTGGGGGTGGAAGGCCATGGATTTGGTGACCTTAGTGTCTAGTTGTGACCAGAGGCTCGACCAAAATGTGTTGAGTAATCGACTATCCTGATTTGAGATGATGGTTTTTGGTATCTCAAAATGTATCCACACTCATTCGAGGAAGAATTTGGAAGTGGACTCCACTGTGATGATCTTCTTGTAGGCGTTCATAATTGACATCTTGGAAAATCAATCAACAACCACAAAAAAATTCATTTCCCTGCTTGGTTGAAGGAAGGCCCAACATGTAGTCCATTGAGATGGATTCCCAGGGCCTATCAAGAGTAGGAAAAGGGGTGTACATTCTTTATTTATTAATGGTTGGTTTGGAAATGGCATAGCCCATGCAGAAGTTGATATACTTGCTGAAATCTTGTCAAAGTTTAGGACAATAGAAATGTTGCTGCAACATTGCCACTATCGTTTCTACGTCGAAGTATCCTACCAACTGATTATAGTGATCTTCCCAAATCATCTTCGCTCGTTCAATTGATGGAACACACAGATGGCCCAAATGGAAAAAAAACCCTTCTTAAATATGGAAATCAGTAAAAACTATGTTTGTTCCCAGTGTATGATAGGTAGTGGTGAAGTTATGATCACTCTCATAGAGTTGGGACCATCCGAAGATCTCATGTTAGCAGGAGTGTAGCATTGTGGTTAGTGTTGTAACTGGAGATCAACTAAGGCAGTCATTGATGCATTTGGTGCTCTTTGTCTTGTTAGCACTCTGTAAATTTCCAAGAGGTTGACAAAGAAGAAATCCACAAAATGTAACTTTATCCAACCGCTTTTGAAGTTTTGATCCAGCCCTTCCAACTTCAGAGAGGGATCTCTCTATAAGATTTAGCTATATTTCAAATTTCAAATATTAGGCTAGGTAAATAAATAGTTCGGTTTTGTTGTCAAAGTATTTTCGAATTGGTTGAGACAGTCTACAAATCCATTGGGCTATGGGGTCTGTGTTTTAATAAAATATGAAATATGAACCAGAAATGCAAAAGGAAAACTTTCACTGGGCGAGATAATATAATCACTGGATTATTTAGTAGCTTAAATGATGAATAGCAGAAAAGATGAGAAAGATAATTTCAACAAAGAAGCAGTTAAGAATTTCTTTATTGAAAACACCAGAAGATAAAACACTAAAATATTTCGAGTCAGAAACATGGTATACGAGATAAATCCTGCAACTTCTGTTACTTCTGAAGATTAGGTTCAGAAAAAAAATGATGACAAAGAGAGAAAAACATTCAACTTAGAGAGAAAACATCACTAGTGAATACACGCAAGAATCCTGTAAAAATGCCTCCTTTTTATTACTGGAAGATCTCTTCAAAAAAAAAATTACATTTTGATAGCGTCAAGGTGTGAAGATTAACAACCCCCAATAATTCAAAAGGTGAAGTATTTATAACTCAAATTACAAAGATCCTGTCATTAATGATCGGGACGTGCTAAATCTATTTTAGCCTAACTAACTTAACAAATTTCCTAAATCTAGGAACTGCTTGATGATGTGGTGCACTTGCATGTTGATTTTTGGGTGGGCCATTGATGAAGCCTCTGCTTGACCTCGTCTGACTGGATAAATGACTGGACTGGGACAGCTCATCTGCTAATCGATCAGATCATAGAGTTCCTCCCATCTAACATGACTAGGCATGTTGACTTTGAGCAACCTTCGATACACTTCATCCATTTCTGTGTACTTGGCGAATGTAGGCTTGGTGAGGAAGATGTATCGAATCTCATGTTGGATACTGATGTCCCACTGAAGAGACTCTAGAAACGCTTTTCCAATGATGCTCCCTTGAATGCCTACAAAATTTGAATTGTCCTTTGCCACATTGGCCAATCTCTTCTTGTAGTCTGGGAGTGTCATCAATTTATCATTGTTTACCATCAGACCAGGTAGACCTTTCTTCTGTAGAGCCTCTATATTATTGAAGAATCTTTGTACCCCTAGGTCCATGGCCTGGATATTTTCTTCCAGCTGAATCATTAATCCTCTCTTGGTCAAAACCCATTTAACCTCAAGGATGGTCTATGTTCTGTCTTCAATTTTCAGCTCTTCCAGCTCTACCCTGGTCTTAGAATTCAGGAACTTGATGATCTCTTTTGCCTGTGCTAGCATCTCCCCCAATTCTGATCTAATATTCTCGATGGTCAGTTTGCTTCTCTAGACCAATTGATTCTGCTCAAACATGATTTGGATCATGGGCCATATCTCATTCATGGACTTAGTGATATCTGTCCATACATTCTCTTTAACTTCAGCCAAAGTTTTTCCTGCCACTTTTTGCCTCCAGAGTTGTTGTAGCTCCTTCTTGAGTTGCTCTGTCACCTGCTTTTCCTTGGAAAGGTTGGTCTGGAAGGAAGTTTTGAGTTCCTGGAGGCTCTCAATATCCTTTTTTAGCCTGTTGATCTCTGTTTTCTGCAGGTTCATCTTTTCCATGGACTTAGCCAGGTCGTTTGTCTTCTCCTGGGATGTCAAAGGAGTCGTGGATGGGACTTCTGTCACTGACACTGTGCTCACTCCTGAAATTGGAATAACACTCAATGGATTGACTTCCATTGGCTTCAGTTTCTCTTTCTCTTTTAATATCTTCTCCATCTCAGCTTCCATCTCCTTAAGTTGTGTGTTCTGCTCCATGAGCAGCTTGAGCATTTCATCCTTCTCTCCTTCTTTCTCTACTATCTCCTTCGCCTGCGAATTCTCTGTGGGTGGGAGCTTCAGTTGTTTCCTCAAGGATGCTATATCAACATTCTTCTTCTTTATCATTTCCTTAGCTACTTTCATGTTTGAAGGATCGTAACCGATATTGAGGACCAGCTCCTCCAAAGTCTTGATCCTATTGTCCTTTGCAAAGGACGATATCTTCTCCAACTTGAGTTGTGTTTGAACATTGTTCAGGGGCACCTGCAATTTGGACGCAGAAGTGGAAGCATGCGCCAACGTATAGAAAACCATTTCCCCTGTCTTCTTGTGCATATCCATCTGATCAGTTGGATGCACGTCCTTCATTTGGAATTCGAAGGTGTCCCTTTTATAGTCAGTGATCACCTTGGGGTCTGGTACCTGTGCCTGGAGGAATTCCATATTCATTCTACCCTTCTCGGTGTTGAATGCCGACAACAACCTATGTTGTGTAGTCGACGTCTACTTCCAGAACTAGCCGCAAGTACTGCTAGTTAGGGTCTGGTTCCTTTTCTTGATTAGCTCATACTTTTCAAAAATTCTCAACTTGGGTCCTACCTTGCCTGGCTGAGTGTTCAATGGAGAGTCTGTGGAATTCTTGGGAAATGCTGGGGTAATGACCTTATGGAGGCTTGAACCGAAGGGTGGAATACCAACTTTGGTCATTGTAGTCGATGGGGCTTCTTTTTCCCCGGTCGGGCCAGGAGCTGCAACAGTATTAGGCCTCTTGGTATGCAGCTGGAATTCTTCAGAAGATACCTCTGTGACAGGAGGAGATAAATCTTGCCTCAGCCTTTTCTCTTTTGGGACCTGTGGCATGGTCGTTTGTGACATAGTGGCTAGGGGATCCTGCTGTTGTACTTCAACCAATGTGTTGGGATCCCAGGCTGTCTGATTTGCAAATTTTTCCACTTCAAGCCTAGCTTCATGAACATATGGGATGTTCTTGTTCTTAACCCTCATCTCTGATATGATACCACATGGATCATAATGCCATGGGAAGATCATGAAGAACTTCATTTCCTGTAGCATCCTATATGCTTCCTCTCTAGTGCCACGGTTATTGCAGATGAAGGATCCAATATCCCCCTTGATTCTAAGCTGTTGCTTTTTCTTCAGCGACACAAAATGGATATCGTCAGAATTTATAATCTTCCTTATATATTCCAATGCAAAAATTCTAACGGGAAGGTACTTAGGCAGCTTATATGGTGCCAAATCGCGCCCGTATACTCTGATCTCAGTGTAGTCTTGATATAGGTACCAATCCCCGGTATTTGTGTTGTCTGAGAGATGTAGGATCCTCTGAACTTCATCATTTATCTGAGGGTCGGGCCTGCCACCTAGCATGCTTACCACATGGTGATAGAATTGGTCGATGAACTCCTTAAAACTGAAATCAGTGGAGTTGTGCTTGAGCAAGGAAGTCCATGTTGTGACTGCCTGTGGTCTACCATCCCCATCCATCTTCTGCATGGAAAATCCAAATTTATCCGCCTGGAAGAAGACGAACAAGAATGCTAGTATTGATGAATATCTGAACATGCCTTCTGTGCTGAAATTCATAAACTATTCGTGAATATTGTCTGCCAAGAATCTGCTGAAGTCAAACTGGCTGGTGGGCTTTTCATCGGCAGAGAAGATGGATAGAAAACCCATAATGGGTTCATCTACCCACTGATCAGAGTAGTATCATAATAGAGCACAAAGGGATGAGATGACCTAGTTTCCCTTAGTCGAGAACATGGAAGAGGGATAAGGAGGATTTGTGGAGGGAAATTGAGCGGATGGGGGAAGGAAAATTGTCAGGCTGCTAAATTGAATCTTTTAAGTGACCTGAAACACTAAATTGTCAAACCAGGGTTGGTAAACTTCGAGCTGATACACAATATGTGCAAGCAAGTGTCTAGTCTCTATCTGAATGCTATCCTAAGAAGAAAACAGACACCTATTCTGAAAACTTGAATTCTAATAACTAACTCGAAACTGAGCATTTCCTACTAAGTCATAAATAGAAAAACAGTCTTGTGCTCAAATGATGGTACTGCTATTTCTATTAAAAAGTGTGGTTCTACAAAATCATTCTACCTCTATGTCTAATCATCTACCATCATCTCTTCCGTTTAAGTTAAGACACACAGAGTATCGTTGAAAATGCATTCATTCTGAGCAGCAAAAATCAGTCTATTCTGTCTACAGGAAAACAGAGTATTATGCCACTAACTGGTACCAAGAGCTCCTTTTGTTCTAACTATAACCTAAATATTCTAAGAATGCAAGGCAACTACTGTCTAACAAAGCAAAGTGCATGCCAATTCTGAGTTATGTTCGAAGTGAAAGTGAAAAGACAAACAATCATATGCATATGCTAACCCTACAGGCATCAGTACTGCGTTTAACATTCACCAACATAAAAAGATAACAGTCTGGAAATTGAGTCTGTTGAGGAATGAATAAACATGATTCTGAAACTTTTGAACTGTCATGTAAGCAAGCATTAACACACTGCAATGAAATGAATCTATGATAAACTAAATCTAAATCTGTGAACGCTAAGCTACCTCAGATGCAAGTTCTAAAATATTGAAATGAACTAAAGCTACAACAGCACAAACTAAATCTATTGCAAATTAAGGCAGCGACTTGCACCAGTTTGGCGGGCCCAACCAAATGGCACAAACACTATGGGAAACGACCAGAGCTGACTAGATCATTCTATGCAAATATAGTGTAATTTCATGCCTCATTAACTCATCAAAATAATTCTCAGATCATATGACATTCAAGTAATAGAACGTAACAACAGTCTGTATTCAAAACATAGATCCACGGTATTACATAATCCAGTAACGATAACAATAGCAATAGCAACTGTAACAGTAGTAATAGTAACCCGTTCTCAGGAGTGATCCYRGGTTTTAATAGAAGTCTTATTGTTCATAACAGTCGAAAACGAAGATGCATAGAAACAAACGGATCCCTGATCCGAGAATAGTCGTGGAATCAAATTAAAACGTATTTCACATCTTCGTGACACGTAGTGTCACGAAGTGTGAATGATGAAGAGTAATCGATCCAGGGTTATCATTATGCTCTCGAGCACTCTGTGGCAATGACTCCAGCTGGCCTGTGAATCTTTCTATTTCCCATTCAAACCATAACGCACACCATAATGCACAGATCTCGAACGGATCCACTGGTACCTCCACGGGTGCGAGTTGGTACCTGGTACCGGCATCCTATTCCAATAATAGCAGTGGTACCTAACCCAAGCGATATTAGTCCCATTATCAATTTAAAGCATTAAAGTGCATAAAAATAGTTTGAAATGCAAATATACCTTAGGCGACCCCTTTGAATGATAGGGAGATGTTAAGTATGTCAAAATGAGGTCAAAAAGGTGGTACTGACATATAAATGGAGGTATGTGGTATATAATATAGGCAAAGAGCATGGTCAAAACCGGTGACCAACATACCCCCACACTGAATTTCTTGCCTGTCCTCAGGCAACAAAAATAGAAAAACTTGGTAGCCATCAAAGGGTTGCAGCAGCTGCAACCAGCATCTGTAGCCTCTCCTGCTTCTTCAGATTCCTCATTTCTTTCTTAAAGACCCTGTTGATGATAACATGCTTCTTAGCAATTCTCTGAAGTTGCCTGTTCCTTTTGACAATGCCCTTATTCCTCTGCTTTAACCTTTCAATTTTTGATAGAAGGTGGGTCACCCTGAGCTTCAGGAGTTCGTTTTCGGTTTTAACATGTCTGTCCAGTACCCGGTACTCGTGCAATTTCTCCTTCAGTCTGTTTTTCCTGCTCTCTAGTTTCGCCACCATTGGCTTTAAGGATCGACTGGAGGAGAGCTCGCAGTGAGCTTCAATTGTTTTCTCTTGGCCTGGCTGTGGTGAGGGACTTGATGCATGCGTGAGTTCCTCGGGACTTTGAACAGGGGTATGAAATTTATCGGAATCATGATCAAGAGTGAATTCAGGAGTGAGTGCATCTAGGCTATGCTCATAAGTATCAGCTGGGTTAAAATTACGATCTGGGCTGAGTTCATAGCTGTCAATTGGATCTGGATGAGCTGGGCTAAGTGTAGAAGTGTCAACTAGATGGGCTTCAGGGGTGAGCTCTCTTGGTGTTTGAACGGGGGTACCGGTTGGTACTTGAACGAATTCATTCTGCAAAATTTTCTTGGGTGTAGTGGCTTGCCGATTGGTCCTACGATTTTTTCGAATGAGCTGAGACAACGTCCATGTCATCTCGGATGGCTCCGGGGCCTCCTCGTGACCATATGTACTTTCCATTATTTCTTGTGTGTGGTAGTTGGGTACTGAGTTGTCCATCCCCGACAATGAGCTTTTGCATTTTCTCTTAGGGTTCCTCCTAGGCTGATCAATTGACTCAACTAGCTCCTCCACATCGATTATGTTATCGGCAACTGGGGGAGAGATCGAGACTGTAATGTTCGCCTTGGTGGGTGTGGTGTCCTTCCTAGTTTTAGCATGGGTTTCTACCTTGTCATCTATTGGAGGTTCGGGCTCAGGGTTCCCAGCAGAGTCTTTAGTTAGGTTCTTGACTTTCTTTATCTTGGGGGTCAGCTTTTTGTGTGGGGAAACAGGCTTCACCTTCTTAGCTTTTGACTGGGCCTGGGCGAGGGTTTTTATAGTGAAGAAGTCCTAAGTCTCTTTCTTTTTCAACAGTGCAAATGTAATCAATATCTTAACTAAGACAAAGTGAAATAAACCCCCCCTAAACTCACTAACCCTTTGAACCTGCTCAACCATCCTCTTCAAACTTTTTAACAGGAAAAATGGTATATTCAGCGGAGTACCTGTGAAGTGTAACAACAGTCGGGCGTGGAAGGGGAAGATAATGGTATATCGACCCTTGCACGTTAAATAACGCTGGAGGATGATCAACACTTGGGCCCACTGTGGCTCCAGCCAGGTTCGCGACGTTCCCTCGGACCATTTGGTGTTCTGGTACTGAGGTTTTAACAATTGCGCATAGAGCTCCTTATCCACCGGTTGTCCCTTCGTCCACCTCTGGCCTGTGGTGGGTAACTGAATTGCCTCGGCAATAAACTCCTCTGTGACCCCGAACTCAAATTCTCCCACCTTGGTGGTATCACCATCGAAATGCAGCGTGAACTGGAGTGTGATGGCATCGTTATACCCATTGAACCTTTTTAGAAATGGTTCCCACCCGGCTTGCTTGAAAATTTCTCTCGTTACCCTATATTCTGGGAGGGCTTCCAGGTCAGCGTAGGTCTCTGGTTCATGATGATTGGAGACCATAGATCTTCTTGGCATAACAGGGAGAGTCGATCGGTAGTAGCGGAGGTTGGTTGAAGGCGACGAGAGCGATGAAAGGGGAGAATTCGATAGGGAATGTGGTGAAAGGAACGGTCGGGGCAAAAACGATATGAAAAAGATTTGAATTGTTGTGGAATCAGATAAGGTGTCGGATCATGATGGAGGTCGTACGAGGGTGTAGAGTCATTATACCCGAGTCAAATCGAAATAAGTCCCGGTAACGGTGGATGTTCATGACACGAGATGGCATGGTAGATTAGTTCGTTTAGGTACAGTTGTGGAAATGATGAAACACTATGGCGTGATTAAGGTACCTTTAGTTCAAACATTAATATGTAGATTAATACAATAAATTGATACGAACTTAAACGCACCTAAGTTGCATTACCTTTACCCATTGTCATGCAAAGTTTGTTGTGAAATTATCGTTTGAGGCTAAGTCTGGATTTGAAGGCACGCAAACATTATAGCTGCTCTGGTAATGTAACTGATAAACTTTTCACTGGTACTGACTGGTACCACTGGAACATTCATAAATCTGAGTTACCTTACCTCTCTCCATCGATATGCAAGTCCTGTTGTGGAATCATCTTTTGAGCTAAGTCTGGATTTGAAAGCATGAAATTTGTAGCTGCTCTGGTCTTTCTGTTGGGCCTGTAACTGATAAACTCGGTACTGGTACTGACTGGTACCACTGGGACATTCAGGAGTCTGTAGAAGAATTTGAACAAATGATACCGTCCTGAAAAAAAATTCCTATGTATAACATCAGAGTATCTTAGGATGACCCCTGAACCTGGCTTCTTGTTCTGTTTTTGAGAAACATCAACCGAAATCATGTCTTCAATCAGCTTCAAAGCTTCACTCATGGTACAAGTCTGATTTGTGTGAATAGATTTTCTGAAGTCGAACACAAACAGAAATAATCAAATTACCAGCCATTAATGGATTCTGTTAACCGATGCGAGATGACCCACCTGTGATGTCAATGGGCATCAAGGTACCTACAGCACATCCTAAACAGGTATGAATAGAGGTGTCGGTGTCGAGTCACCTGTAGGATCTCTCAGCCAAGAGACATTGGTGTATTCCCATGGTTGTTAGCAAAGACATCTGCCATTAAGGCATGCAGAGTCCAAGGTGCTGAACAATCTCTAATCTCTGCTCCAGATAAGGTGTTGATGTCGATGGAGTGAGATTTTTCGGAAGGTGGACCTTAACGTATTCCACATCATCCAACACGAGTGCAGATAGAAATTTTGCAGACATAATTTTTAGGACAGTAAACACCTACTTGTGGATTTTATGAGCCTAAGCTAGTTCATGCTCATTGCTTCCTCATATTTAGAGAGTCTGAGGAAATGCCAAAAGAAGACTCCAAGGGGGTTTCTTTCCCATAATAATTCACCAGGCCTGGTAAAGAATAACCCTTCCTGATAAATGCCCCTTTCATTTTTAATGAGCAAACGAAGGGAGAAAACAAGCTCGAATGTACCTGTTGTGAATTCAGTCCTGCACTGGTTCTAGAAAGCCTGTAAAACTGAAAACAAAATATCAATCACATCCAAGAGAAAGAAGAAAACAAATGTTTTTTTTTTCTTTTTATATTATTTGATTTTTTTTTCTTTTTCTAAAAATCTACTATTTACAGGGTTTTTAAAACAGTATGCATGATCAAGGAGCAGCAGGAGAGGAAGACTCCTCTCCTACTATCTTCAGTTCTGTTTTCTTGGCCACTTCTTGTAAGAAATCATCTTTCGACAAAGGCTTTTTGTACACTTTCAATCGGTGTCCATTTACTACAAAGGAGTCCTTAGAATCGTCTATGGTTTTAATCCTGACAGAACCATTATCAAAAACAATTTCTACTTCATAAGGTCCCAACCATCTCGTCGTAAGTTTTCCTTTGAAAGTTTTGTATTTGGAATCGAAAAGTAATGCCCAATCCCCTGGTTGAAAATGCTTTTTCTTGATGTACTTGTCATGCCATTTGTTGCGTTGGATTTGCACAAGGATAGTTCTTTGAAGAGCATCCTGTCTCATCTCTCCCAATTCGTTAAGTTGCATGACCCTCCGTTTCTGGGCTTCACTCAAATCCAACCCCAATTCTGCTGCTAGGCAGAATGTATGGATCTGAAACTCTATGGGAAGGAGAATTTGTTTACCGAATACCAACTCGTAGGGAGTATGA